>SJYO01033146.1:271209-333600 GCA_006410555.1 Capra ibex
GGTGGGTGGGTGGGTGGGTAGGTAGGTAGGTAGTTAGTAGGTGGGTAGGTACGTGGGTAGGTAATAGGTAGGTAGGTAGGTACGTGAGTTGGTAGGTAGGTGGGTGGGTAGGTAGGTGGGTAGGTGAGTAGGTAGGTGGGTGGGTAGGTAGGTGGGTGGGTGGGTAGGTAGGAAAGTAACACCTGGGAACCCAACGAAGGTAGAAACCCTCCGGATTATGTTACAACTACTTGTCGTCTTTACGAAGACGGGAAAACGTCGCTAAGACTGAAAGGTTCCTCTTCCCTAGGTACACCGCACGTGAACCCAACAAAGGTGGAAATCCTGAACACACTTATTACACGCAAGTTCATAGACGAGGTGCGGATCGAACGTCGAGACGCCTACAGACCCCTCCTCGGCATAGTGGTACAGTACTACAGGTAGAAGTTCAGACTGGGAAGTCTGGGGACGGACCCTGTGGAGAGACAGACGTCAGTGTCGGCCCTCACACCTCCACCACTCTGGGAGGACTCCTCGTAGGTAGGCGTGCCCGCGCGGCTCCTGTCGGGGACACCTATGAGGACGTCCATCACCCTCCTCTTGCCGTAGGTGTGACCTCTTTGGCGCGGTGGGAGGTCCCGAGGCGGCCTGAGGACGAAACGGCAGACAAACAGGTGCACGAAGAGCCCGACTCGGAGACGTATTCGGTCAGACGTCCCGTACCAACAACCCGTCTCGTCCTTTGTCCGACTCACCTAGACCCCCAGTGCGGTTCTGTGTCGTCATCCCCGAAGTTCCTCCTGCAACGTAGGAGGTCAGGGTTCTTCCAGGTGGATTCCCCAGGTCGGCTGGGTTCCAACCGCACCATCCACGTCGAGTCGACACAGACCATACCCCAGAACCACACACACGCGTACGCTCCGATGTCCCAAACATGTTTGTGGCTCCAGGACTACCGAAGGGTACCCGAAACGACAACAAGTCAGCGAGTCAGCACAGGCTGAGGAACGCTGGGGTACCTGACGTCGTGCGGTCCGGAGGGACAGGAAGTGGTCGGGGACCTCGAACGAGTGTGAGTACGGGTAGTCCAGCTACTACGGTAGGGTGGTAGAGTAGGAGACAGCGGGGGAAGAGGAGGACGGGAGTCAGAAAGGGTCGTAGTCTCAGAAAAGGTTACTCAACCGAGAAGGGTAGTCCACCGGTTTCCTAACCTCGAAGTCGTAGTCAGGAAGGTCGCTTATAAGTCCCAACGGACAGGGGACTTGGACCTAAAGTCCTTGCGGGTCGACTCGACGTGCCCTCCCCGGTTCCACCGGAACCTACCGGACCTTATCTAGGGACAAGAGGGCGACCAGTGAGTCTTTGGGCCCACACTCTGGGTCACCGAAGCACTGAGCCAAAGGGAAGACAAACACCTTCCTCCTGGTGTGAACCCCCGACCAAGACACTTAGGTCGTTCACCGTGTCGGGAACCTACACACAAACACCGACAGGCCCCCCACCAGGGAGACCGAGACATCCACCCGCCCCCCGGAAAAACCAGAGAGGGGTCCGTTGAGTGACCACCGAGTCTACCATTTCTTGCACGGACGTTACGTCCTCTGGGTCCAAGCTAGGGACCCAGCCCTTCCAGGGGACCTCTTCCTGTACCGTTGGGTGAGGTCATAGGAACGGACCTCTTAGGGTACCTGCGTCCTCGGACCACCCGACGTGAGGTACCCCAGTGTTTCTCAGTCTGTGCTGACTCACTGATTGTGTATGGAACGGATCCGTTCAGTCCTCGTGTCTCTCACATCTAAGACGATGTCCTTCCTCTCTACTTCGGCCTAAGGGTAGTCCTCTCCCCGTCCCACCCCCCTCGGAGACTCAGTTTCAGGGACAGGGGGAGGGGTACTCCTACGCTCTACGGCACCCAGATCAGGGGCGGGGGTACCCCGAATGAGGGTCCCGTGCTTGCGATTTGACCCTCCGACACGACCCACCGGGTGTCGACCTCCACTGGAACTCACTCACCCACTTTGACATCGGGTCGTCCGAGGAGACAGGTACCCTAAGAGGTCCGTTCTTCTGACCTTACCCACCGGTACAGGAGGAGGTCCCCTAGAAGGGCTGGATCGCCAGAGGACGTAACGTCCGGCTAAAAACTGATCGACTCGGTGGTCCCTCCGGGATCGTCACTGGAATCGTCCCCCGTAGCTCCCAGGGGTTCACGACCAGTGCGTTCGACCGAGATCACTCTACCCTCCAGGGACTTCTCCCAGGTAAGACGGGACCTACCCTCGACCGTCCGTCCCTCGGGCCTCTGACTCGGGTCTCGCAGAAACAACGACGCCCCGCCGCCTCCCGCCCCCCCGCCCCCCCCCGTCAACCGACTCGACGACTTAATTGTGTCTTCTAGTAATCACTCGGGTACCCCCGGACTCCTTCACCCACTCTGCACTGTTAAAGAGGTCCCGCTCTTTGAGACGACCAAAGAGGTAGGCAGAGGGGGTATGAGGATTTGTCCCCTCATCACCCCCCCCCAGGGTCTACTCTAGCAACCTCGACTGCCTCTCTGGGGGCCTTGTTCCCCTGCCCGTAATTTATGGTCTTCGAGGCCGCATTGCCCCCTGCCTCCACCTGACCTCGTGACGACTGTAACTCCGTTGTCCATCGTCGGGGGGTTTGGGTCGAGGGGGGTGGTGGGGCACGTGCCCCGGACCGCGAGGGTCGTCGGCACAGGGGCAAGAGTACAAGGAGACTCAGAGACTGTGGTACCCGACTCGAAAGCGACATCGCTCTTCACGCACACACACACACACACACACACACAGAGTAAATGTAAAGTTAGAGCCGGAGTACTTACATTATGGTTCTCGACGTTTAATTATTGCCCTCGCGCTCCTCCAACGGGGTGGCGGTACCTCCTCCCTCCTCTGGGACCTCCCCCTCAGGCCGGGGGGGAGGGTTGAGGGTCGGCGGCGAGGGCGGCCCAAGTGGCAAAGACGTAACACAAAGGCTCCCGCGGAGTAAACGCCCGGCGCCACTTACCGTAATGTCTGCCGCCGTCTAGACATCACTGTGTTTAAATAAAGACAGGGGCCGAGGGCGCCATATAAGAGTATGTTAGCCCCCCGATAAACAGACCCCTGTTAAATCAAAGGTACTTTTTAAATTTACCAAAGACACCGCTCTTTTAAATTAAACAAAGAGTAAACGATGTCGTCCATACTTTCCTCTTTCCTCGCCCACAGACTACCCGACTTTAACAGTGGCAGGGGCACGGCCCAGAGGAACGGGAGGGTTCCGGCCCCCATCTACCGCCCCACCCACCCTCCGCCGGACCCAGAAGGTCTGCTGCGCGGAGGGGACGCGGGAAGTGGGGGGCGGGGCGTGGGGGCCGGAGTTGAGCCTCTTGGCCATTGGAATTTGGTTGAATGTCTTTTGGAAACCCCTTTGACGGTTAGTGGGCCTTTTGTTGCAAACGTAGCTAGGCGACAGGCGCACTAAATGCCGAAGTAAAATGCCATTAACTCTTAATCATCGTTCTAATTGTTCTGAGTCGTGGCGTCGCCCCATACGTGGCGATTCGCGTCGTTAGACAGTTCGGAAAGGATGGGCGGGGGGTGGGGTTGTGTGTGTTGGGGCGGTGGAGCGCGCCCCCAGGGGTAGATTAACTTAAACCCCTACTGCGGCTTTAATTAACCTACGCCCGTCGAAAAAGCTTAGCCTTGGGACCCGCCTCACCACCCCCCCCCCCGTTCCCCCGCGACGAGAACGCAGGGGCCGGCAGGGGTCGGGTCGCTACCCCCAGAGAGATGAGTTCCCGACCGGCCGGGCGACCCGTACCCAGGGCGATCCCAGGGTGCGTCAGCGGGGGTGGTTCTTCCTACCATCGACCCCTTAGGTCAAACCCGGGGGGTCCCTCCGGCAGCCATCCGGGTATACTTGCCACCCCGCCGAGTAAAAGAGACTGGTATAGTCCTATTTCAAAACTTTTACATGAAGAAACGTCGGCAACATCGTCTCCAGTGTTAGCGCAACCCCTTTCCTGAGACCCCCCAACACCCGTCCCAGTCCCCGATGCCTGTGCTTTCCTGTGTCCGGAGGATCGGCCTCACCTTCACTCCACCGCCGTCGGTCGCCAGACGTCCCCCGTCCCCTCCCCCGCGACTCTCGGGACTCCGGGGGTTCCCGAAGGAAGTCGAGACTTGCGAAGAGAGGTCGGAGACTCTAAACGTATAAATTCCCAGAGAAATGTAAACTTGTCTTTGCGTGCAGGGGACCCCGGGTCTAGATCGAAGAGAAAGGTCCCCGACAAAAAACGAACCCGAGGTTTTAGTGACGTCTGTCACTGACGTCGGTAGTTTAATTTTCTGAGAAACGAGGAACCGTCTTTTTGATACTGTTTGGATCTGTCGTATAATCCTTCGTCTCTGTAGTGAAACGGCTGTTTTCCAGGTAGAGCAGTTTTGACACCAAAGAGGTCATCAGTGCATGTCTAGACTCTCAACCGGGTATTTCTTCCGGCCTCACTTCACTTTCAACGACTCGGCAGACGCTGAGAAACGCTGGAGTACCTGATATGCCAGGTACCTTAAGAGGTCCGGTCTTATGACCTCACTCATCGGCAAGGGGAGAGGTCCCTTCTTTTCTTTCAACTTGCGACTTCTTAACTACGAAAACTTGACACCACAATCTCTTCTGAGAACTCTCAGGGAACCTGACGTTCCACTAAGTTGGTCAGGTAGGATTTCCTTTAATCAGGACTTACAAGTAACCTTCCTGACTACGACTTCGACTTTGAGGTTATGAGACCGGTGGACTACACTTCTTGACTGAGGAACCTTTTCTGGGACTACGACCCTTTCTAACTTCCGCCCTCCTCTTCCCCTACTGTCTCCTACTCTACCAACCTCCCGTAGTGGCTGAGCTACCTATACTCAAGCTCGTTCGGGGCCTTCTACCACTACCTGTCCCTCCGGACCGCACGACGTCAGGTACCCCAGTGTTTCTTAACCTGTGCTGAATCGCTGACCTGCCGTTGTACAACCGGGACCTACCACTCCTTAAAGGAGTTCCCCTCGAGTGGTGCTTCCATCCCTCGGTAGGCGTCGTTTGACTCCGTCCTCAGTCCACGGGGAGACGGTTCTCATTTCGCTATCCTCTAAGTGAGGGATAACTGGCTTTGAGGCTCGTCCCGCTAACTCCCACCTGTGACCCGGGACGTGTCCGGTGAACAAGGACCAAGGACGTCAGTCCTGTGAAGGACTCGATCACCCCGACTTTTCAGGGAACCTCTCAGTACGGGTCCCTACAAAGGAGGGGTGTCCTGAGAAGAGACCTCGGAGACCTCCCTCTTTCTCAGGACGGTGTGGAACCGGGGTCTCCAGACCAGGGGTCCTGACCCCCTCCCACCTGCAGAGAACACAATTCCGTGAACCGAACCCAGTGAAACAATACCCCCGTGGTCCTTCGAGTGTACCAAACCCAGGTCCGACGTATACACACACGATGCAGCGCTGTCAACACAAGCTGAAATACTGGGGTCCCTGACATCGGGCGGTCCGAGGAGACAGGTACCCTAAGACTTCCGTTCTTATGGCCTCACCCAACGGTGTGGGAAGAGGACCCCTTAGAAGGACGGAGTCCCTAGCTCCGAGACAGAGGTCATCGAGGACGTGACGTCCGTCTACGAAATGGAGACTCGGTGGGCCCTTCGAAAACAAATAAATGATGTTACCTCACGTTTGACGCAATCTTCGTCCATAATTTTCCAAGTCTTTAAGTGAGGTTCAAGTCAAGTCAAGTCAGTGAGTCAGCACAGGCTGAGAAACGCTGGGGTACTTAACGTCGTGAGGTCCGGAGGGACAGGTAGTGGTTGAGGGTCTCAAGTGAGTCTGAGTGCAGGTAGCTCAGTCGCTACGGTAGGTCGGTAGAGTAGGAGACAGCAGGGGAAAAGTAGGACGGGGGTTAGGGAGGGTGGTAGTGTCAGAAAAGGTTACTCAGTTGAGAAGTGTAGTCCGCCGGTTTCATACCCTCAAAGTCGAAATCGTAGTAAGGAAGGTTTCTTGTGGGTCCTGACTAGAGGAAATCGTACCTGACCAACCTAGAGGAACGTCAGGTTCCCTGAGAGTTCTCAGAAGAGGTTGTGGTGTCAAGTTTTCGTAGTTAAGAAGTCACGAGTCGGAAGAAGTGTCAGGTTGAGTGTAGGTATGTACTGATGACCTTTTTGGTATCGGAACTGATCTGCCTGGAAACGACCGTTTCATTACAGAGACGAAAACTTATACGACAGATCCAACCAGTATTGAAAAGAAGGTTCCTCATTCGTAGAAAATTAAAGTACCGACGTCAGTGGTAGACGTCACTAAATCCTCGGGGGTTTTTATTTCAGACTGTGACAAAGACGACAAAGGGGTAGATAAAGGGTACTTCACTGCCCTTTGAGTGAGGTTCCTGGGCGTCTTAAACGATCCTCGGGAACCTGAGTACCAATGTCATGGTGTCCTACTGTTCGTAACCTTCACAAGTAACGGGTCAGGACCGACTGAGAAACACTGGGAACCTGATATCGGGTGGTCGGAGGAGGCAGGTACCCTAAGAAGTCCGTTCTTAGGATCTCACCCAACGCTACAGAAGGAGGTCCCCGAGAAGGACTCGGTCCCTAGCTTGGGACCAGAGCGCGTAACGTCCGCCTAAGAAATGGGCGGGGGGGAGTAGGGAGAGGTCGGTGAGTCCCTCGGGGGTGGAACGAAACCCACTCCAACTTGCGAGGTGGGTCCCCTGAAGGGACCAGTAGGTCGCCAACTCTCAGCTGGACGGTTGCGTCCCCTGTGTCTCGGGCAGAGACCAGACACTTCTAGGGTGTACGGCACCCCTCGAGCCGTGTCTCTCGTCGGTCGCGTGGCCTCTCCTTCCGGGGCGAGCGACGCCGATCCCCTTCCGGTGCGTCACGTTCCTTCTGGGCCACGCCGGCTTTTCGTTGTTTAGCTACCTTTGCGACGTGGGTCCACAGCGCGCCGAGACGGGGGTCGTCTGACAGGTACGCCGCTCAGACCTCAGGAGACGTTTCTGTCGGTTCCGGGAGGACGGACAGGCAGGAGACTGTGCCCACCTCTGTCGAGAGTGGAGGGAGCACAGGGAGCACTCGCAGGCCCCACCGGGGCGCGAGCCACGGGGACCGGACTGGCGGTCCGCCCTACGCGCGACACAAGGAGACGTAGGACCGCCCGCGACGTAGGTCACAAGGCTGGCGCATTACACGAAACGTTTTAGGCTAGTCGGCACACGCACTCCGTGCGTCCCCAGAGAGTAGCGTAAACTCCCCCGGCGATTACGCTAGGTCCTCCCTGTGAATTGTCCTGTTCCCTCAGTGAGTGTGCCAGGAGGTCTCCCCGACCCCGGTCCGCCCGTGCAGGGACCGGACAGGACACACCAAGACGTTGCGTTGTCCAATCGTGTCGAAAGATTCCGTCTCCCCCTTACAGGACCAGGGTCCTGAGACGAATACCCTGCCTGATCGGACCGGAGACAGGGGGGATTTTTGTTGTGAATCGTCCCTATCGACTAGGACTACCGACCCTTATCCTTGAATGAATAAACCTTTGCCCCAGAAACGTGTCCCCGGAGGGACTACCGAGTCTTTTCTTAGGCGGACGTCACGTCCTCTGGATCCAAGCTAGGGACCCGACCCTTCTAGGGGACCTCTTCCCGTCACCCTCGGGTGAGGTCATAAGAACGGACCTCTTTGGGTGTCTGTCTCCTCGGATGTCAGGTTCCCAACCGTCTCAACCTGTGTTGACTTCGTTGATTATGAAAGTGAAGAAAGAAACGTCTGCACTACCTCACTTCCCAGACTCCTCTCCAGGAGGACCTACCCCCACCGGGATTTGGGTCCCTGTCCCAGGAATGTTCTGTCACTTCTCCTCTCTGTGCCTGCGTCTCCTCTTCGGTGCACCTCTACCCTCCCTCCGCCGGTGGTCCGGTCCCTGCCTGCGGGCCTCGGGGGTCTTCGACCTTCTCCGCCCCTCCTGGGAGGGGACCTCGGAGACCTACCTCGAGTCGGTACTTTGTGGGACTGGAGTCTGTACACCACAGGTCGTGGCCCCAGCCCCCAGTCTCCCGTTACCTACAGACAACACATGTGGAAGACCAAACCTCAGTAGAGAACACCAATGGCGGTGTCTGAATCGGTGGGACTACCGCACCTGTTTCCGGGCAACGTCAACCTAGACCCTCAGACGCACACTTTGGTGCCGAAGCGACCTACTGAGCGACCCCGAGGCTGTGTGGGACGGGTACCTGTCGCGGACGTCGCTAGTCTTTTGGTCCTCTTCGGCAGTGGTGGACCGACATACTTCAGACGTCTTTTCGAAAAGGTACCCGGCGGGGGCTCACACGAAACGACCTTTGTTCGTTTAGGTGTGTCGAGGCGGCCCCAGAAACGACCAGAAACGAGAGGACCGGGATGGGACGCTGGTAGTCGAAGTGAAGAATTATCTGAGCAAACGAGAGTGCAGACCTCCAGACCCGTGGTTGGACGTACCTCTGGAGGATCAAGACATCCTGTTTATAAGAGGAAACGGTGCCCCCTCACCCCACCCACCTTTCGGGCTCGACGAAATGAACGCAATTTATTTTTTCACGAATAAGTGTCGTCACAGCCCCCTCCACCCTTCGCCCCCGTGGACAATACTAGTGTGGATGGAAAGACTCGAGGCCCATTCGGCTCTTTGTAGAGTCTTCTAAGTGTTATTTAGGTCGGAACTCCTCCTACCTAAGGAGGTTTTACTTTAACCCAAGAGTCGACGAAAGGTAATACCCAAAAGTTTTTTTTTTTTTTTGTTGCCACAAAGGAAAACAATAAATACCCAAGAACGTCCCACTACCGACCTTACTAATTATGGCTTAAAGACTTAAATAAGATTTTTCCGTGAAGTATTTATAACTTGTCGCGGTAATAGGCGTCCATGGTGGTAAATAAAATAATTTTACCTTTAAGTCCTTAGTAGGTATTTTCCCATAACACGCAACGCTCCACCTGGGTCTCTCAGTTCTCCCTTTTAAAAAAAATTTGGGATGGCAGCAGTGGCGGACGGGGCAGGGGTCGGTGCACTCCAGCCGACCCAAACTGGGTTGGCCGGCCCACCAAGGACCAAAACTCCGCCGCTACGTAGATTTGAGAACAGCACACCTCGTCTACCACTACGATGGCCTTTCACCCACCCGTGCCGCCACAGGCCTTGCTGTGGACAAAACCAAAATTACACCGTGACCCCTCCGTCTCGGGCGCCCCCAAGTACTGTCTGCCAGGGCTAGTCTGGACCAAACGTCCACAAAATACTGAACTCTTACAGGGGTCTTTCCCCCGTGTCTTTCAAGTTGTCACGAGCCCACACCCGGTCCGACTGGGAATCGCGGTTCATGGCTCGTCTTTGTGGGGTCTTCCACACTCGGGCACACACACACGAGAGCGCGTGCGTGCACGAGTCACCACAGGTTAAGAACGTTGGGGCACCTGACGTCGGGCGGTCCGAGGAGTCGGGTGCCCTAAGACGTCCGTTCTTCTGACCTCACCCCAACGTCGAAGGAGGAGGTCCCCTGGAAGGGCCGGGCCCGTGGGCTGCGCCCGGACGGCGTGCCCGTCCGCCCAAGAAATGGTGACTCGGAGGTCCCCGCGGGTAAGAAATCTACGCGCTCCCGTTTGCGCTGAAACACAAAATTTTTAAAGGACCCCATTCCATCCTCTGGATCCACAACTGTGTCTGAACTCCCAAAAAAACTCAACCTTTTAGTTATTTGTGGCCCATGCCCGACCGCTGCCCTACTCAATAATCTTATGACGACTCTAATAGGCGTCTCTAGGAGAACCTACATCTTCCACTCTAACAGTGCCCCCCGTCGGGGGTCGATACTCCGAGAGGATTTGGGAGGAGTCCGTGTATTTAATTCGACCGAGTCACGAAAACGCAGCACTTATCAGTACCAAGAGTTTTAGAAGGAGTTCATAACAAAAAAAACAAAACAAAACAAAAAACTCCCGAGTTTGGAGACAGGAACATCGGTCCTAAAACACAGTCGACTCCCTTTTCTTACAAATAAGTGCACACATAAAAGGGGTCGAACGTAAATTTTTTGTTAAATAACTGCACTTTTTCATTGGCTAACTTTCCCGTTTCAAGTCCCCCCGTAAGTTGCGCAAGTCACGCGAGGAGTGAGCCGGGAAGAGAGACCAAGGTCTGTAAGAGCAGGAGGACTCTCCCCAGCGACACGCGTAATCCTCGGTGACGGGGACGGGGCGGGGGTGGGGATCGGAGGTGCTTGGGCGAGGGACAGATTCGCCTAAGCGCACAAGTCCTGCGAAGGACATTTGCCTCAGTGTGTGACACACCGGAAGACACGACGACAGACGCTCGCAGCACACAAGTCCCAGGTAGGCGCCACACCGGACGTAGTCCCCCGAAGTGAGGAAAAGTACCGACACATTATAAGACGACGTGTCTTAAAACGAATAGGCAGGTTGGGAAATACCTGTAGACTCGACAAAAGAGGAGAGCCAAGAACACTCATCACGACGATGCTAGTACCCCTTTTGCGGAAAATCAACTCAGAGACGAAAGTTATAAAACTCCACAGACATATCAGTACCTCCCCGAAGGATCCACGGTGATCGCCATTTCTTGGGTGACCGGTTGCGTCCATCTACATTCATTGCACTCAAGTTAGGGACCGAGCCCTTCTGCGGGGACCTCTTCCCGCACCGTTGGAAGAGGTCATTAGAACGGACCTCTTAGGGGCACCTGTCTCCTCGGACCGCCCCGATGCCAGGTACCCCAACGTTTCTCAGCCTGTGCGGACTCCCTGATTCGAAGTCGTTACTTGTTCACCTTTAAGAAGCAGTGGAAAAAGTCCTCTGATGTCGGTCTGACAATGTAGAGGTTTCCCTTGCTTTCTCCGTCCGGATGCACTCAGGCAAAATAGAAAAAAGGAGGTTCGACAGATGGGTTTCCACCATGGGTGCTGACGCCCGTCCCTGTACACTGGCTTACTGATCTCTCCCGCCTGTCACTCGTCGCACTCCGTATCTTTCCCTAGAGGCCACACAGGCCTCCCCCCGACACAGAGGGGAGACACTTGACCTCCGGACTCCACGTGGGGGTGGGTGGAGGAAGAGCATCGGAGAACCGATGCTCTCTGCGTTGGAGGGCCTCCGTCAGCCCTGCCCTTGTCTGAGTTCTAAAAGACAGTGCAGCATTTTGAGTTTTCGCACAAAAGAAAGGACGTAAAAATAAAGAAGGGGACACGGCTGCGACCCGGCAGAGGGGGTCCGAGGACCGCAAAGTGAATTAACGGGGTTTACTCTCCCGAAGGACTCGTCTGCCAAAGGAAAAACTCTGACCCCAGCTACTAGCCCCGTGTCCTCGGAAACGAGACTTGGCCTTTCGGGCGCCGGGGCCCAGGGGAGCGGCCTTGGGGCAGTGGAATCACTGCGACGGGCAGACCCATGGCTCGTAGACGGAGAGTGGAAGACTGTGGAACTCGCGACGCCAACCTGCACCGTCCTGGTGCGCGAGTCCTCCTGTGGAATCAAATAGAGGACAGAAGGACCTTTAAATGGTTGCCGAAAGGACTTCACTCGACGCGCCCCCACCCCCAGACACTAGAGACCTCCCCTTTGGTCCCCCAGAGGTACCAGAGTGAAACCGCACTGCTCACCGGTCATGGACTCTCTACCGCCTCCTTCTGGCCTACAGGCTTCAGTCCTCCTTCTGAATGCTCCACGCAGCACCTGAGAGACGGACACAGGCGGACGCCTCGAAGCACTGGGGAACGACTTCTTCTTCCACCTTTCCGGGGGACCTGAGAAACAACGGTGCGGACGGTTACCTCGGACACCAGGAACCCACGTGCGATTCAGCGGAGTCAGTCCAGAGTGACGAACGTTCGGGTCCCTATGTCGTGCGGTCCGGAGGGACAGGAGGGGACAGGGGGCCTCAAACGAGTGTGAGCACAGGCGACTCAGGCACTACGGACAGTAAGTTGCCTCTTTGTTTACCCTTCGACGAGGTTTCCTCTCTTCTTCTTTACAGGATACCTCGAACCCCATTCCTCCTCCTCCTCCTCCTGGTCTTTTTATTTACCTTCTTCTTCCACCTCCTACTCCTCTGTCTCTTCTTTCTTCTAGTCTCCCCAGTCCTCCTGTGTCCGGGAAATCAGAGTGACAGGCAGGTCTTGGGCCTGAAGGACCTGGAGGTCGGTACATCGAGGACCCCCTTCCCACCGGACGGGGAAGAAGCGTTTCTATGCAGACTTGGGCCCTCGGAGTCTTACCTTGGAACGCAGAGACGTCTGCACTACCTCACTTCCCAGACTCTACTGCGGGAGGACCTACCCCCACCGGGATTTGGGGTACTGTCCGAAGAGTATTCTATGTCTTCTCCCCTCTGTGCCTGTGTGTCCTCTTCGGTGCACCTCTGCCTCCGCCTCTGCCCTCCCTCCGCCGGTGGTCGGGTCCCTGCCAGCGGCCCTCGGGGGTCTTCGGCCTTCTCCGCCCCTCCCGGGAGGGGACCTCGGGGACGTCCCTCGGGTCGGGCCCCTGTGACACTGGAGCCTGTAGACCAGAGGTCCTGGCCCCCGCCTGCCTAAACCTATACAGCCCGAGGCGTCACACACCAGTAACCTATTCCGACGGGGTCCTCTGAGGATGTCGTCCATAAAAAGGTAGGTCCTGGCGCAGTGTACCCAGGCAGGTCCGACAGGTAGGGGGACGGAGACATCAGACACATTGAGCAGTGCTGTACTCTGCAAAGGACACGACTCACTCCTTGCGAAGAGTTGTGGGTGTGCCCACACGCCAGGCCGAGGGCGGGGAGCCACTACTCTACCCTTGGTGGCAGTGGACGACCGAAGAGTGGCAGCGGGGCTGCTGTCCCTTCGGACCTCCTTCACTACCTGGGCTCGCACGGCAGTGCCGACCTTAGGTGTTGCTCCCGGTCTGCTGAGTCCACGAGAGTGCTGGGGAGAAGGGTGCGAAACTTCAGTGGAGGGAGCAGCGGCAGCGGGCCCCTGCGCTCGGGTCCATTCGGCGGGTCGGCACACACACCCAGTAGAGTCCGAAGTCTGGGGTAAAATTGGTTCACGGAACAAGAGTGGGGTACGGTGGCACCTGAAGGGACGCCCGAGTCTGCCATTTCTTGGACGGACGTCACGCCCTCTGGGCCGAAGTTAGGGAGGCTCTAGGGGACCTCCTCCCGTACCGGTAGATGAGGTCACGAGAACGGACCTCTTAGGGGTACCTGTCTCCTCGGACCGCCCGACGTCAGGTGCCCCAGCGTCTCTGTGCGGACTCACTGACTGTGAAAGCGAAGCAGGCCGCTCCTTGCGGCTCCTTGGAAGAGCACCCCTGTCGACAAATGCTCACACAAAGGAAGGACTCTGACGATTCCTGCAAAGAGGTCGAAGTCTGGTTCCCTATGTCCAAAGTTTCTCCTCTTCCGCCCTTTACCAAACGAAAAACACCAGCCGACCCACATAGCCTTAAGCTCCGTTCACCTTTGTTTAGTTCGGTAGGCAGGAGGAGAGAGACTTCTTCAGAATGACCCTTCCCTCCTGCGAATCCAAAGAGCACTACTTCTGTTATGGCAAGCCTGTCGCGTACCCTACTTGGACGCAAGGCCTCGGGGTTTGTTTCCTTTGGAAAATGTTTGGGGGACACAGATTAAAGCAAAATCTTTTAATCTATGAGCCTTAAAACGTATTCTATTGACATAATGGCCATACGTTAAACCAGACCCAACGACCGAAATGACGCACGTCAACGAATTATTTTTCACAGTCAATTTTACTTTTATGTCGAACCCATTAATTTAAATTAACCTAGAACAGTGAAATTTAGCAGAAGCAAAACCTCCCAAAGGTGCCTTAACGTCGAAGACCAAACGATTAAAGAAATAACGTTCGACGACGACTTACACTGGGCAGAGATTATTTGACTCTGGAACGAAAAAGCCCCCGAGACTTGGCACTTCCCTTGTCGTTTGTTTCTCTGCCCTCCCCACCGAGTGCCCCCTATCCCAATGGACACCGAGTAACTGAAAATGGTGGTCGACCCTCTCACATCAACAACGTTCGTCTCCCGTTCAGAGTCCCGACGTCTTTCTGCGGCCCAAACACATTGCCCTCACTTAGGGCACCGTGTCCGTTGTGTTATAGGTCCCTGCCAGAGACACACACGACATCGGTGGTGCCTCGACTTGAGAGACGAGTCTCGTTGTATGTGTGCTCACAGAGTCGACGGGAGCATATATGTCTGAACGTACAATATAACTAGAGGGACCTAAGTAGTTCTCTTAGAGGGTAGAGGTGTGACAATTAGCGTAGACGTTTTGTAGAAGACAGGTGTATACATACTTAATATTCCTAAGACTAGAGAAATTCCCGGTAAATAAGTCGACCGGGGTCTATCATGACTGCAAAGTCGTTTATACGTATTTGACCACACACTTCATGTGTCCCCGGACGTTTGATTTGAGTAGTAGGTGGTCGGACTACTCGGGACTGACGCCGGACCGTATGACCGACGTAGCGGACGACCAGGACGTCCCCGAAAACCGGGGTCTCCCTAAAATACAGGAACAATGTTGACAGGTCCGAGTCACAGGTTTTAGACCTTCTAAGGGGACACTCCCTTCCTAGCTCCGAGAACCTTAGTACTTTCAATTTTTCCAACGTTCTAGGGAATCAACATCGACCGGTTTAGCTTACACGCAAGAGACTCGATTAAAGAGGTAGTCGAGTGCCCAGAGAAGAGGGGTGGTCTCCAACAGTCCAGAAATTTTCTACTCAGGCCAAAGTCTCGGTGTTTCCGGACTCGACCCACGAAGGACTGGACGACTCGAGAGGAATTTCCGTGCACCATCCACGACAGGTCGGAGTCTAAAGTGAGGGTAATCTACACTTGGTAGACGAAAGGGTCGAAAAGGGCACTCTTCCCCCGAACGAGGATGTACAGAGGAGACGGGGAAGTACAACTGGAACGTATCTAAGGACTCCGTCCCAAGGGTATCAGGATGCCGACGGGACCGGAAACCACCTTGGTCCCAGGCACTTACTACCTAGAACCACCGGGACTGACTCTTCGACACAGAACCGTCCTCTTACGACCCGACCACCACCCGTCTCCTCGACGATAAAATCGGAATCCTTCTGCAAAAAGATCAGTACATGCCTGCACTCTCGACCTGGGTTTTCTTCCGACTCGTGACTTTTGACTACGAAACTTGACACCACGACCTCTTCTGAGAACTCTCAGGGAACCTGACGTTCCTCTAGGTTGGTCAGGTAGGATTTCCTTCAGATGGGACTTATAGGTAACCTTCCTGACTCCGACTTCGACTTAGAGATTAGGAAACTGGTGGCCTACCCTTCTCGACTAAGTGTCCTTTTCTAGGACTACGACCCTTTCTAACTCCCGTCCTCCTCTTCCCCCGCTGTCTCCTACTCTACCGACCTACCGTAGTGGCTGAGTTGCCTGTACTCAAACTCGTTCGAGACCCTCAACCACTACCTGTCCCTCCGGACCGCACGACGACAGGTACCCCAGCGTGTCTCAGTCTGTACTGACTCGCCGACTTGTTGTTGTTCCTTCTTTGACGTTCAACCTCCCTTAAAGTCTAAGTTTGTGGTTTCTAAGATTCCTTGACGAAAAGACTCACTTCTGGGTGGTTCCCAGAGTAGCAGAAATCTCTACTCTCCAGGTTCAACCAGGACCTACTTTTGTGAGGACGACCTGGACACTACCCCTGGCACCCCGAGTTCCGCTGTGTGCAGACCCGAAAGGACCTTAAGTGGTAAAGGTACTCCTGTAGTGGGAGTTCCTTTAATCAGGACTTATAAGTAACCTTCCTTACCACGACTTCGACTTCGAGGTTAGGAAGCCGGTGGACTACGCTTCTCGACTGAGTAACCTTTTCTGGGACTACGACCCTTTCTAACTCCCGTCCTCCTCTTCCCCCGCTGTCTCCCACTCTACCGACCTACCGTAGTGGCTGAGCTACCTGTACTCAGACTCACTTGAGACCCTCAAAAACTGCCTGTCCCTCCGACCGCACGACGTCAGGTGTCCCGGCGTGTCTCAGTCTGTCCTGACTCGTTGTAGCACTGTAGTATAGATCACCGTTACTGGGCGGAGGGGGGGTGGAGGGGGTGGGGCGTCAAACGGAGGTTCTCAGACTGAAACGTCGAGACAGGGGGAAAGGGACGAGTAAGTGTGGGTGCATCCCCCCACTAAGACTGTCGGACTGTGTCGGGCCGAGTGCATTCGGGGCCATTAAATATTTCCGAGAGATTAGAACGTAGAAAGGAGGGCACAGGGTTTGCTAGTTAGTAAAATTACCGTACGTCTTTCTTGGTGTTCCTTTAGACTCTACTGTGAGAATAGTGGGCAAAATTGTGTCAAAAGATTTAGTTTGGGGAGTGGTTGCGGCTGTCTTTTTGTTTGCATACGAAGCATTCGTTTACTTCTTTATGTGAGTCCCGAAGGGTCGACCGAGTCACCATTTCTCAGGCGGACGGTTACAGTCTCTGTGCCCAAACTAGGGACCCACCCCTTCTTGGGGACCTCCTCCTTCGCCGTCGGGTGAGGTCACAAGAACGGACCTCCTAGGGTACCTGTCTCCTCGGACCGCCCGACGTCAGGTGCCCCAGCGTTTCGTAGCCTGTGCTGGCTTCTCTACTCCGTGTGTTTGTGCGTCCTGTACCTGTGCGGACCACTGAACGAACGATTTCACATCCACAGATGCACACGTTTCTGTCGCACTGACATCCACAGATGCACACGTTTCTGTCGCACTGACATCCACAGATGCACACGTTTCTGTCGCACTGCTACTCACTCTACTGGGACCACAAACGTTTCCCGTGACCGTCGGCGGAGATTCTCTTTTATGACACTACACCTGCCTTTGGGGATGACCTCAGACGAGGGGTGTGGCTGCTGTCGGGTCGGGTGGAGGTCTTTGGTTTACGTGCAACGGTTCTGTCTGTTCATTTCTAAACGCTGCGTCGAGTTATAGACACTACTAGTCTAAGTGGCTGACTTTCCGGTGAGCCCTCGGGAGTAAACTTTCCAAATCTAAACGTTCCACTGTACAAGCACCTCTGGTATACCAGTCGCCATCCCCCGACTCCTAACTTTATTGGAACGTTTTACGTACTGAGTCTGCCGTACTGATATACCCTCCTTTACGGGCTCTCTTTGCACCCTTTTTAGGTGAAACCTAGTTGGAGCTTATTTTGTTTGACCTGACCCCGAAAGGACCACCAGACCGCCACTTCTTGGGCGGACAGTGACGTCCTCTGTACTCTGAGCCCAAACTAGGGACCAGACCTCTTCCCGTAACCGTTGGGTGAGGTCATGAGAACGGACCTCTTAGGGTACCTGTCTCCTCGGACCACCCGATGTCGGGGACCCCCAGCGTTTCTCAGCCTGTCCTGACTCTCTGAATCGTGCGTTCGTGTCGCCGGACAGATCACCAATTCTCAGGTGCGAAGGTGAAGTCCCCTGTCCGCAAGCTAGAGACTAACCCCTTCATTCTAGGACGTTCGGTATACCGGTTTTCGTTTGTTTTACCTGCAGTACGATTGACGAGGGAAAGAATCGCTAAGAGTCCTCTATTTGCAGGGTTTAATACTGTCTGACCCTCCCCCGGCCCCGTCTGTAGGCACGCGTAAACACTTCGGACATTCTGTAGGCAAGTCTGCAGACGAAGAGCGATCTAGGTAGAAGTTCGTTCATGTCCCTACTTTGGTTCGGACACCGTCACGAGACGTCTCGGCGAGCTATTTCCTCTGAAACTACTTTTCTACTTTCGCACACCTTTAACAATATAAACCATCCACTTTACGAAAGTGAGTCCCATCGGCTCTCTAAGAGCACGCAGGACACTTAATAACTAAACAAATCCTCTGCCCCGAAGGGACCACTGAGTCTACGATTTCGTAGACGGACGTTACCGTCCTGTGGGCCCAAGTCAGGGACCCAGTCCTTCTAGGGGACCCCGTCTTTACCGTTGGGTGAGATCATAAGAGGGGACCTCTTAGGGGTACCTGTCTCCTTGGACCGCCCGACGTCAGGTACCCCAACGTTTCTCAGTCTGTACTGACTCTCTGGTTGTGAAGAAGTGCGTGGGTCACCTCATAATGCGTCGGTGCTTTTCCTCTCTTCCGGACTGTCTCCGACGTCGCACCTACCTGGGACCTGAGCGCCACGAGTGACTCTGTCCGTCTGTGTCTTCCTGTGCGTCACACACTAAGACAATATCCTTTGTAGGACTTGTCCGTTTAGGTGCCTGTCTTTCACCTAAGCTCCACCGGTCCCCGATACCCTACCCCCTCCCCTTGCTGTCGAGCTCCCGTCCCCTTAGAGACTCTTCCACGGCCTTGGTCTGTCTCTCCCACAAAAGTGTCAAGACACTTATGTGAGTTACAGTGACTACCAGTTCAACACATTACTTTACTTTACTTCTTTTCCAATTAGACTTTTTCAGACGGTTCTACCCTTACGACTTTTAGTATCTGTCCCTTCCTCCGGAACCGCCCACCCCGACCGTAACTTTGGGTGGGGTGTGAGCTTCAGAGACTCCGGTCGAACGAGACTGCAGGCAAGGGTGCCGGGACGCCGGCCTCCGAAACGGGGTGGACCTCCGGTCGCACACCGGTGACAGACGTAGGGCCCGGGAAGTACCCTGTAGGAAGTGAGGTGTGTCGAGTGCCCTGGTCGGGGCGTCGTGGCTTGCGGGGGGTGGGAACCCAAACCCCGGCGAAGGAGCGTGCCGTGACCCCCAACAGACCCCTAGGCGTTGCCCCGTAAAGAGTTCGGTTTCTGAGAAGAACTTTCTCTCTCCACAACAGTAGGATTCTGTATCTCGTCGGGTCTTACAGAGACTTTCCGTAGTATAAAGTAGGCAATGGAGACGACTTAATAAGTGCTCCTCCAGAGGTCCAAATCGACCGACACCAATGGACACACCTGCCGTCCCAAACGTCTCTGACGGAGGGTAGTCCAGACGTCCCAGTTCTGCTTACCAGGGGATCCGACCCCTGTGTCCCCACATGTCGAAGAATCGTACCAGGACGTGACGGGAGGCAAATGCCCCGAAGACTAAAGGTGTTATCCTTGTTGGGGGTGGGAGGTACGACGTGGGTTTCTGACTTTAGAGTTCGTGAAAAGTCCCTTCTTCGGTGGTTTGTCCGTGGCCTCGACCAGGAAATGCTATAGTAGGTTCTGAATTGACTGGAAACGGACGTACGTACGATTCAGCGAAGTCCGCACAGGCTGAGAGACGCTGGGGTACCTGACATCGGGGGGTCCGAGGAGACAGGTACCCTAAGACATCCGTTCTCATGACCTCACCCAACGTCAAAAGAGGAGGTTCACTAGAAGCGATGGGTCCCTAACTTGGAAGTAGAGAAGGTGGAGGACCAACCCGTCCGCGCAAGAAATACTGCTCACTATGGTCAAAGTCAAACCAAGTCATCGAGTCAGTACAGGATGGGAAACGTTGGGGTTCCTGACGTCCCGTGGTCCCAAGGGACAGGTAGTGGTAGAGGGCCTCGAACGAGTTTGAGTACAGGAATCTCAGCCACCACGGTAGGTTGGTAGAGTAGGAGACAGCAGGGGAAGAGGAGGACGGGAGTTAGAAAGGGTCGTAGTCCCAGAAGAGGTTACTCAGTCAAGAAGCGTAGTCCACCGGTTTCATAACCTCAAAGGTGAAGTAGCAGCCAGGAAGGTTACTTATAAGTCCTAACTAAAGGAAATCCTACCTGACCAACCTAGAGGAACGACGGGTTCCCTGAGAGTTCTCAGAAGAGGTTGGGGTGTCAACCTTTCGTAGTGAAGAAACCACGAGTCGGAAGAAATACCAGGTCGAGAGTGTAGGCTTGCACTGGTGACACAGAGGAGTGGAATTACTACCCGAACAGTCGGTACCCTCGTTCCCGCCCCACACTGTAATAATCAAATTTGGTCTTAGTTTGTACGGGGGCAGAACATTTAAGTCTCCACCCCTCCCCCACTCCAACAGGGAAGGACTAAGGTTAGGTATTTAGTAAGGACACGTCCGAGTTGTGTGGTACTGTCCGTGCTAGGCACCGGGTCGGAGACCGAGGGCGACCGTGGGTCCACGTGTGTGCGTCATCTCACGTACGCAAGACGAAGACCATCGCCGGGGTACGCGAGACAAACTTATACTTCACCCTCAGGGGGTCGATTGACGGGGGGGCTTTGGACGAAACTAGACTTGTGGTCCGACTAGACCTACGACTTTGGCGCCGACAAGTTGGGGTAAGGGTAAGTTAGGCAATCCGGCCGAGAGGCGGCCCGAGGAGCAGTGGGACTGAGGATTAAACTGTTACTGTTTCTTGAGGCCCCGCTAAAATTTAAAGTATTAAAATTAGACAGTTCGGACTGTAAATTAATGACGGGAGAGATTGGGCATCGGTTGCGCACGCCCGACCGACGGTAACCTCAAGGGAACCTTCTTTTCCCTTTTTTTTTTTTCTAAAAAAAAAAAATTTAAAGGCGGGGGCACCTTCTCACCTAATTATTTTAGCCCGTAATTCACGGTCCACATTCTGTTACACCAGTCCTCCGAGATAATCGGGGTTTACATCTGTCTACTCCAATTAGTATAAAACTTCACACCGAAAAATAACATAATCCTCACTACTTCCGAGGTGAGTCGGGGGTGCACTCTCCAAACGACGTTTGCACTTTATGCTCCACACTCCTCGTCCGAAGCATCCTACCCACTTCACACGAGCGGTGCCTGTGGTACCAGGGCCGGTGGGCTCCTAGACCCCCTGACCCCCTCGGTACGACCCCACAGTATTCCCACAGTGGATACTATGGACTCCTCTGTCTCCTGAAGAACTCAGAGATCAGGAATACTATACACTCCTCTGCTCCCAGAAGTACCCAGAGAGCAGGAATACTATAGACTCCTCTACTCCCAGAAGTACCCAGACCAGGAATACTATAGACTCCTCTGCCCCCAGAAGTACCCAGAGATCAGGAATACTATACACTCCTCTGCCCCCAGAAGTACCAAAGACCAGTACTATAGACTCCTCTACCCCCAGAACGACCCAGAGAGTAGCAATACTAAAGACTCCTCTGACCCCCCGGAACGACCGTCCAGAAACAAGTCAGCGAGTCAGCACAGACTGAGAAACACTGGCGTACCTGACGTCGCGCGGTCCGGAGGGACAGGAAGTGGTAGAGGGTCTCGAGCGAGTTTGGGTACAGGTGACTCAGCCACTACGGTAGGTTGGTAGAGTAGGAGACAGCAGGGGAAGAGGAGGGTGGAAGTTAGAAAGGGTCGTAGTCCCAGAAAAGGTTCCTCAGCCAAGAAGGGTAGTCCACCGGTCTCATAACCTCAAAGTCGAAGTCGCAGTCAGGAAGGTTACTTATAAGTCCTGACTAGAGGAAATCCTAACTGACCAACCTAGAGGAACGTCAGATTCCCTGAGAGTTCTCAGAAGAGGTTACGGTGTCAAGTTTTCGTAGTCAAGAAACCACGAGTCGACAGAAATACCTTTTCCGTTACCGTTGGGTGAGGTCATGGGAACCTACCTTTTAGAGTACTTGCCTCCTCGGACCACCCGATGTCAGGTACCCCAAAATTTCCCAGACTGTGCTGACTCTCTGAAGTGAAAGTGAGAGTGAAAAGAAATACCAGGTTGAGAATAAAACCCAACTACCGTTTAGTAAATAAAGGACTTTGAAGAGGGAGCGTCTCGCTACACACCCGGGGGTGGACGTGGTGAACATAGGAGACAAGGGTCCCTTCAGCCTTATTTGAGTTGGGTCGTAGACAAATATTGTAAAAACAATTTTTACTAACAAATAAACCAGAATCAACGGAATTACACCCGAGATCCAGGGCCTGGTCCCTAGTTTGGACGCGGGACACGTACCACTCGTCTCAACGTCTACGAACCTCGGTGTGCCGTCAGAGCCACTGGGAAAAGTTTTTGTTCACGAAAACCTAAACACACACGACACGATTCGACGAAGTCAGCACAGACTGACAAACACTGGGGTTCCTGACGTCAGGGGGTCCGAGGAGACAGGTTCCCTAAGAGGTCCGTTCTTATGACCTCGCCCAACGGTAGGGGAGGAGGCCCCCTAGAGGGGCGGGGTACCTAACTTGGACTCTGAATGTACATCGGACGTAACCGTCCGCCCAAGGAATTGTGACCACGGTGGACCCTTCGGGTGAAAAAAATACAAATCAAACGAGGATAAATCATATTTACAAAAACAGAAACAGGTATTTACTCGAACTGGACGTTAAAACGAAATTTTATTAAGGGGCGAGTCAAGGTTGGAGTATTTTTACTGAAACCTCTGAGACCTTTTCAACGTATTTCAACCGTTAAAAAAGAAGGAATTCATAAGTAATTTAAATGATCGTTTCTATAGACTTGGACCATTAAAGGGACACCGCTTAAAATTTTAATATGCAATTCACAAAACTTAAGTACAAAAATAAAGATTCTTGAGCAGACACCATAGATACAAAATTTACAACCGTGCTTGAACAAAAACTTAGAGAAATACAAAATTTTTATATTTCCGAGACGTCTGTAGAGAGAAGATTATAAACGAAAAATTACAACAAAGAAACAGGAAATAAAAAGGGAACCAATCAGAACAGTCCCCATGTGTTAAAAGTAATTAGAAGTGTGTGTCAAACCAATACACCTAAAAAAAAAAAAACCACACTACAAGTAATAAATTAACTAAGTAAAGACAAGAAGGAAACCCAAATTCCTGAAAAGACTGCAAAATCTATTGTCGAAGTAACTCTATATTAAGTGTATAGTATTTTAAGGTGGTAATATTTCACACGTTAAGAGACTAAAAAAAAAGGGAGATCCCAATATTATGTAAAAAAGGTTAATATGTATGTTTATACAGATAACCAAAAATTTTAAGAAAAGGGTAAATCTAGCAATGTATTAGATGTGTGACGACATAAATTACACCTATTGTTAGTTCCTGGACGACCCGTCGTGTCCCTGGAGACGAGTTAGGAGACATTATTGGAATACCAAGGGTCCCCCTCCCTGCCCCCTTCCCTATCAGTCCCTCAGACCCTACCTGTACCTGTGTGACGACATACATTGTACCTCTTGGTCGTTCCTGGATGGCATATTCTGTCCCTTGAGACGAGTTACGAAAGACTGAAAAACTCAACCCAAAAATTGAGTGATTAAAGGTCGGAAAGAAGGAAAGATATTTTCTTGAGTTTCGACATTTAGGGGTGGGGGTTTAGACGAATGTGTCAGGAAACCAAAACTATCGAGTACAAAAATAATGGCAAGCCTAACTTTGCGATGGATCACAAACAAGACTAAAAGAGAAACCGAGCACCCAACAAACGTTCACGTCACGGATTCTAAGGTTGAGTTCCGTAAAAGATCAATAGAAAGACAACAAATAAAGGTCGAATTAACGTGACCTCACCCTTTTACACGAGATATAATAAAGTCGAGGAGTTCAAACTTCTGAAAACGAATTACCGAGCCGTATGCAAATTTACCCGACGTTCCGCTACCACCCCCGTAAAGACCTTGGAAGACGTAAACTTCGTTCTACCCCCAAGACCTCCGTAAGGCGGAGTTAGTAATTTTGGAGGGTCCTTTCCTCCTTAATCCGTTCCGACACAACAGACGGACGCTTATAGACTTACAGCCGACACGCCTTCTCGGTAAACTTTACGGAAAGCGCCAGATCCCACACCCTATTCCTTAACACGAGAGTTCCCTGGTCGAAGTCCCCGTGTACCTCTTTCTCACAGGTTTGTGGTCCCTCTTTATCGAAGAAATTTTCTTTCTTGAAAAATAAAACACAACCCTATAGTACCGAGTCTGTCATTTCTTAGACGGACGTTTCCTCCTCTGGGGTCAAACTGGGGACCCAACCCTTCTAGGGGACCTCCTCCCGCACCGTCGGGTGAGGTCATAAAGACGGACCTCTTAGGGTCCCTGTCTCCTCTGACCGCCCGACGTCAGGTACCGTAGCGTCTCTCAGCCTGTGCTGGCTCGCTGATAGTGAAAGGGAAAAAGAGCACCGACTAATGGTCACGACACTATCCGGGTCCGTCTGTCGTTTCCCCGAGTCCGTGTGTGTGTGTGTGCGTCGGTGAGAGGGGTTTGAGGGGAGGGTCGGTCCGACGGCGCGCCGTGACTCGTCTCAGGGACACGACCTGTCGTCCGGGAACGACCAAGAGGCACAATTTATGTCGTCACACAGGTACGAGTAGGGTCTGAGGGACTGACAGGGAAGGGGTAGGAAGGGGGGCCACTGGTATTCCAATAATGTCTCCTAACTCGTCTCAAGGGACACGACAGGTCGTCCCGGAACGACCAAGGGGTACAATTTAGGTCGTCACACAGGTACAGGTAGGGTCTGAGGGACTGACAGGGAAGGGGGTGGGAAGGGGACGACCACTGGTATTCAAGTAAGAGATCCAGTCACTCAGACAAAGACAGAGCATTCATTCAAGTACACAGAGTAAAGAAAAATCGAAGGTGTACTTTCCCGACAGTGAGGCACTCTTTAGCGAAAGATTACTCCCCCCCACTCGGAACTTACAGAGTTACGTAGGTTCGCGTCGGACCTGGGACCAAGGCTCTTGTGACTTGTGTCCAGGGTCGTCCCGAGTCTCCGAGTTCGGGTTCTGGGTCGTCCAGAGAAGGTTTGGGCGACGTCTCCTGCCGAGTAGCAGTGTCCGCGGTCGCAGGAGGTGAGTGCAGGTGCCTTCGGTCTACGTAGGGAGTCCGTGACTTCACGACGAGACGTAGAAAGACCTCGTGTCGTGTAGAGGTCACCTTTCTTGCCGGGCCAGTGGGCCCGTCTCCGTCGTCTAAGGAGCATTTTACTTGCTAACACGTTGTGCGGTGGCAGACTGAGACCTGTAATAGGAATTAAGCAGGGGCTTCCTCTGTCTCGGCAAACATCGGTACGTTCTTTCCGCGGGGAAGTGGTCCAGGTAAAGTTAGGTGGTGGGACGGGGCGGTTTTTTTTTTAGGACTTTCTAGTTTAAAAGAAGAGAATCCTATAGGTAAATTTTCGAGTCAGGACTCAGTAGTTCAATAAAGAACAAATTTTTTCAGACACAAATTAGACGTGTTCAGCGTTCCCGGAAGTTAAACGTTACACTTCGACCCCACTGAAAGCCTCGAAGCATGTCGCGACAAATGCCGCCTTGCCGGTTCGTGTACTCTAAAGAGCCCATTAAAGGGCGTCATTTACCGAGCCCCCGCTGAGTCCCTTTCTTCCCCTGGACATTAAAGTGTCCCCTAACCCCTTTCCGTCCACTGAGTCACCCTTTCTTCGACGGACGGTTCCGTCCTCTGTGTCTTCTGTGGTCAAACTAGGGACTCAGTCCTTCGAGGAGACCTCCTCCTTTGCCGTGGGGTGAGGTCATGAGAACGGACCTCTTAGGGTACCTGTCTCCTCGGACCACCCGACGTCAGGTACCCCAGTGTCTCTCAACCTACGTCGACTCACTGATTGTGTGTCGTGTGTCTATAACCGGTGTAAGCTTTCTGTCTCCAATAGACCCAAAGTGATTTTGAAATGTTTTTGTCCAGGGCCCCGACCCCACACATCGACCAGTTGGAGACGTTATGTACGGTGGATTCTTCCCTCTCCCCGAAGGGACCACCGGGTCTCCCATTTCGTAGACGGACGTAACGTCCTCTGGACCCAAACTAGGGACTCAGTCCTTCGAGGAGACCTCCTCCTGTACCGTCGGGTGAGGTCATGAGAACGGACCTCTTAGGGTACCTGTCTCCTCGGACCACCCGACGTCAGGTACGCCAGCGTCTCTCAGTCTCCACTGACTCGTTGATTCATGCATATATGTGTGTAGAGTATATATACATGGAAAAAATATGTACGTGTGTGTGTGTGTGTGTGTGTGTGTGTGTGTGTGTGTGTGTGTGTGTTCATAGACTTTTCACCGAAACCAAAGGTCGATTCTTTGCCTTCTATACACTTTGGATAAAAACTTTTTTTGGTGTAGGTGGAGGCAGGGGAGAGTTGGAAAGAAGAGTGAACCTCAGGTACACAAACTTGTTTACACGGGAATTTGTCTATGAAAAGTCTTCGACGCCAGTCACATCGAACCTGAGACCCAGATCAAAACTCCCATTGACTGTATAAAAGAGCTCTTAGGGAAAAGGGAGACTCGGAGGACGAACCATCTACAATTTATTCATAATAACCTCTGTCGCTAGTAAGGGCACACAAATGCGCCGAACGATTAAAATTCGCTCATGTCTCACGCAAATATTTGCGGGCCGGGGGAGCAGCGTTCTTCGTGTCCAAACAGGCAGGGGTACGGAAGGGGGCCGTACAGACGTAAAAATTTTATGTTCAGACTGGCTCTAGAGGCTTTCCGTAGACTTTTTACAGAAGTACACATATTTCGGAAGTAGAGGGGTACCGGCCTGCCGAGTTTTTATCTACCTTACCCTAAAGACTTTGCAAGGGTCTTTTAGGGAAAACCCGATTTTGATTGTAAGCCACGATCTTTTCTTACCCTTTAGTATTTTATGACTTTCTTTCCCCCGAATCCGACCGTAATATTAAAGTCAGCTTTCTTATCCGAACAATACGACTGTACTTTAAGTATGAACGCCATCGCAGCCCTTTACACTAGCCCACGACACCTTTCATCTGTCGGAAAGTCACTGAAGGTAGCGTTTAGGTTTCGTGTGGCGGTGTCTACATACCCTAAGTCCTAGGGGATAAAAACCGTTGTTTTACAATAGTAATCCCACAAAAAATTTTGTTTGAAAATAATCTCTTTCTCAATGGTCGGAGATTTACTAGTTTTCAGTGTCAAAATATGCGGCTAGGGCGGGAACGGAACAAGATAGTTCTTTTTAAATTACAACGGTGGAAAGACTTAGAACGGTCGAGACCCTATTCTGCTCGGAAAGAAACTCGAGGTGCTCTCAATTCTAACCCTTCTTGAACCATTGTTCTTTGGCTGTCACTCTTAAGCTTGCGCCTCCTCTTACATTGTGTCCTTTGCCTAAGTAGACGAGGCATATAAAATTTGCAACTTTTTACTTCACGAAACCTGATTTTCTTTATAGTCTAAAAGAGAGGAGGGGAGGGGGGTGGGGTGGTGAGGACCTTACAAGACGATTGCGACTTGACTTTTCTTTAACTTCCTCTTTTCCTTTTGAAGTCCTTTTATTACGTGCATGAAATCTCAGACAAACCTCCCACTTTGCCGTAAATCTTTGTTTAACCCATCGACCCTACAAAGATAAACCAACGTGCGACCGACGACTATAGTGGTCTTAGGAAAAGTACGAATTTTTTAATCCGATCCAATGACCAGAAGTCAAAGCTAATCTAGTGGCGTTTTACTTTTTAGGTCCGCGTGGCTCTATAAAATTCCACATCATAAAGGTCGTACGTGTTTGTAAATGGGATGGAAGGGAACACCCTACCCCAAACATAACGAGAGACACCGAGGAAAAAGACGACTAGACAAAAGGTAGAGGCCCTCCGACGAACTCAACAATGGGCACAGGTTCATTAAGATATAAAATCTGTCCACTCCAATCTTTACTGGTCAAATAGGACGCCGGTGCCCTATGTGGTAGATACAATTAAAGGAGAAGTAAAGAAGACCGCTCAGCTGATAAAGAGACTTTATAAAAATAATACTAATTTGTACTCAGAAATTTATAAATTTGGTGGGGGTTCTCACACGTACAATTAAGACTTCTGACACCGACACAAAAGGTAGTCAGAGGGGTGGCAAAAAAAAAAAAAAAGGGGGAAAGAAAGAAAGGTGAGGAACGAAGTTGGTAGTAGGACCGCAACGAAATTCCTTAGGTCTAGAGTGGGAAAGACACCGAACTTGGCCACAGACCTCAAACCCAAGATCTCAAGGTAGACACGACCCATGTTCACGGACCCATCGGACACATTGGTCGTTGAGTTTCGAGGGACCCTGAAAAGACAGAGAGAACCTGTCATTCTTAGGACGTCCATCCGACGTTCCAACCCCGTCTCCGAGTCTCCGAGTCTCTACAACGCATCCAGAAAGACGTCAAAAAAAGAAAGACAAAAAGGAAAAGGAACCACCGAACAGCCCGAAGGGTGCACCGCGATCACCATTTCTCAGACAGATTGTTACGTCCTCTGTATTGTCTATACCCAAGTCTTTCTAGGGGACCTCCTCCTTTACCGTTGGGTGGGCTCATAAGAACGGTCCTTTTAGGGTACCCGTCTCTTCGGACCTCAACGTCCTCTCAGTCCGTGTCGACTTGTCGTCACCTGTACTGACCCGTTGATTCGTGGTTGTCGAACAGTGTTTTACCGATGCCATCGAGGACGGTAGTGCAGTTGTAAGGTCTACTCCGCTTATTCTTTTTTGTTGGTTGTTGTACCGTTTGCCCCCCCCTAATAGTTCTCTTCGATAAGGGGAAAATATCTTAAACAGACACTCGGGGTACACCGACGGGGTTACCCCCGCCCTCTGACCTTTTCGTTTCTTTTCATGCATATATCAACCCATAGACCCCTTGGGATGCTTTACCCTCAACTTCTCGTTTCTACCACCCCTCTGTCCTCTCCCGTGCGTCCCAAAAGACGTACGAGTCCACTTTTATGGCGGGAGGACAAAGAAAGTAGGCACATTGCGACCACGACCCTCAAATCAGTGAGCCAGCACAGACTGAGACCTCCCCGGCACCCACTGCGAAACACCAAAGAAAGTCCCGTCTCTTTCATCTACCAGACTTTTGTTGTCTGGGCTCTCCGGCTAAGGGAAAGACTCAGGAGAAAGGTCTCGTTCTGTTTTTGTAAGGGTCCTGTTTCCACCACACGCAGAGGAAATGGAAGTCCCTGGGCAGTCGTGTTTCAAACGTTAATAAAAGGGTAATTCCTCAGTCTGGTCCCTCTCTCCCATTGTGTCCGTATCCCAGACTCTTAATTAGTCGGACCTTTTTCGACCCACTGAGGAACCTGGGTACCCACCGACTCGGGTGCCGGCTCCCTCTCGGGACTTAAACAAAATAAGAGGAACAGTGTCTGTCTCCTACTGAATTTTTATCGCAAACGTAGGCTTTACGATGGTAAACAGAAGGACTTTCTGAGGTTTAAAGGGGTTTGACAACGTTTCTCGACCTAATTTTCAGGCCGGTAGTTAGGACTGGTCCCGTGATATGGAGTCGCTATACACAAAGGTCCTTCCGAACCACCTTCTGTAATCGACCCGTTCACAAGTCAGTGAGTCCGCACAGACCGGGGTACCTGACATCGGGAGGGCGAGGAGACAGGTACCCGTAGAAGGGTCCGTTCTTTCTTGTGACCTCACCCCCCGCCACGGGAAGAAGTGTAGGCGATCCTTTTCCACGAGGATTTTTATATGAAGGGACCGCCTGTGTGGGTTCCTGGGAGTGACCGGGGGCCCCGACTCAGCCATTAAGGGGAATTAAAACGAAGACCAGAGTGTTCGAAAGGTAACGTACTTCCTTTTAATAGTTACAAGAATTATGTCATAAATAAGTGTTATAAAAGTCACCCGATACTCAATCCAAGGGACTCTACTTTCTACTAAAATTTTTAACGATTTCCATTACTAAAAAATATCGAATTAAATCTAATATAACTTTTAATACTCTCCCCCCTCTCTCACTTTTTTTTTTGGTTGTTGAGTCCTAGAGACTATGGAATTATTTGTAGAGGAGCACAAACGTTAAATTTATGATTGGAGGCAGTATATAAGACACATAAGTATAAAGTTGTTATTCGTAAGGATCGTACCATTATAGAAATAAAGGTATGACACCGAAATTATATGGTGCCTCCCCGACCCTCGTTGCAAAGTGGGTTATTAATAAAGGCAATCTTGGTCGTCCGAAATCTCTTCCCGACACCGTAAAAAAAGGGATCCACCTTTTTTTTAAAAAAAAAAGAACGGAGGCGAAATCTACTTGTTCACTTTTTTTTTTTGACTAAGCTTCATTGAGTAGAAACAATTAGGGTTTGAGGATTAAATAGGGAAAATGTGTGACGGGGAAACCAGTGGTGTTCGAAGTAAAGTTCTTGACAGTTAGACAGAAACGAAACATGTCTTCAAGTGTCCTAGATGTCCCTGTGTCCCGATATATATGTTTGCGTATGTCGTTCCTGGATGACATGTCCCGTGCCTTGTGATGCCTTAGGAGACATTACTTAGATACCCGTTTCTTAAATTTTTTCGTCTTATGTACAAATACCTGAATAGACAACTTGGTGTTTAGATTTTGTCTTACTTTTAGACGTACCTCGCTTCACAATCAACGAGTCAGCACAGGCTGAGAAACGCTGGGGTACTTGACATCGGGTGGTCCGAGGAGACAGGTACCCTAAGAGGTCCGTTCCTACGACCTTACCCAACGGTACGGGAGGAGGTTCCCTAGAAGGGCGGGGTCCTTAGTTTGGGTGTAGAGGGTATAACGTCCGTCTGACAAATTGCCACTCGGTGGTCTCCTTCGGGTTCATATTCACTCGGTGTCATGTCTTATTGAGTTATACGAAATTATTGGATATGCCCTTTTCTCAGATTTTGTCTTATCTATGTACAGACACATAGTGACTTAGTACTTTTGCGAAGGACTACGAGTTTTCCATCCCCTGGTGATCAACTCTCCTTACCTTTATGTAGTTCTTTCTCTACCCTCCTTTTTTCATAGTCCGTTCTCTGTATTGTCCCTTTCTACCCCCCCCCCTTACCTGGAACAAAGCTTTTGATTTGTCTCCACCTTATAAGTCACCTTATAAGTCAGTCAAGTCAACGAGTCAGCACAGGCTGAGACACGGTGGGGTACTAGGGGTCGTGCGGTCCGGAGGGACAGGTAATGGTTCAGGGTCTGAGATGGGTGTGAGTCCAGGTAGCTCAGTCACTACGGTAGGTCGGTAGAGTAGGAGACAGCAGGGGAAGAGGAGGACGGAAGTTAGAAAGGTTCGTAGTCCCAGAAAAGGTTACTCAGTGGAGAAACGTAGTCCACCGGTTTCCTAACCTAAAAGTCGAAGTCGTAGTCAGGAAGGTCACTCATAAGTCCTGACTAAAGGAAATCCTACCTGACCAACCTAGAGGAACGTCAGGTTCCTCGAGAGTTCTCAGAAGAGGTTGTGGTGTCAGGTTTTCGTGGTTAAGAAACCCCGAGTTTTCGTAGTTAAGAAGCCACGAGTCGAAAGAAATATCAGGTTGAGAGTGTAGGTATGTACTGGTGACCTTTTTGGTATCGGAACTGATCTGTCTGGAGACAACCGTTTCATTACGGAGACGGAAAATTATACGACAGATCCAATCACCTTATAATGAGTTGGTAATTTTTCTTTCTTTATTACGGTAAAAGTCGTTGTGCCTACCTGAGTCTCCAACAGTATGAGTCACTTCCTTCAATCTGTTTCTTTCTGTTTAGAGTATACTATAGTGAATATACCTCTGAGTTTTTTCCTTACTATGGTTACTTAAATGAATGTTTTGTCTTTCTCTGAGTATCTGGATCTCTTACTTAAATACCAACGACCCCCCTGTCTACCTCCCCTTCCCTACCAGTCCCTCAGACCCTACCTGTACCTGTGAGACGACGCAAATTGTACCTCTTGGTCGTTCCTGGACGACGGGTCGTGTCCCTTGAGACGAGTCACAGTACACCGCCGGACCTACCTCCCCTTAACCCCCTTCTTACCTATATTCATATACATACCGACTCAGACACTTGGATACTGTTTGGATCTGTCGTATAATTTTTCGTCTCTGTAATGAAACGGCTGTTTCCAGACAGATCAGTTTCGATACCAAAAAGATCATCAGCACATACCTACACTCTCGACCTGATATTTCTTCCGACTCACGGTTTCTTAACTACGCAACCTTGACACCTCTTCTGAGAACTCTCAGGGAACCTGAAGTTCCTCTAGGTTGGTCAGGTAGGATTTCCTTTGGTCGGGACTGCTAAGTAATCTTCCTGACTACGACTTCGACTTTGGGGTTATGAAACTACGTTTCTCGACTGAGTAATCTTTTCTGGGACTACAACCCTTTCTAACTTCCGTCCTCCTCTTCCCCCTCTGTCTCCTACTCTACCAACCTACCGGAGTGGTTGAGTTACCTGTACTCAAACTCGTTCGAGGTCCTCGACCACTACCTGTTCCTCCGGGCCGCACGACGTCAGGTACCCCAGCGTCTCAGCCTGTGCCGACTCACTCACTCGGCCGTCTCGACTACCGACTCAGGGACATGACCAGTGGACTCTGGTAGAGTCGTGACAAATACCTGAGATGGGATTACGTTTTATTCTTCGACTTTCTTTTTTGCTAGGTATACGATATTTCATCCTGGAACAAATAGGTAGCATAAGTTATAGGATACTACTTAGTAGTGCCATCTTGCGATTCTGAGTCACCAATTTCTGCCCGGGGAGGAGTACCGTCTAGGTGCAACGACATGACGTCTTTGGTCATGTTATAACATTTCGTTAACAACAAGTCAGCGATTCAGCACAGACTGAGAAACGTTGGGCTGCCTGACATCGGGGCGGTCCGAGGACACAGGTACCCTAAGAGGTCCGGTCTTCTGACCTCACTCAACGGTACGGGAGGAGGTCCCCTAGAAGGGCTGGGTCCTTAACTTGGGCCCAGAGGACGTAACGTCCGTCTAAGAAATGGCAGACTCTGTGGTCCCTTGGGGGATATGAAGTTAATTTTTTTTTTGGGTTTGTGATTTTCGTATTGTGCTAAGCAGAGGTAAGACAAAGATTTCGTTACGACCTCCGAACAGGACAGTGTCTCTAAGCATCTACTACCTGTGTCTGGGAACTATTCCCCTGACAGTCGTCCCAGGTCCATTTGTGGTCTCACGACTCGGATTTTACCGGACAGAACGAAAAAGAAAACCCCTCTCAAAGACTCAAGAGTGAGAGACGAAACGAAACATCTACTGAAGTGCTCTTTGGGGGTTGAGTGACTGACTGAGTAAAGACACGAGTCACTCCGGTTCACGATCGATTTATGAACTTCTGAAGTGAAAAGACCTCTTCCTTTACCGTTGGGTGAGATCCTAAAAACAACCTTTTAGGGTACCTGTCCCCTTGGACCACCCGATGTCAGGTACCCCAGCGTTTCTCAGTCTGTGCTGCCTGACTGAAGTGTGTGTGTGCGCGTGGTTGTACTAAGAGGGCCTTCGGGGATCATCCCTGAGTTCTTTCCTTTTAAAAGGGAAAAGTAGGGATCTTGAGTCTTGCGGACATTCCCCCTGGGGTGTACTTACTCAAACCACAGCAATACTTCGTAATCAACGAGTGAGTACAGGCTGAGACACACTGGGGTACCTGACATCGGACGGTCCGAGGAGACAGGTACCCTAAGAGGTCCGTTCCTATGCCCTGACTTATCGGTAAGAGAAGAGGTCCCCTTAGAAGGGTCGGGTCCCTGACTTGGACCCGGAGCCCGTGTCTTCCGTCTAAGAAATGACAGACTCGGTGGTCCACCAATAACCGAACCTTACTTACTCAGTGTCGCAGGGACTTAGAGTAAAAGGACACCGGTTCTACTCTACGAATAAACAACAAAAAGAGACGTCCTCCTTTCTTTTTCTTTTTTTTTTTTTGTTATATTCCAGGGTATCTCGACCGTCTCAAACCGTCACTACCAAAGTATCTTCCCGACACACCATTAATGTACTCCACTCGAGCCTAGTTTTAAGAGACGTCGTCCACGCAGGACAAGATCTGGACTACTCTTTCTTCACCGAGGGGAGTAGAGGGGAAAGTGACCTTACACGGAAACTCACCTTTATTGAAGGGGACCGTGGGGTCGGAGGTGTGCGTGTGTGTGTGTGTGTGTGTGTGTGTGTAGACGTAGAGGCCAGAGTAGGACTTACGAGGATTACACTAAGTTAGAGGAAGAGGGCCGCCATGGTAATTATAAAATTAAATTAGTCTTAAAGAACTTGAGCGAACGGTAGGGTTCATTGGATCAATGGACAGTCGGACGTAGTCGAACAGTATAATCTTCCTTAACAGGGGACTTAGATTAGATGAAATTTACTAAGGCCCCACACGTACAGATATTTAGTATCGTGCCGGCACGACTGTGTCCCTCCGCACGCACACCCATTTGTGCCGTCCGTTCAAGACGTGGTCGGTCCCGGCCCCGTCCCCTGCCCCGGAATAGAGAAAGAGGAGTTAAGGAAAAACCGAAAAGTAAGACAAGGACCCCAAGAGTTCGGTTCTTATGGCTTCACCAAACGGTCGGGTAAACGGTCCCCTGGTGGTCTCCAAAACAGTCTCGACAGGTGGTACTGCGTAGGTAGAACCCACCGGGATGTGTCGTACCGAACATCAAAGCGACTGAATACGTTCCGACCTTTTCTAGGACTATGACCCTTTCTAACTCCCGTCCTCCTCTCCCCTGCTGTTCCTTCTCTACCAACCTACCGTAGTAGCTGAGTTGCCTGTACTGAAACTCGTTTGAGGCCCTCTACCACTTCCTGTCCCTTCGGACCGTACGACGTCAGGTACCCCAGCGTGCGTTTCTCAACCTGTGTTGAATCATGGACTTATTATGTGGCTAGAGACTCGAGGTCCTCCTTTCTTACAAGACAAATATGTCTTTTCGTGCTATTTCCACTCACGACATACCCCAACGGGCCCACCCTATACAACTGAAAGGTACCACTTAGACCCCTGTTGACAGATCGAACCCTTGTGCCACCGGGTCGGAGACCCGAAGAGTGCACCGAGTCACCATTTCTTAGGCGGACGGTCACTTTCTCTACACAAAGATGCGACCCTTCTAGGGGGACCTCGTTCTTGATCTTTAGTTGTCATAAGATGGGACCTTTTAGGGTACCTGTCTCCTCTGACCACCCGACCTGAAGTACCTCACTTTTTCTCAGTTTGTGTTCATTTTATACTGTCTTTCATCCCCCAAGACTACTTTTAAACTGTTTCTGATCTCCCAAGACTCCCTTTTAGACTGGTTTTCCTCCTCCTAGACTCCATTTTAAACTGTCTTTAATTTCCCAATACTCAATTTAAGACTGTCTTTCTTGTTCCAAGACTGTCCCTTTTACTGTCTTTGATACCCTAAGACTCCATTTTAGACTGTCTTTCTTCTAAGACTCCATCTTAGACTGTTTTTGCTCCCCCAAGACTCCATTTTAGTCTGTCTGATCCCACAAGACTTCATTATAGACTGTCTTTGATCCCCTAAGACTCCATTTTAGATTGTCTTTCTCCTCCAAGACTTCATTTTCTACTGTCTGTATCCCCCAAGAATCCATTTTAGACTGTCATTGATTCCCCAAGACTGCATTTTAAACTTTCTTTGAACCCTCAGGACTCCATTTTATACTGTCTTTCTTCTTCCAAGACTCCATTTTTGGACTGTCTATAATTCCCGAAGACTCACTTTTAGACTGTCTTTCTTGTTCCAAGATTACATTTTGTACTCTCTTTGATACCCTAAGACTCCATTTTAGACTGTCTTTGATACCCTAAGACTCCATTTTAGACTGTCTTTGATCCCCTAAACCTCCATTTTAGACTGTCTTTCTCCAAAACTGCATTTTAGACTGTCTTTACTCGTTAAGACTCCATTTTAGACTCTTCTTTGATCCTCCAAGACTCCATTTTAAACTATTTTTTAAGTCCCCAAGACTCCATTTTATACTGTCTTTGATCCTCCAAGAATTCATTTTAAACTGTCTTTGATCTCCAAAACTCCATTTTAGACTGTCTTTGGTTTCTCAAATCTCCATTTTAGACTGTCTTTACTTGTAAGCCTTATGATTCCAGTACCGTAGGCTATGGTAGTGAAGTACCGTTTATCTACCCCTTTGTCACCTTTGTCACCGACTGAAATAAAAAGACCCGAGGTTTTAGTGACGTCTACCACTTACGTCGGTACTTTAATTTTCTGAATGAGGAACCTTCCTTTCAATACTGGTTGGATCTGTCGGTATAATTTTTCGTCTCTGTAATGAAACGGTTGTTTCCAGACCGATCAGTTCCGACACCAAAAAGGTCGCCAGTACACACTTATACTCTCAACCTGATATTTCTTTCGACTCGTAACTTCTTACCTACGAAAACTTGACACCACAGCCTCTTCTGAGACCTCTCAGGGAACCTGCCGTTCCTCTATGTTGGTCAGGTAGGGTTTCCTTTAGTCAGGACTTATAAGTAACCTTCCTGACTACGACTTCGACTTCGACTTCGAGGTTATGAAACCAGTAGACTACGTTTCTCGACTGAGTAACCTTTTCTGGGACTACGACCCATTCTAATTTCCGCCCTCCTCTTCCCCTGTTGTCTCCTACTCTACCAACCTACCGTAGTGGTTGAACTACCTGTACTCAAACTCATTTGAGGTTCTCAACCACTACCTGTCCCTCCGGACCGACACGACGTCAGGTACCCCAGCGTTTCTCAATCTGTGCTGACTCACTGACTTGACTTGACTACCTGTTTTCCTTCCATCAAGACTCCATATTAGAACAAAGACAGTCTAAAATAGAGTGTTAAACAAAGTAATACAGTGTAAAAGGACGCTTGGATCAAGAGGTTTTAAAAGATAGTCTTGAAGGAAGACAATCTATAATGGAGTGTCGGAAGAAGACATTAAAAATGGAGTGTTGAAACAAGAAAGAGAGTATAAAATAGAGTCTTAGAAAAAAAAAAAAGGTCTAAACTGGAGTGTCGGAAGATGAAATAAGTGTAAAACGGAGTCACTTCAGCGAGTCAGTGCAGACTGAGAAACGCTGGGGTATCTGACGTCGGATGGTCCGAGGGGAGAGGTACCCAAAAGGTCCGTTATCATGATCTCACCTAACGGTAAAGGAAGAGGTCCCCTAGAAGACCTGGGTCCCTAGTTTGGGTCCAGAGGGTACAACATCTGTCTACGAAATGGTAGACTCGGTGGTCCCTTCAGGTGGGTTGATAGTTTCAAATGGAGACATGAAGTAATAAAGACAGTCTAAAAGGGAGACTTAGAGGATGAAACAATCAAAAGTGGAGTCTTGACGATGAAAGACAGTCTAAAATGGAGACTTGGAGGTAGAAAGACAGTAAAAATGGAGCCTTAGATTAAAGACAGTCTAACATGAGGTCATAGGAGATGAAAGATAGTCTAAAATAGAGTCTTGGTGGAACAAAGACAATCTAAAATGGAATTTTGGAGGTTGAAAGACAACCTGAAACGGAGTTTTTAAGAAATACAGACCAAAATGGATCTTAGGTGATTATAGACAGTCTAAAATGGAGTCTTGGAGGATCAAAGACAGTCTAAAATGGAGTCTTGGGGATGAAAGAAAGTCTAAAATGGAGTCTTGGAGGAAGGAAGACAGTCAAAAATAGAGTCTTGGAGGAAGAAAAACAGTCTAAAATGGAATCTCAGATGATAAAAAACAGTCTAAAATGGAGTTTCGGAGGTTTAAACACAGTGTAAAATGGAGTGTTAGACTATTAAACAGTCTACCATGGAGTTTTGGAGAAAAAAAGACAGTAAAAATGGAGTCTTGGAGGAAGAAAGACAGTCTAAAATGGAGTCTTGCACAAATAAAAAAGTCTAAAAGGTCTCTTGGAAAAAGAAAGACAGTCTACAATGGAGTCCAGGAGAAAAAAAAAGAAGGACCATTATGGAGTCTTAGAGGAAGGAAGAAAGTAAAAATAGAGTTTTGAAGGTAGGAGACAGTCTAAAATGGAATCTTGGAGGAAAAAAAGATAGTCTAAATTTGAGTTTAGAAGGATGAAATAAATCTTCAGACAGTAATGTGTGATTGTGTCTGAGCATTTTAATCTGGGTAAAATGTAGAAGGTGGGGAGTAAGAAGATCACAGCGAAAGGACGAGACTTCTTTCTTTTAAAAATTTGACCCAAACACTCTTCCTTAATGTAATCAAGAAAGGGAAGGTAACGTAAAAACGTTACTATTGAGGTAAAAAGTTGAAAAGGTTCAAATTCCCATTTGACCTGGTAAAAAAGGGCCAAAGTGGGAATCAACTTAAAGGTGGAGTGAACCCCTTTTAATAAACATCCAAAAAAAAAAAAAAAAAAACCGACTATGCCAAAAATTTTGGGTGAAAACGGAACCACCCAGGTACCACGTTTTCCATTGATGTACCCAAGTTTGACCAATAAAAATCGTTCTACGTTCTGGTCTTCTTAATTCGTACACATATACCGTCGTTCTCGTGGACTAGTAAAAGAGACCAACACATAATAACCGAGTAGGATCTTACTTTCGGCCTCTTCCGTTGCCGTGGGGTGGGGTCATGAGAACGGACCGCTTAGGGTACCCACCTCCTCGGACCACCCGACGTCAGGTACCCCAGCGATGATCAGTCTGTACTGACTCGCTGAAGTGAAAGTGGAAAGTGAAAGGACGTAACCTCTTCCCTTACCGTTGGGTGAGGTCACAAGAACGGACCTCTTAGGGTCCCTGCCCCCTCGGACCACCCGACGGTAGATACCCCAGTGTGTCTCAGCCTGTGCTGACTCCGCTGAATCGTCGTCGTCTTACTTGACTGAACCACGATATCACCTATTAATTGCACTTAAAATAACAAACGGAAAGTTTTTGACCCAGTTGGGGACTTTTATGACATTTTGTCAGTCCGTGGGTGGTCCTTGACTTCAAGAGGTCCGTACCTACAGTACGACACGATGTCTGGACGTGGTAAAGGTGTCTAGACGTGTCGTAGGGACCCTCTAAGTAAACCTTTTGACTCTTCAGGAGAGGAGAGACACCTAACACAATGTTTGCTCGAAGAAGAGACCTCCACGGTACCTCCTGGAGTGTCTTAAATTGGAAAGGAGAGAGGTCCGAAGGACACAAATACTCCGGTGTGTTTTCTACTCTTAGTCTTTTACGGTGTTTTACCACATATATATATATATAGTAGTACGTCTATACAAATAACCTCTTCCTTTACCGTTGGGTGAGGTATAAGAGCGGACCCTTTAAGGTACGTGTCTCTTCGGATCTCCTGATGTCAGGTACCCTAGTGTTTCTCGACCTGTACTGAATCTCAGATTTACTATCGTTGTCTATATAAATAGTAGGTTTTAGTTTTATTGACGTCGGTACTTTCATTTTCTGCGAGCGAGGTACTTTCATTTCGATACTGTTTGGATCTGTCGCACAATTTTTCGTCTCTATAGTGAAACGGTTGTTTCCAGGTAGATCGGTTTCGATACCAAAAAGGTCACCAGTACATGTCTAAACTCTCAACCGGTATTTCTTTCGATTCGTGGTTTCTTGACTATGAAAACTTAACACCACAACCTCTGAAAATTCTCGGGGAACCTGACGTTCTAGTTTGGTCAGGTAGGATTTCCTTTAGTCAGGACTTATAAGTAACCTTCCTGACTACGACTTTGACTTTGAGGTTAGGAAACCGGCGGACTACGTTTCTTGACTGAGTAAACTTCTCTGGGAATACTACCCTTTCTGACTCCCGTCCTCCTCTTCCCCTGCTGTTTCCTACTCTACCGACTTACTGTAGTGGTTGAGTTACCTGTACTCAAACCCACCTGAGGCCCTCAACCACTACCTGTCCCTTCGGACCACCCGACGTCAGTCACTCCAACGTTTCTCAACCTGTGCTCACTCGTTGACTTGTTATCGCAAATACTAGTCTCCGTCGGACCAGGTTGTGCTACTGACCCAACATTCGCAAGTTCCACCGAGCACTTTTTCGCACAAAGAAGTACGTCCCCGACCGTGCACGTACTCTGGTGGTCCTGAGGTAAGACTACGACTGCTGGACAAAGGACCCATACTCATCCACCAGTTAAGCCGTGTGTCCTGAGGTCCGCAGGTTCTGTTTTGGGTTACGTATTTAATAAACGTTCGAGTTCATGGTCGTTAAAAAGAAAAATACTCGGGTATTGTTACAGGGGTCCCTACGCACATACTTAAAGACCTCCAGTAACGTAAAAGTATCGGAACCGTCTCCGGTCTTCCACGACGAAAGCTAAACCTTACAGAGGTGAGTATTGATTCTCAGTAAACCCACCAAAAAAAAATTACAGACTAAAAAAGAAAAAAAAAAACGTACTTTATACCTATCGGATTAGGTACGACTCTTCAGAAGTTCCCCCGAAAAAACCCTTACTTTTAATCTGAGACCACGAAAGTTTTGGTACAACCCACGGTCTCAGACGATAGTTTCGAAGTTCGCAGACACACAAGGGCAGACAGACGACTAAGGACTGCTGCCCAAACGTCTTGAGTCTACGAGGTCCCCAACTCCCTCTAAATAAAGTCTTGTTCCTCCCACTCGGTCCGACGTCCGTTCTTGGGCCCCGCCCTGTCGGCCTTGGGACGGACGACAGAAGTGTCCCGTCAGCAACAAACGTTATGGCGACTACCCTTTTGACTGGCTCGCGTCTTCCCCTTGGGACGGGGGAGACCGTCCTCTACAGGGGGTCCAGGGCCCGTGACTAAAGACTTATAACTTCGACCGGCATACCCTCCTTCACCGGCAACTCTTGTTCCTGGGGTCAGAACCTTTAAAGTACCAGTTCTGCACATCGACGACACAAAGAACTCCGACGGCTCTTCTTTTCCCAGTGTTTGGTCCCCTTAATTTGTTTTTAAGGTAGGAGGGAAGTGGGGACCCCTCGAAGGGACCACCGAGGCACCATTTCTTAGGCGGACGTTACGTCCTCTGGACCCAAGCTAGGGACCCAGCCCTGCTATGGGCCCTCCCTTACTGTTGGGTGAGGTCATAAGGTCCGACCCTTTAGGGGGACTGTCTCCTCGGACCACCCAATGTCAGGTACCCCAGTGGTTCTCAGCCTGTACTAAATCGTTGATTTGGTGGTGGCCATATATTGTCTTTCGTCACAGATTACACACGGTAAGTATGCACACTGTAGTGTGTACACACTGCACACACACGTGCAGACATCTATGTGTATGCTACCTGTGTGTGTTACTCGTTCGCTTTCTTCCTTCGAGAGTGGTAGAGGTCTTTGGTCTCGTGGCGACTCCAATCAAGTCCTCTGCGTCTGGGTCTTCCCCACGAAGCCTGGAAGGGAAGACCGACGACCTTGGTTAGGTAGAGAGTTGTGTTCGTTGCACTACTCTCCAGCACACATTTGTGACGACCCAACACGCAACCCTAAAGACGTGGAGGCACAAGTCAGCGAGTCAGCACAGCCGAGACACCCTGGGGTGCGTGACATCGGGTGGTCCGAGGAGACAGGTATCCTAAGAGGCCCGTTCTTATGATCTCACCCATCGGTACGGGAAGAGGTCTCCTAGAAGGGTTGGGTCCCTAGTTTGGGTCTCGTTGCCCCATGATGGTAGGGATTCGGTAGAAGACGGGGACCCGGTCCGACGGACCTGTCTCCTGTTCTTTACTCTAAGTCTCGTCGACTTATCGTTTATACCGCACACGTGAGGACGTGAGATCGGGTAGAAAGAGAGGTAGCGGTTCCTCTCTGTGTCTGTACCTCCTCTTCCGTGTGTTTCAGTGCCCTCCCTCCGCCGGTGGTCGGGTCCCTGCCTGTGGACCTCGAGCGTCTTCGGCCTTCTCCGCCCTTCCTCGGAGGAGACCTCGGAGACGTCCCTCGCGTCGGGACCCTGGGCGACTGGAGTCTACAGACCAGAGGTCCGGAACCCCCGCTACCTACCTCCACCTAAATTCGAGGGGTCAAAACCCCACAAGACAATGCCGGCGGGTGGACGGTGTCTCGCACTCACAACCACCGGTTGAACGGGGTGTCCTCTACTTTTAGGACAGAGGGGGGGAGGGTCGACTTCCTAGTCTGCAGGGAGGGGAGTCGGGGCAGTCCCTACTGCTCGTAGAACGAGTCTTGACTCCGTGAAGGCTTTGCGTGGTTGTGAAACCGACGGACTCCGTTTCAGGCCCGCTATCACTTCCTGTCCCTTCGGACCGCACGACGTCAGGTACCCCACCGTTTCTCAGCCTGTGCTGCCTCGATGACTTGTAGTTCTTGTCTTATATTTGGGGCTCTGCTTGAGACTCGGTGCACCAAAGGTGGTCGGCGTTTCGTTCAGGCAATGCAGTCCGTGGCGGGTCGGCGTTTCGTTCAGACAATGCAGTTCCCGGCGGGTAGTGGTGCACGCGGAAGAGTCCGTCGGCCTGTGCACCTCCTTAGACTCGAAAAAAGGATTTTCGGTGCTCTTGGGGTCGTAACCCTCCACTAATTGTTCATGTCTGTCCTAGATTGACCACAAGATCTCTTAAGACTGCTTCCTCTCCTCTTGTCGAACGTCCTTTTGTGGCTCTCGGGTCGCCAGTAGTCCTCCTCCACAAACGAGATTTGGGTACGCTTGTTTTTAATTGTGAACTTCCTTTTCACAAAGAGACGAGATTCGAGAAAGCTGTGGGTTTCACAAAAGGTGTGTCTTGTTAGAAGACCAAGAGAAGTCTGTGAACGACCCGCGGGATGGTAAGTCCAGTTGGGACTATACTGGACTGAACCACGTCTGGGGTGACGCCATTTCCCGAGTCGGGGGTCCTGCGGGGGTCAAGTTGAGGTTGGTGTTCCTCACCCAGGGGTCCAGTGAGTGAAGACAGGTTGCACGGATGTTGGTATCCCAGGGGTGCTGAGAGAAGGAGTATCTTGAATCCCTTGCGATCTGAATGACAAATAGGAGTTCCCTACTTGTCGGTGTCCTTCTCTACTTCCGACTCTGGGCCCTCCCAGGGGTCACGTCGTCGAAGACAGAGGCACCTCAGACCCCCGTCGTGCGAGGGTCGAACACCCACCCAAGGGGTTGGGAACTTCGAGGGACTAGGCACCTCGAAGGTAATCCATTCTGACTCATTTAAGGACCGACAGACATCGTTGAGTAAGGTGTCGGGGAGACGGGAGGTACCTCCGACCCCTACCCTACTTTTCCTGGTTGGGAGATTGGTGCACGAACCAAGGGGGCCGTCGGTCGGGGGTGGAAGGTCTCGGCGGAGTAATCGTATTCGGGTCCACGCCGACCCGAACAAGACTCATTGGTTTCTACGGCAGAGTGGACGTAGTGAGTCGTTCAAGGACGCCGAAGGGACCAACAGGTCGTGAATCGTGGGGTACGACGGTGATGGAACCCGTGTCCAAGCTAGGGACCAGTCCCTTGATACTAAGGGGATACGACGAAACACTCCGGTTTTTCTTCTTTTCTTTCTTTCTACAAATTGACTACCTGTGGAGTAAGCGAGTTTGGTTAACGTCACCTCCCCCTATTTGAAAGAATATAGGAGAATACAAGACTGGACGACGACGACGACGACGACGATTCAGCGAAGTCAGTACAGGCTGAGACACGCTGGGGTATCTACCGTCGGGTGGTCCGAGGGGACAGGGACCCTAAGAGGTCCGTTCTTGTGACCTCACCCAGCGGTAAAGGAAGAGGTTACGTACTTTCACTTTTCACTTTCACTTCAGCGAGTCAGTACAGACTGAGAATCGCTGGGGCACCTGACGTCGGATGGTCCGAGGAGGTAGACCTCACCCCAAGACTGGACTCCCGACGTTTAATTTGACTGTTTTTTCGAATTGACCTCTTTTTTGAACAAAGTCTATATATATGCCGGAAGGTCTTATCTTCCAAAAATTGGAGTTCCTTCAGACCGGACCCCCCAAAGATATGGTAAATTTGTTTACTAGTTAAATCTTCACTGTTCTGAGTCCTTTACCTCAAAACCCCGAAGATCCTTCCATGTAATACCCTTCAATATATAAATCCTCTTAGATTACTGACTATTCCCAGTCAGCATATCCTTGAGTTAGGCCCTTCCTGACTACGACTTCGACTTCGAGGTTATGAAACCGGTGGACTACGTTTCTTGACTGAGTAACCTTTTCTGGGACTACGACCCTTTCTAGCTTCCACGTTCCTCTTCCCCTGCTGTCTCCTACTCTACCAACCTACCGTAGTGGCTGAACTACCTGTACTCAAACTCATTTGAGGCCCTCTACCACGTCCTGTCCCTTCGGACCACACGACGTCAGGCACCCCAGCGTTTATTAACCTGTGCTGGCTCGTCAACTTGTTGTTGTCCTTACTTCACCGACCTCACCCACATTCCAGCGGTGTCTCTCTCTTCACTGACTCGAAGAGGGCACCGCTCAACCGGTGCCATCCGTCTCTCTGTTTCGTACGTCTTCCTTTGTCCGAAGGGGGGCTTGCTTTATAGGCGGCCCAAATCGTTCGACGTTTCGGGGACGGCCGCTCGTGAGCACCTAGCTGCGGTCCGAGCTTAGTGTAGAAACATTCAGGAGCCACCCCGTCTACCTTTACGTGGGTACAGGGGCCGATGAGTGCCACGTTTCAGTGGAGAGCCGAATCGACCTCAGGAAAAAAAAAAAAAAGGGGAGTTTTTCAATGAGAAAGGGGGTGGGAAAAGGAGGAGCGACAGTAATCGACCCCGAACTTTTCCCGGTATTGAGATTATCAGTAAGGACAAAGCCCCGCTCCACCCCCCCGCCCAAAACCCTCCGCCCCGCGGGTCGGGACAGCACTGGAACGAGGGGCACGGTTTCTTTTACGACCTGACGTAGGGTAAAAGAAGTAAGAGTAAAAGGACGGGTGAATTGTTTTAATATAAGTTACTCGACACCCTCTTTAGGTGTTAATGCCCGGTACATTATGTTAAAGACCATATATAAGTCCTTCCTCCACCCCCCTTTTTTCAGGATGTAAAAGAAAGTAAAGACAGTTTTAGTTAGTTTAACATGCTTTGCCTTGCATTAGAGAATCTTTCTCTTGCGCGTAAAGGTCGCTTTATTCGGAGGAGATGTACCATTGTGCGTGTATAAATTCTCCACAGACAAAATCAAAAAAATTAGTACGGATTAATCAAAGAAAGAAAGAAAAAAAAATTAGTGCGTGTGTTGCTTCCGAGAACGGACGTATTAAATACTGTATCTCCCCGACCACAGTCTTTAGTTTACAACATTTAATTTTTATTGTTCAAACTCCGCTCACTAAGTTAATTTTGGGCGCTTTTGTAACCTAATACGTATTAACTCTCCAACATGCGCCCGGACGCACAGTGCGAACAGTCAAACCTACCTTTCTAACCTAACCCCTACAGTCCCCACAAATTTAGTTCAACCAATTTTTTTACCCTTTTGTTTCTACTATAAATAATAATTGAAGGTCAAAGTTTTTACTGTGGTTCTCCAGAAATTTGGCTTACGAATGTGCCCGTCGGAAATAAAGCTCCCATTTCGGAGTTGTGCAGTCGGTAGTCGACCAACTCACGCACGAAGACTGACCCCCCGGAACTCGCATATCCGTCCCGGAGAGGCGTGTCTGACATTCTTTTGGCGTCTTACGGGGCGGTAGGAAAGTCAGGGTGGAGACGGCAAAGAGACTTATTACTTCGACAGAGATTTATGAGAAAAGGTTTTTGAGCATGCGTCCCAGAACCGTCTCTAAATACTGGCAGACCTAACGCACCGGTAAAGGGTTGGCCCTTCTCAGTTGAACAAGGTAGCGTTGAACTTCTTTTTTTTTTTTTTTGTCCCTCTTTCAAGACGTCCTCCTGTCTAAGAGCCTTCTACCCTACTAGTCGCAACCCCCGCAGCGACACTTCTTACCCAACACCCGGGGTTCCCTCTGTCCTTCCGTCCTTAAACAAGGGTGGTTTCCACTAGACCTCCCCGATTTCCCTTTCTTAGACGGAAGTGACGTCCTCTGTGTCCGCTGGACCCAAGCTAGGGACCCAGGTCTTCTGGGGGACCTCCTCCCGTACCGTTGGGTGAGACCATAGGAACGGACCTCTTAGGGTACCTACCTCCTCGGACCGTCCGATGTCAGGTGCCCCAGCGTTTCTCAGCCTGTGTTGACCTCGCTGACTTGTACGTGCCAAGAAGTCACGGACCGAGTCAAGTCGAGTCAAGTCGAGTCGAGTCAAGTCAAGTCAAGTCGAGTCAAGTCAAGTCAAGTCAAGTCGAGTCAAGTCAAGTCAAGTCAAGTCAGCGAGTCAGCACAGGTTGAGAAACGTTGGGGTACTTAGTGTCGAGCGGTCCGGAGGGACAGGTAGTGGTCGAGGGCCTCAAGTGAGTCTGAGTACAGGTAGCGCAGTCACTACGGTAGGTCGGCAGAGTAGGAGACAGGAGGGGAAGAGGAGGACGGGGGTTAGGGCGGGTCGTAGTCTCAGAAAAGGTTACTCAGTCGAGAAGCGTACTCCACCGGTTTCATGACCTCAAAGTCGAAGTCGTCGTAAGGAAGGTTTCTTGTGGGTTCTGACTAGAAATCTTACCTGACCAACCTAGAGGAACGTCAGGTTCCCTGAGAGTTCTCAGAAGAGGTTGTGGTGTGAATTTTTCGTAGTTAAGAAACCGCGAGTCGAAAGAAGTGTCAGGTTGAGTGTAGGTATGTACTGGTGTCCTTTTTGGTATCGGAAGTGATCTGCCTGTAATCAACCGTTTCATTACAGAGACGAAAAATTATACGACAGATCCAACCAGTATTGAAAGGAAAGTCATCATCTATATTACCAGCAGACTCAATTTAAGTGGGAAAGGTCAGGTAAAATCAAACGACTAAGGATCTAACAGCTGTAAGTGAGAACGGTAGAGGACAAACTGGCGAAGGTTAAACGGAACTAAATACCTGGATTGTAAGGTCCAAGGATACGTTATAACGAAAAATGTCGTAGTCTGGAACGAAGATAGTGGTCAGTGTAGGTGTTGACCCATAACAAAAACGAAACCGAGGTAGGGAAGTATGAAAGACCTCAATAAACAGGTGACTAGAGGTCATCGTATAACCCGTGGATGGCTGGGACCTTCAAGGAGAAAGTCATAGGATAGTAAAACGGAAAAGTATGACAAGTACCCCAAGAGTTCCGTTCTTATGACTTCACCGAACGGTAAGGGAAGAGGTCACCTGGCGTAAGACAGTCTGGAGAGGTGGTACTGGGCGGGCAGAACCCACCGGGGTGTCCCGCACCGAATCAAAGTAACTCAATTTGTTCCGACACCAGGGACACTAGTCTAACTGATCAAAAGACACTCATACCAAACACACAGACGGGAGACTACGGAGAACGTTGTGGATGGCAGAATGAACCCAAAGAGAATGGAACCTGCACCCCATAGAGAAGTGTCGACGAGGTCGTTTCGTGAACCATCTTATATTTTTCGTTTCGGAAACCCCAGATCTTAGGAAACACATTTACCCAAAAGAGTGACGTCTCAGGTCTGCCGGGACTAGTGACTGGAGTCTAGCACTGATGAAGTCCCGTCCAAGAGTCGCCCTGAAGACTCACCCACCTAAGACACAAGGACGTTCACCGACGCAAAGACCCTACCCTGGCCGTCTGTCGCCAGCTACCCTTCGAGGCAGAAGTCCCCCACTTTGGAGTCTGCCTCCGAGTCGAACGGGTGCCCGCCCCTTCTACGGAGGGAACCAACCCAAGTACTCCTACCTCGTGTACCTTGCGACCTCCGACAGTGGTCGAGAGTATACTACTTGGGTCCGAAGTCCCTCTGAGGTCCACTCTTCCATTTCCTCCCATGTCCGCCAAAGTCCATCTCCACTCGACAACCTCAGATGGCCCGACGGCAGGCACCCCAGCGTTTCCCAGTCGATGCGGACTTCACTGACACATGGGTGTGTACGTCTCGGGACCCTTCTTGCACTTTAGGGCTCTTCTCAGAGACGTACACCGTAGAGGGAGGTGAATAATATAGACGAAAGGAAAGAGGTGTCTTGTACAGTGTGCACAGTCCGATCTACAGAACGATAGAAACAATCTGAAAAACAGAATTTATAGGGTAGAAATACGACAATGCTTCTTCGTCTCGATAGTGGAACGACTGTTTCCAGACATACTTGTTTCGATACCGGAAAGCTCCTGAGTACATACCTACACTCTCAACCCGATATATCTTTCGACTCACGGCTTCTTAACTACGAAAGATTCACACCACAACCTCTTCTGAGAACTCTCAGGGAACCTGCCGTTCCTCTAGGTTGGTCAGGTAGGATTTCCTCTAGTCAGGACTTATAAGTGACTTTCCTGACTACGACTTCGACTTCGAGGTCATGAAACCGGTGGACTACCCTTCTGGACTGAGTAATCTTTTCTGAGACTACGACCCTTTCTAACTTCCGCCCTCCTCTTCCCCTGCTGTCCCCTACTCTACCAACCTACCGCAGTGGCTGAGTCACCTTTACTCACGCATTTGAGACCCCCAACCACTACCTGTCCCTCCGGACCGCACGACGTCAGGTACCCCAGTGTTTCTCAGTCTGTGCTGAGTCGCTGGCTTGTAAATATAATGCGTACTCCATGCTTTCAAAATGAGGAAAAGACCACGTATATAAAAAATATTAAAAATCAACAATACAAAAATTGATTAAACCGATTCTGGAGGTTCTGGTATAATTTTACTTGGGCCCCTCTCAACCCAGGAATGGACCGTTGAGTAGAAATTCCGAGATTTCTAAGTTTCACTTTCTCTTTCACAATCAGCGAGTCAGGACATGCTCAGAGAATCTCTGGGGTTCCTGACATCGGGTGGTCCAAGGAGACAGGTACCTTAGGACGTCCGTTCTTATGACGTCACCCGACGGTGAAGGAAGAGGTTTTCTCTCCCTCCGGTCTGAGAACCCAGACCGCGGAAATCGGGGGAACCGGTAGGGCCGTGCTGCCATTTGCGAGACACGAATGTGCGAAGGCCGCAAAGTGGCGACGCACACTGTCGACGGCGGTCAGAAAGTACCTGCAGAGCAGTCCAGGTCCCGTCGTCGCGGATAAAGGTCGAACAGGCCCACAAACAAAGATCCAACTAAACGAACAAAAGTAGCACTTATTTACGACCGACCTTAGGTAAATAGACGGGAGCACCTCTGTCGACACACTACGAGGGGAGAGATAAGACAATTATAGTGTAGATGAGAAGTAAGACCTCGTCCGCTGCCGGGGGGTGAGGTCACAAGGACCTTTTGGGGCACCAGCGTCCTCGGACCACCCGATGTCAGGTACCCCAAGACAATTACAGTGTAGATGAGAAGTAAGACTTCTTCCGCTACCGTGGGTGAGGTCACAAGGACCTTTTAGGGCACCTGCCTCCTCGGACCACCCGACGACAGGTACCCCAGCTTTTCTCAGTCTGTGCTGACTCATTGAAGGGAAAGTGAAAAGTGAAAGCACGTAACCTCGTCCTTTACCGTTGGGCGAGGTCCCAAGAATGGACCTCTTAGGGTCCCTGTCCCCTCGGACCACCCGAGTGTCTCAGCCTGTGCTGACTTCGCTGAATCGTCGTCGTCGTAAGAAGTAAGACTCTTATTTGGACTGAGCCACACTAGATAATAGAAAAAATATAATAGTCATAAAAAAACTAATAACAAGACAAAAGTGGTCTCTGTAATATGACGGAAAAAACAAGGATCCACTTGTTTTTACGGTCACTTGTCCGATGTGGTGATTGTATTTTTTCCCGACACTGACTTAAGAGAAAGGGATCGAAGACCTTACAAAACTCATTATAATCGTAAAAAATTAAGAATTCATAAACCATCTCATATTCCCATTTCGGAAAACCCACTTCTTAAGAAACACATTATACGTATTAATGTCTAAGAGAGCACACACCAACACTTTGCCATATAAAAGGTAAAGAAACCCACAGTCGAACACTCGACACACAAAAATGTCTGCACAAGTAAGAACGATGTCAAAGCTACAGCATCCGTATTGTAAAAAGTACAGGGAGAGAATGCTTTAAAAATTACAAAAGTCTCAGGTATCATTCAAGGGTAAAAAGTTTTCTGGAAAAGAGCTACACCTGGGAAAAGTTTCAGAAATAACTGAAACAGTGGCACAACTCAAAAATAAAAAGAAGGACAAAACCAAAGAACCAGAACTCCGTGCACCGTAGAGTCGAGGGTTGGTCCCTAGCTTGAGTGTGGAGGTATGTAACCTTTCGCTTCAGAATTCGTGATCTGGTGGTCCCTCAAGGGTTAAAGGATAAAAAATAGGAACTAGAATAGGAAGAGACTAAAGTGACTAATTATAATAGTCCAAAAGGGGGTGCGACAACGAGAAGTCTAACGTCACAAGGTTTAATCCGTAAGCAAAGGGAGAACGAATTGACTCAAAATAATACACTGGGGGTGACTAAGGACACCCTGTAAGAAAAAGATCAAAGAATTGTCCAACAAAACGTGTTTCTAAAAAAAAAAAGGGGGTCTATAAAAGACCAACAAAAATTTCATGTGTAACATATGAGTCGTACGAAAAAATCTAGTAGAGAGACGACGAAACCACACAAAGTAAGGGTAATAGAAAGTCGAATAGTACAAAGGTTCACAGATAATATTGGGTGCCCAATAAACCTTTAAATTAAAGGTCCGCGTGCTCATCAAAAGTTATTAAGATTATTTGGAAATGATGGACCGACCCTCGAAACATGAACAGGGATTCTCCAAGCACACAAAACAAAGAAAAGAAATAAATCTTTATACCCTCCAAAAGGACCAAATAATATTGTTGAGAGTGCTGGTGGTAGTGAGTCAAGCTCGAGTATAAAGGAAAGAAATAAAAACTCTTCTAACAGGAATTATACTGTTGTGTGAGGGCACCCAAAAGTCAGATTGTAAGCAGTGACAATGAAAAAATGGTCTTGTTGCGCTCGTGGAATCTTGTGCGCGCAAGTGATTGTTGCGCTCGTGGAATCTTGTGTGCGCAAGTGATTGCGCTCGTGGAATCTTGTGCGCGCAAGTGATTGTTGCGCTCATGGAATTTTGTGTGCGCAAGTGATTGCGCTCGTGGAATCTTGTGCGCGCAAGTGATTGTTGCGCTCATGGAATTTTGTGTGCGCAAGTTGTTGCGCTCGTGGAATCTTGTGCGCGCAAGTGATTGTTGCGCTCATGTAATGTTGTGTGTACAAGTGATTGCGCTCGTGGAATCTTGTGCGCGCAAGTGATTGTTGCGCTCGTGGAATCTTGTGTGCTCAAGTTGTTGCGCTCGTGGAATCTTGTGCGCGCAAGTGATTGTTGCGCTCATGTAATGTTGTGTGTACAAGTGATTGCGCTCGTGGAATCTTGTGCGCGCAAGTGATTGTTGCGCTCGTGGAATTTTGTGTGCGCAAGTTGTTGCGCTCGTGGAATCTTGTGCGCGCAAGTGATTGTTGCACTCATGGAATTTTGTGTGCGCAAGTGATTGCGCTCATGGAATCTTGTGCTCGCAAGTGATTGTTGCACTCATGGAATTTTGTGTGCGCAAGTGATTGAGCTCATGGAATCTTGTGCGCGCAAGTGATTGTTGCGCTCATGAAATCTTGTGCGTGCATTGCGCTCGTGGAATCTTGTGCGCGCAAGTGATTGTTGCGCTCGTGGAATCTTGTGTGCTCAAGTGATTGTTGCACTCATGGAATTTTGTGTGCGCAAGTGATTGCGCTCATGGAATCTTGTGCGCGCAAGTGATTGTTGAGCTCATGGAATCTTGTGCGCGCAAGTGATTGTTGCGCTCATGAAATCTTGTGCGCATTGAGCTCGTGGAATCTTGTGCGCGCAAGTGATTGTTGCGCTCATGGAATCTTGTGAGCGCAAGTGATTGTTGCGCTCATGGAATCTTGTGCGCGCAAGTGATTGTTGAGCTCATGAAATCTTGTGCGCATTGTGCTCATGGAATCTTGTGCGCGCATTGAGCTCGTGGAATCTTGTGCGCGCAAGTGATTGTTGCGCTCATGGAATCTTGTGCGCGCAAGTGATTGTTGCGCTCATGGAATCTTGTGCGCGCAAGTGATTGTTGCGCTCATGGAATCTTGTGTGTACAAGTTGTTGCACTCATAGAATCTTGTGCACGTAAGTGATTGTTACGCTCATGGAATCTTGTGCGCGCAAGCGATTGTTGCGCTCATGGAATCTTGAGCGCGCATGGAATCTTGTGCGCGCAAGCGATTGTTACACTCATGGAATCTTGTGCACGCAAGTGAATGAGTGGTGGCAAGAGTACGGGACATTAAGAACGATGTAGAATTGAGGGACTTCTCCCACACCAAAGTAGTGCGGTTATAAATAAGTGTCGATAGGTGCGAGAGTCCGTAGTAATGGTGAAGGACTATTTGTAAGTTGAAGTAAGGTACCACGAAAAAGTATATGCTAAACCTAGTGCGGGGGGACTGAAATCTCGCAAAGGAAACCACCTTCAGACACCCACCGCATAAAACAGTTGAAAACACGGGACTTTTCACACAGCGAAACTCGGGATACCCTAAAAGAACTGCCTACCGGATAAAGGGACAGAACAAGCTTCCTTGGCAAGACTTGCCTTCCGTCCGAAGATCCCTGATTTCCCTGTCTGGAGCTCTTCTCTTCGACTTGCGCACAGGAGTCCGAACCACACACAAAGTACACGAAGGGACCACCGAGTCAACCATTTCTTAGATAGACGGACGTCACGTACCGCCCTCTGGGCCCAAGTTAGGGTCCTAGCCCTTCTGGGGGACGTCCTCCTTTACCGTTGGGTGAGGTCCTACGAACGGACCTCTTAGGGTACTTGTCTCCTCGGACCGCCCGGTGTCAGGGACCTCAGTGTTTCTCAGCCTGTACTGACTCGTTGACTGTGAATACAAGACACCCACACCTAACGTCGTCTTTGAGTGTACACTAGGGTGGAGCGTCCACTCGTGTTGGTCCTATAGGGCCATTATTCTCCCTCCCTCTCTTTTTTGAGCTTCTCTGTCTCTCACTCCACCTCTAATCTGTCTATGTCCCTGTCTCCCCTCTCTCTCTCTGCCGGTTCCGTAGAGACGAAGCGTCTGTTGGGAAGGGGCGATCGTAGGGGACCGGTTCTAAGTGTCGATCCCACGTCAGTCTGGAGCGCAGACTCTGAGTCTGCGACAGTGACGTCCGAACCTTTCGTCCGTCTAGGGACACGTGTGTGTCCCCCCGAGCGACATTCTCCTGTTCGTCTCCCACGAGTGTCTATGGGGTTCTGGGGTCGCAGCCTGGCATTTCTTCCGACTCGCGGTTTCTTAACTATGAAAACTTGACACCACGACCTCTTCTGCGAACTCGTAGGGAACGTGACGTTCCTCTAGGTTGGTCAGGTAGGATTTCCTTTAGTTGAGACTTATGAGTAACTTTCCTGACTACGACTTCGACTTTTAGGTTACGTAACCGTTGCACTACGCTTCTTGACTGAGTAACCCTTTCTGGGACTACGACCCTCCCTAACCCCCGTCCTCCTCTTCCCCTGCTGTCTCCTACTCTACCGACCTACCGTAGTGGCTGAGCTACCCGGACTCAAACACGTCCGAGGTCCTCAACCACTACCTGTCCCTCCGGACCACACGACGTCAGGTACCCCGACGTTTCTTAGCCTGTGCTGACTCCCTGAATTGTCGTTGTCTGGGGGGCCCCGTCCGCTCTTTCACTGTCCGAGTGTCCACAGTCAGGTGTGCGGGTCGTGCACAAACTTCGGTGGTGTTTGAGGACATCTGTTTTCCCGTCGTCCAGGAATCGTCGGACGTTTCTGCCACTCCAGGGCTAACCCTCCGAACCCGGAGCTCTCAAAGAGATCGCCTCCCACCCCCACCCCCACCCACCCCCGGAGTTCTAGACAAAAGAGGAGAGTGTCCGTCGGGAGGACACACGTCACCCCTTGGGGACGGGGGGTCGGACGAGAGGTTCGGACGTCAATGTGAAAAAACTAAAAGTCGGAGACGGATCATTGCGATTACTCTACTCTTACCCGTTGACGGACAGGGGGGCGGGGCGAAACTATTGGTCGTTTCCTCTAAAATCGTCTAACAAGACACCACACAATTGAGAAGGGGCCCGGGAAGGTTTTAGTACTGGGAGAAATTTGTAAAGGACATTTGAGCGGTACGGTGCCCTCCGTAGACTTTTGGGTGCACCCGAAGGGCGGGGGGTGGGGGTGGGGATAGCTCGAGACAAAGTAGAGGGAAACTACAAGCACACTGAACGATTCCAAATGAGAGCCTTTAGGAGTGCAAAGGAGGAACTCACTTTAGTTTCACACTTTGCACAATTCGACATTCCCGCAGAGCTTAAAGATTGGTGGGGGCGGGGGTTGGGAGTCTCTCCTCCGCCCCTCGAAAAGTAGTCCTTGCCGTCCCTCTGCCTCCCTTTTTGCTCTACCTGTCGTTTTCACCGACATTAAAGACGACAGGCACTTTAGACCCACAAGACCGACTTTCCAATCTCCCCTCACCTCTGCGCTATGGCGGGAGTTTAATTTTCGTCAAAGTGCCCCGACTTTTAACGTGTGTGCAACACCGCTGTTCGAAGAAAGGGAACGGCACTCCTTCCCTACGACTCTAAGGCAGGGCCCAGGAGGTCGCCCCTTCCTGTCTCTAGTCTATTTCCAGTCCTAGAGTCGTTACCCCGTTAATTGTTTTTGGGGAAAGGGGATTTCTGAGTCTAGCCTCATGTGTAGCGTTTCCTCAAAGGTCCCTGGTCTCCTTTTGGGTCCCTACAGGGACGAAGTCCGTTGAGATTAAAGACGTCCGGATTCTTCTGAAAGTCTGGAAAAACTCTCCTTTCTTTACAAATTTTTTTTCCACACTATATTACCGTTGTACTTCATAAGCAAACCCACAAATAAATGAAAGTACGGACCCTTAAGGTCGTAACATAAAAAAATTTGACTAAAATTAACCTCCTTCGACTTCGAGGTTATGAAACTGGTGCGTTACGCTTCTTGGCTGAGTAACGTTTTGTGGGACTACGACCCTTTCTAACCGCCGTCCTTCTCCTCCCCCGCTGACTCCTACTCTGACAACCTACCGTAGTGACTGAGCTACCTGCACTCAAACTCGTTCAAGGCTCTCGACCACTACCTGTCCCTCCGGACCACACGACGTCAGGTACCCCAACGGTTCTCAGTCTGTGTTCACTCGCCGATTGTCTGTGTCTCGTACGTCCGTCACACTCGCAAGGTGGTCTTGACTGGGACTCTGTGTCGCAGTCCTTCGGCAGACGTGACTGGCTTTCATTACTTAAGAGTCTTTGGTCAGGGCAGACCTCACAGGACCCTGCTGACTGTTCTGGACTCCTGGTGCCTAGTGCTTTATTAACGAATGCTCTCGTCGAAGGCTGCAGGCTTTGATACGGTTGATGCCGTCACAAACCTTAAGGGTTTTATGTTTAGTCTTTCTGAAGTTTCTTTCGGGCAGATGGGTGGCTGTTGCTCTTGTCACGATTAATCGTTGTTACGAGAAATTAGATATTTATTATTTCACTAGGGTCTCCAGGGGTCTCTCCACATTTTTCTTTTTTTCTTTTTTTTTTTGTGTTGTGCGTGTGTTTACTAAAGTGTCTGACTCCAGTCACGAACTGTGGTTGAAACCGGTCAGGCAACCTTTAGGACAGACCTTGAGTCACTCTCTCTGGGAAAAGTTTCCGTTTCCTTCGAAGGGGTTTAATTTCAGATAAACTTGCTCTAGTGGAAGTGAATACCCTGAAAAGGACCGCCGAGTCTACCATTTCTTAGACGGACGTCACGTCCTCTGTACCCAAGTTAGGGACCCAGCCCTTCTAGGGGACCTCCTCCCGTACCGTTGGGTGAGGTCACAAGAACCGGACCTCTTAGGGTACCTGTCTCCTCGGACCACCCGACGTCAGGTGCCCCAACGTTTCATAGTCTGTCCTGACTCGTTGACTTGTTATTGGTGTTATTTTATTTCAAAAAAATTTTTCCTTGTTCTTATTTATGTACAGATACATATTGACTTGGTGAAACGACATGTGAACTTTGATTATGTTGTAACATTTAGTTGAGACAACGACAACAAGTCACCGATTCAACATAGATTGAGAAACACTGGGGTATCTGACGAGACGCATGACAGTTAAGTCAGTACAGACTGAGAAACGCTGGGGTACCTGACATCGGGCGGTCCGAGGAGATAGGTACCCTAAGAGGTCCGTTCTTATAACCTCACCCAACGGCAGGGAAGAAGGTGGTACCTGACGATATGAGGTCACATTTTATTTTACAATTTTTTTCTTATTTCTACTTTTTATTTTTCCGGTCTCGCCGGGTACATCGTTTAAGACATTTCGAGGGTCGCCCCCACAACAATCCTTTCGTTCTGACCCAGTCTGGTGTCTCCAGGTCCTTGCCAAGTGGGGTACTTGGCGTCGTGCGGTCCGGAGGGACAGATAGTGGTCGAGGGCCTCAAGTGGGTTTGGGTACAGGTAACTCAGCTGCTACGGTAGGTTGGTAGAGTAGGAGACAGCAGGGGAAGAGGAGGACGGAAGTTAGAAAGGGTCGTAGTCTCAAAAAGGGTCACTCAGTCGAGAAGCGTAGTCCACCGGTCTCATAGCCTCGAAGTCGAAGTCGAAGTCAGGAAGGTTACTTATAAGTCCTGACTAGAGGAAATCCTACCTGACCAACCTAGAGAAACGTCAGGTTCCCTGAGAGTTCTCAGAAAAGGTTGTTGTGTCAAGTTTTCGTACATGTGGGCACCACCTAAGTACAGTTACGTACCGTTTTGGTTATGTCCTAACATTTCATTTTATTTCATTTTTATTTTTAATTTTATAAAAAAATTTTTTCGTAGATAAGAAACCGCGAGTCGAAAGAAATTCACACAAAATGCACACCCATTAAAGACCTTTCAAGGGCCGACACCCTTACTGACACGACCCGTTTCAGTCCGTTCTAGAGTAGACCGGAGTGTCTGGGCTCCCGAGAAACCTTCTGAATTCTAAGACCTGAAACTAAGGAAACGGGAGGCTGACACAGTAGCACCGCGGTCCCTCTCCTCTCCACCCTCTGCTAAACTGTCAGTTCTCACCCCTCCACTGTCACTACAACATCCCTCTAATCACGGACCCCCTCCCCCGACCTCATCCTCTTTGGCCTCCCCTCTGGGAGTCTTTCCCCGGCGAGCGAGCAGGTCGGTCCTCCACGAGTCTCGGTCCTTTGACAAGAACGAACCCGACTCACCGGTGGTGGTTACATTTCTTTCGTGTGGGGTCTCCAGAAACTTTCGGAGCAAACGAGCGACGGAGGGTCCCTTACTCTCACAAATAAAATGTTTGTGTTTCCCATTCCTGGAAGTAAGTCTTCGGTAAGACGTTTCGTGGCTTTCACTTCGACTTCCCGTCTGCCGTCAAGTCAATTTTGCAAAGATCCATGGTCGACTCGACAATCCAAGGACCTCGGACCCCTACGTAGCCCGTGTTTTATCCACCTATCTACCCATCTATGTGTCTCTCTACTACTTCTATCTACCCAACTAACTACTATTCGTATCTACTGTTTTATCCAAGTATCTACTATTTCTACCCGTTTATGTATCTACTAGTCAAGTCGAGTCAGCGAGTCAGCACAGGCTGAGAAACGCTGGGGTACTTAGCGTCGTGCGGTCCGGAGGGACAGGTAGTGGTTGAGGGCCTCAAGTGAGTCTGAGTGCAGGCAGCTCAGCCACTGCGGTAGGTCGGCAGAGTAGGAGCCAGCAGGGGGAGAGGAGGACGGGGGTTAGGGAGGGTCGTAGTCTCAGCAAAGGTTACTCAGTGGAGAAGCGTACTCCACCGGTCTCATGACCTCGAAGTCGAAATCGTAGTCAGGAAGGTTTCTATCTCTTTCTGTTATTTCTGTCCATTTATTTATCGAACTTCCTACTATTTCTGTCTACTATTTCTAACTAACGAACTGACCATCTGCTATAACCATAACAGTTATGTCTACATCTACCTATCTATGAGATCATAATCCTAAATTGTCTATTTCTATCTAACTATCTACTATTCCTATCTATATGACTATCCACTGACTTTATCTAACTATCTACTAGATCTATCTACTATTTCTACTAACTAACTAACTAACTGACCATCTACTATAACTATCTATTTATGTCTCTACCTATCTATTTACCCATCTATAAGATCACAACCCTAGATTGTCTTATAATACCTTTGTTTTGTTATTCATTCATTCACAATCAGCGAGTCAACGCGGGCTGTGAAACCCTGGGGCACCTGACGTCGGGTAGTCCGAGGAGACAGGTACCCTAAGAGGTACGCTGCTATGACCTCACCCAACGGTACGGGAGGAAGTCCCCTAGAAGGGCTGGGTCCGTAGCTTGCGTCCAGAGAACGTGACATCCGTCTAAGAAATGACTGACTCGATGTCCCTGAATTCGTTCTACTGGCAGAGAAAGAGAGACTACACTGTCCTTTGGTCTCACTCGGCAGGTCCCAACGATACCTCTGGCTCCTACAGTCCGTGGGAGGTGCCTCACCGAGGTCGTAGGAGTCACACCCTGAACGATGAGCACCAGGTTACATCGACGCACCGGAGGTCGGGAGCACGGACGTAAGGTCGGTTGCCCTTCTCTCCTCTCTTGTCGAGTGTCAACGAGAAGTCTTTCAGAGAACTCTCAGGGAACCTGTCGTTCCTCGAGTTTGGTCAGGTAGGCTTTCCTTTAGTCAGGACTTATAAGTGGCTTTCCTGACTACGACTTCGACTTCGAGGCTATGAAACCGGTGGACTACCCTTCTCTACTGAGTCACCTTTTCTGGGACTACTTCCACCCTCCTCTTCCCCAGCTGTCTCCTACTCTGACAACCTACCGTAGTAACTGAGCTGCCTGTACTCAAACTCGTTAGGGTCCTCCACCACTTCCTGTCCCTTCGGACCGCACGACGTCAGGTACCCAGACGTTTCTCAACCTGTACTGACTCCCCGATTGCGAAAGTGAAAGTGAGTATTGCATTTCAAATGGTGCAAGTGGTCTCCTCGGTTCAGTCCCCGTAGCTCACGGAATCGCTAAAAAGCGGTCGTGGTGGAGACAGACCGAAGTCTCGGAAGAGTCCGGGAGTCTTCGTCTGAGACTCGGGTACTCGATGGTGCGGCGGAGGGGGTCGGGGGAGCGGTGCTCGGGGTAAGACGGAGACGCGAGCGGACAAGAACGGTAAAGGGCAGTTACAGTAGTGTGACGCACACAAGAAGACCCAGACGGAGAATGTGCGAAAGACGAGAGTCGAAAAGTTTAGTGTCCTTTGGTTGTGGGGTAAGAGTCTTCTAAGATCTTCCCAGATCGAAGCGTTTTACCTCTCCACCAGGGGTTAGACCCACCCCCATAAGGTGCAGGTTAGGTCCCTCGTTCCGTAGAGTAGTGGAAACTTTTTGATCACAAACACGAAAGGGGTTCTAATACGAAAAAAAAAAGGTCAATTTACTAGGGATAGGGTACTATGGTAAACGATGCAAGGAAGTCAGTACAGACTGAGAAACGCTATGGTACCTGACGTCGGGTGGTCCGAGGAGACAGGTACCTAAGAGGTCCGTTCTCAGGACCTCACCCAACGGTAAAGGACGAGGTCCTCTAGGAGGTCTGAGTCCCTCACTTGGGTGTGGAGGGCGTAGAGGCCGTGACGTCCGCCTAAGAAATGCCGATTCGGTGGTCCCTTCAGGACAAGTTACCTTTGTCAAAGCTTAGTGAAGACTGTCCCAAGACACTTTTATCGGTGAACAGAAAAAAATTTGGTAACGTGAATAAAAAGACTAACTAAGTAAAGGATTACGGCGACGTGGTTGAACTTGGAGAAGAGACTTATTTGGCTAACACAGAGACATATATAAAGAAAATTACTCTAGTTATAAAAAGTTTCTAAAAAAAAATTACACCTGGTAAAAGTTTCAGAAATAACATAAACAATGTTATGACGAAGACAAGATACAAGAATCAAGAAAACGGACATTCCGTGCACCTTAGAATCGAAGGGTTGGTCCCTAGTTTGGGTGTCGGGGGCACAACCTTCCACTTCAGAAGTGGTGACTTAGAGGTCCTTTCAGGGGTCAAGTTATAAAAATCCAACTCTTTCAGATCTTTCGAGTATTTATTCGGTTCTGTAAAATGACACGTTCGGTGAACACCACTGGCCGAGGTAAGTGGTGGTCAAGTGGTAATAATAATAATAAAAAAGTAGTTGTAGGCAAGTAAAAAAAGGTGGGTTGTGACGACCAAACAAGTCGTCTGTCCAAGTCGTAGAATCTTTATTGACCAACGCTTAAATCGGTCGACCTGTGTCTCGTCACGAAGAAGGTCCCACTCGTCGGTCGGGGCGGGTGGCGCACCAGGCCCCTAAAGTTTTTGTGACTTTCACGACCAGTGAGTCAGTACAGACTGAGAAACGTTGGGGTACCCGACACCGGGTGGTCCAAGAAGACAGGAACTTTAAGAGGTCCGCTCTTATGACCTCACCCAATGGTAAGGGAGGAGGTCCCTAGGTCCCTAACTTGGACCTAGAGGGTGCGACGTCCGTCTAAGAAATGGTAGACCCGGTGGTCCCTCGTTAGTTTGTTTGTGTTACCGAGACTTTCGAGTCACGTCCCTATTCCTTCGTAGAAATGGGTTTCCCGAGTTCTAAACGTCTTTCGTCTCTCTTAGGGTGTCCCCTCTGGTTCCACCCTAAAACTTATCAGATTCGGTTCCCTTACTACGATTTCGACTTTGAGGTCATGAGACCGGTGGAGTACGTTTCTCAACTGAGTAACCTTTTCTGAGACTACGACCCTCCCTAACACCCGTCCTCCTCTTCCCCTGCTGTCTTCTACTCTACCGATCTACCGTAGTGGCTGAACTACCTACACTCAGACTCACTTGAGGCCCTCAACCACTACCTGTCCCTCCGGACCGCACGACGCTAAGTACCCCAGCGTTTCTCAGCCTATGCTGACTCGCTGACTTGACTTGACTTCGGTTTTGACCCTTTCCTCATGTAGTTCCGACATATAACAGTGGGACGAATAAATTGAAGATACGTCTCATGTAGTACGCTTTACGGTCCGACCTACTTCGTGTCCGACCTTAGTTCTAACGACCCTCTTTATAGTTGTTGGAGTCTATACCTCGCCTGTGGTGGGAGTACCGTCTTCCACTTCTTGATTTCCCGGAGAACTACTTTCACTTCCTCCCGTCACTTTTTCGACCGGATATCGAGTTGTAAGTCTTTTGATTCTAGTACCGTACGTACTGTAACAAGTACAGGGTAGTGAAGTACCGTTTATCTACCCCTTTGTCACATTTGTCACCGTCTGAAATAAGAGAACCCGAGGTTTTAGTGACGTCTACCACTAACGTCGGTACTTTAATTTTCTGTGAACGAGGAACCTTCTTTTCGATACTGTTTGTATCAGTCGTATATTTTTCGTCTCTGTAATGAAACGGTTGTTTACAGGTAGATCGGTTTCGATACCAAGACAGTCACCAGCAATCCATACACTCTCAACCTGGTATTTCTTTCGACTCACAGCTTCTTGACTACGAAACCTTGACACCTCGACTTCCTCTGAGAACTTTCAGGGAACCTGACGTTCCTCTAGGTTCGTCAGGTAGGATTTCCTTTAGTCAGGATTTATAAGTAACTTTCCTGACTTCGATTTCGACTTCGAGGTTAGTAAACCGGTGGACTACGCTACTCGACTGGGTAGACTTTTCTGGGACTACGACCCTCCCTAACCCCCGTCCTCCTCTTCCCACACTGTCTCCTACTCTACCGACCTACCGTAGTGACTGAGTTGACCTGTACTTAAACCTGTTCGAGACCCTCAACCACTACCTGTCCCTTCGGACCTTATGACGTTAGGTACCCCAGCGTTTCTCAGCCTGTACTGGCTCTCTGACTTGACTTAACTTGACTTCGGGTGACCTTCGAAGCTTGCGAGAAAGAACGCAGTCCGGACGTCCCAGGGAAACCCTCATAGGACTCTGAAGTGTCTGTCCGGAGGTGCGTCGGTTGCGGGAGGGGGACGGGGAAGAAGGAAGCGCCCCTCCCCACCCCCTACGTACACCCGTCTCATGCAAGGCCGGGGGTCGTTAAAGTCCCACTCATTAAAGGCTCGTGCGTTAATATTCACTGAGGTTCTGGTTCACCAGGGACTTCGTGATACCTCTCCGGACCTAGGGCGGACATTAACGTAGGTCTAGAATTGGAGTCACACCGGACACAGGACCGACATTGGGCCCCGGGGGGCGAGGTACGAGGCTGTATACCCTCCCAAAACTTTCAACTAACGACACTCGACTACTTCCCCTCAATACGTCGTAAAGTCCTTCCGTGAGGTTGTCGACGAGGCTCTCTCGTAGGGACGGGTCAATTCGAGCCGGAACAGGGAGCCTTCCTTTCACTACGGGGGGCCCCACGTCGCCTCCGTTCTCGACCTCACCCCGTTCCCACTTTACACCAGTCTGTTTCTTTGTTTTTTAAGAATGACAAAGGTTTGCCACCCTCGTTCTCCCCCTCTACCTCCTCCACCTTCTCTACCTCCTCCTTGACCTCCTCCTCCTCCTCCCCTTCCTCCTCCTCCTCCTCCTCCCCTTCCTCCTCGTCCTCTACCTCCTCCTTCCTCCTCTCCTTCCTCC
>SJYO01033146.1:334038-344365 GCA_006410555.1 Capra ibex
TCCTCCTCCCCCTCCTCCTCCTCCTCCTCTACCCCCTCCTCCTCCTCCCCTTCCTCCTCCTCCTCCCCCTGTACCTCCTCCTCCCCTTCCTCCTCCTCTTCCCCTCTACCTCCTCCTCTGACACCACGGCACTTCCTGCTACCGACTGCCCCTTCGTCACGGACGACCGGCAGGCGTGAGGAACGGGACGCCGAGGCAGTGCGGTGGCGGAGGGAAACAGAGAAGAGCCAAAGAGGAGACTCGGGGACAGACACTGGTCAGAGGGGGTGAATGTTCCTGGGGTTAGCATACCTTAAGCTCGGGTGGGGGTACTGGGGCAGGACGTGGTCAGTAGAAATGTCTCTGGGGGTAGAGGTTTGTCTCAGGGTAGGCCTGCAAGACCCCTACCCTCGAAGAAGTATGCGCACACCCCAGTGTCCTAGGTGAGGGACCTCCCGCAGGTCCCGTGTCTGTGCCCGTCGACGTACTCTTCGGCGGGGGGCGAGCAGCTGCCACCGTCCTCAAGGTTCACACTTGTGGCTATGCACCCGGTCCTCGAAGCGACCCTCTTGGTATACCCAGTCTCTGGTGTACAGCCTCACACTTCTAGGGTGCGGTCACCCAACTCCCAGAACATCTTCCTCTGTCTAGACCTGACAAGAGTTTCACTCTTTCGTCTGTCGGGAAGAAACCCGAAAAAAAAAAAGGTAAGAAAAAAAAAAAAAAAGGGATACGAGACATCCGTTTCTCGACCGAGTAACCTTTTCTGGGACTACGACCCTTTCTAACTCCCGCCCTCCTCTTCACCCACCGTCTCCTACTCTGCCAACCTACCGTAGTGACTGAGCTGCCTGTACTCAAACTCGTTCGAGACCCTCTACCACTTCCTGTCCTTTCGGACCACACGACGTCAGGTACCCAACCGTCTCTGAGTCTGTACTGAATGGTTAACTTGTTTTTGTTGCGGTTCAGTCTTCCGGTAAACGTCTCTGGACTCTAGGAAGGGCTAAAAAGTCTGGACCTGGTTATGTGAGTGAAAAAGAATTACGACATAAATTACAATTGTAAAAACTACCATTTTACGTGGTGTGTCAATATAGGACATTTTATGTGGAATACCATATATTTTACATGGTATTTGAAATCGTGGCTTTGACAAAAATGGACATATTGAAGCGACGCAATTGTAAGTGCCACAACGCATTGGAAGGCGTGGTAGACAGAGGTCTTTAAAGAGCAGAAGGGTTTTACTTTGAGACAGGGGTGACTTATGACAAAGCAGTGCGGAGAGGGGACAGGGTCTGCCAGTGAGAAGATCAAAAACAGAGACACCTAGAATTCTGAGGACCCGGGAGAACATTCACTTTAGTACATGATAAACAGGAAACCGGGCAGACTGTAAAGTAAGTCGTAGTGCAGGAGTTCCATGTAGGTGCACCATCCGCACGCACGACTCAGTGAAGTCAGTGCAGGCTCAGAAACTCTGGGGTTCCTGACGTCGGGTGACCCGAGGAGATAGGTGTCCTAAGAGGTCCGTTCTTGCGACCTCCCCCGAGGAGGAGGTCCCCTAGAAGGGCGGGGTCCCTAGCTTGTACGCAGAGAATTCAGAGGACATAACTGTCCGCCCAAGAAATGGTGATAGTGGTGGACATTTCGTAGACATGAGGTTATTAATTTAATTTTTGTTTTTTTATCCTTTGTTTGTTTGTTTGTTTTTTTGGTTGTATCCTTAAGGGACCGTCGGGTGACCAAGTCTGCGACTTGAAAATAAGAACTACCATAGATAAACTAGGGACCAACAACCCCTTAATTCTAAGGCTTTCAACGGGCTACGGCGGTCTGTGTGTGTTTGACTTTTTACCCGTTTCATGGACTTAAACAGAAAGAGACTTCTTCTATATATTCGTTGATTCTTCGTGTATTTTTCTACGACCTGTAGCTAGCTAAGCACAGCTACATGCCGTCTTTCGTTGCGTTATGACGCTTCGTTAATAGGAGGTTAATTTTTAGTTATCAAAAGAGTTTTCCACGAGTGGTAGTAATCGATAATTTCTTTACGTTCAGTCTTGGCGACACTCTACGGTGAAGTGTAGGCAAGTCCTACCGATAACGGTCTTTGGTTTTAGTTTGTTCTTCCCAAGAGGTGCAACTCTCGCACCCCGTTCCCCGTGGAAACACGTGACACCCCCCCTTACATTGTACCTCGTCGGGGACACTCTCTGCCCCCCTGACAGGAGTCTTGTGATTCGTGTCTTGCTAGTCCGCCAGGCCTGTGACAGGACCCACGTGCGGAAGATTCACCCCTGAACCTGTAAATAAACATGTGGATACCAGGGTCGTCGTAATCAGTGTTCTCGGTTCTCAATTTACGTTGGGTTCGCGGGTGACTACCGACCGACCGACCTACACACCTACCGACCTGTCCACCTATGTACTACCTACCTATCTACCTACCTATCACCCACTACCTACCTACCTACCTACTACCTACCTACCAACCTACCTACCTGTGTACTACCTACCTATCTACCTACCTATCACCCACTACCTACCTACCTACCTACTACCTACCTACCAACCTACCTACCTGTGTACTACCTACCTATCTACCTACCTATCACCTACTACCTACCTACCAACCCATCTATGTATTTACCCCTGAACCTGTAAATAAACATGTGGATACCAGGGTCGTCTCGGGTCTCGGTTCTCAATTTACGTTGGGTTCACGGGTGACTACCGACCGACCGACCTACACACCTTCCTACCTGCTTACGTGTGTACTACCTACCTATCTACCTACCTATCACCTACTACTACCTACCTACCTACCTACTACCTACCTACCAACCCATCTATGTACCTACCTACCTACCTACCTTCCTACACACCTACCTACCTACTCCTACCTATCTACCTACCTACCTACCTACCTCCTACACACCTACCTACTACCTACCTATTACCTACTGCCTACCCACCTATCTACCACCTACCTGCCAACCCATCTACGTACATGTGTGCCTGCCTGCCTACCTACCTGTATTATCACACCAGGTACGTGTGTCACCTTATAATAAGTCGAACTTTTTCCTTCCCTTGAGACTGTGGATGATGAAGTACCTACGGGCCTCCTCCTGTATCGTTGGGTGAGGTCACAAGAATGGACCTTTTAAGGTATCTATCTCTTCGGACCGCCCGATGTCAGGTACCCTAACGTTTCTCAGCCGGTGCTGACCTCCCTGAATCGTACGTATAGTAACCTCATATTATCAAAGTCTTACAAGATAACCAAAGAAGACGTGTTGTACTCTTAGTCTGTACATATGTGTTTAGTGGAAGGAGAGCTCGGAGGGAGGATGAATAGCTGCCTCGTTCGAAAACCAATTCTGTGTTTTTATACCGAACGTTTTTCCGGGTGATGCGGTCGTAGTCACACCGAGACGCAGTCTCTTGGTCTTTATACTCAATAGGTAAATTCGGCCAGTCATTCTTCCATTCTGGAACGTTAACGGCGAGCACCCATCTTTGCACTTCTGGGGAGGGGTTGTGAGAGTAGACTGTGAATTCCAAGACCTCCCCCCCGCCCCCCACATAAATAAAGGAAATTACGACATGTACCTGTGCATGTTTTCTTTCTCTTTAAAATAAATACTGCTGAAAATAACTCAGAAGTGACTCGATACTGGGTTCCCGGTACATAGAACTCAGGAGAAACTACCGCCCCCTCGTACCTGGTATGAGGGTGAAAGGTCTCTCTGTGCCCTCTGTGCTTTTCCAGACTACTCACTACGGGTGACATTTCACAGGTCCGGCTATAGCCTGTTCACTTTCACGATTAGTGAGTCAGTACAGGCTGAGAAACATTGGGGTTCCTGACATCGGGGTGGTCCGAGGAGGTAGGTACCCTAAGAGGTCCGTTCTTGTGCCCTCACCCAACGGTACGGGAGGAGGTCCCCCAGAAGGGCTGGGTCCCTAGTTTGGGTGCAGAGGACGTAACCGTCCGTCTAAGAAATGGTCACTCGGTGCTCCCCGACCTAGGATCCCTTAGAAGGAGCTACCTGTAATAAAAAAGAGTCACGTAGGTTTTACTAGAGGTAGGACTTCAATAGACCTTTGTTTTACAATGCAAGCGTCGATACTTCTTTTCTATTATGAACAGAAAGATGCCTCCCTGATTATAAATATATCGGGAAAGTATAATTTTAAAGTCGAGTCAGGGGTCTGTTGGCACTCTGTAAAGTCTCTTCGTGCGGCCGTAAAATTCCTTCTCCGAGCCCTTGAAGTCTCCGCATCTTCCCCTGACGGGTTCCGCTAAGTCTCCCACTCGACATTGCGAGTCCTCCGAGTGTTCAAGATTCAGACTTTTAGTTGCGAGTCCTCCGAGTGTTCAAGATTCAGACTTTTAGCTCCGAACAACTCGGTAAGACAAGGGATGTGGGCCGGAGAATAGACAAGGAGGAGGTATTTTTGGTGACACTAAGTCTCCCTGTGATACCAGGAATGCTTCGTCGCGGAGTCGTCCTTCCTTCGGCGGACGGTCACGTCTTCTGCGCCCAAGGTAGGGACCCAGCCCTCCTAGGGGACCTCTTCCGTTACCGGGGGGTGCGGTCAATAAAACCGGACCCTTTAGGGCACCCGTCTCCTTGGACCGCCCAATGCCAAAGCACCTCAACGTTTTCCCAGTCTGTCCTAAGGTCGTTGTGTAACAGGAATGTTAAAATGTTTTTACTGCCTACGGGGGACTGTGCAAGTGCCTGAGAAACGACTCAGGACGTTTTCCCGCTCTCCCACTACCAACCTCGCGGGGACGCAAAGTCGCAGTGTTTGCGGTACCGATAATTAGTCCCGAGTGTCTAAGGCCTCTCAAAACCGTTTCGTAGGAACAAACGAGTAAGGAGTAATAGGCACTTCGTTTTGCCTGCAAAGTTCGGTGCAAAATTTCCTAATCACACAAATGAGTTTGTCTCCAATTCGGGGTTTACCTTCACCAACCTTTTACGAAGGTTCAGGATATCGAGAGTGTCGTGACGTTCGTAATACGGTTCGGTCTGTCTCTGCCACAAAAGAGGTTTCGGGAAGACCTGGACCTTCAACTCCTCTTGGTTCACCCGGTATAATCCTTGAAACACACCGGAGGACAACAGCAAGTCGACGAGTCAACGCAGGCTGAGAGACGCTGGGGTGCCTGACGTCGGGCGGTCCGGCGGGACAGGTAGTGGTCGAGGGCCTCGAACCAGTTTGAGTACAGGTAGCTCAGCCACTGCGGTAGGTCGGTAGAGTAGGAGACAGCAGGGGAAGAGGAGGACAGAAGTTAGTAAGGGTCGTAGTCCCAGAAAAGGTCACTCAGTCAAGAAGTGTAGTCCGCCGGTTTCGACTTCGAGGACTCGAGGTCGAACTCGTAGTCAGGAAGGTCACTTATAAGTCCCAACTAAAGGAAATCAAAACTGAACAAACTAGAGGAACGACAGATTCCTTGAGGGTTCTCAGAAGAGGTTTTGGTGTCAAGTTTTCGTCGTTAAGAAACCGGAAGTCGGAAGAAATGTAGGTTGAGAGTATAGGCATGTACTGATGACCTTTGATACCGGCAAGCTACTTCTCAGCGAAACCCCTTCACTTCCAGGCACTAGGTTAGTCACGACCGAGTACTTTTCTGGCTCTTATCAGTCCCTTTAGTGCCCCGACCTAAACGTCCAGTTCACATGTCGGTTCCTGAGAAGTCTACTTTCACAACAGAGACGACGACCCAGTCATAGTGAACAGTCCTACGTAGTCATACCCGAAAGGTCCGTTTGCCCGTCACTATGTTTGCGTGTAGCTTTTACTGATAGCACCCGTAATGCTAGAGGTACTTAAGCACCGTGCCAATTCTCCGTTATCTCCGAGACCAGAGATGTGCTTCACGAGAACAACTTAAATAAATAAAAACAAATAAACTGGCGTGGTCCAGAACCAACGCCCTTCACCCTAGTAACTAGAAGCGACTCCGCACTCACTGGAAGTCGACACGACATGTCCTAGGTCCTCGAAGGGTGAACCGTGATCACCACTTCTTGACGAACGGTTGCGTCCTGTGATTCTCTGCGTCCGAGCTAGGGACCCAGTCCTTCTAGGGGACCCCCTGTAGAAACTCTGGGTGAGGTCGGGGTTGGGTGACTCTCCGTACCGTTGGGTGAGGTCAGAAGGACGGACCTCTTAGGGGACCTGTCTTCTCGGACCGCCCGATGTCAGGTGTCCCAGTGTCTCAGTCCGTGTTGACTGAGGCACAGTTGAATCGCACGTACACCCTAGATCGCAAGACTGGTCCACAGTTTAAGCCCGAAGGACACGACCCTCGTTTCACAGAATCGGTGACCTGGTCGTCTCTTCAGGGACGTTTCGGCTCCAAATTCTCTTTCGTTATCATTAAAGGGTCTTTCGTTTGTCTCCCACGTTTCGAGACGTTGTTCTTGGTAGGAAGGCAGAAGGACCTCTCGTGGAGACACCTGACGCCATGTCCTCGTTCGGGGTAGAAACAGACACCGGTCGACGAACGTCCTTCGGACGGAGGGACATAGTGTTCCCTTCTCGTTTAGACCGAAGTACAACCTTAGACAAAGAAAAGTGAAGTCGGAAATGGAAGGTGACGAAAATTTAGAAAGAACATTCTATTCTTACAACGGACATCGGGTTTTAAATGTCTTCTCGGGTAAGAGTTCTGAGACTAGTAATTTCTACATTGTTCAAAGGTAAGTATACCCTATTCTCCACCGTCTTGTTTCGTATTGTACACAGAGCAACCTCCAAATGTCCTTGCGGAACTGGACTGGATGCACCTGTCAACGCCCTTGGTTCCTAGGGTCGGGGCTTCACAAACGTTGTTCTCGGTGTGGCAGAGGGGAAATAACATAGCTTCTTCGGACTTAAGTCAGAACCCCTGTTACCGAGAAACCCTGTGATCAGGTGGTAGAAGAGTCAGACGACAAAGACTTGTTTCCCGAGACAAGGAACGGGGTCGTTGAACAGAGAGGCAAAAATGGACGGATAACATACCAATCGACATGTCCGGACCTGAGTCATTGTGGACAAAAACAGTATTTAATCGCACGATTAACGTACGTACCCCGACAGATAAACGCTCCACACCCTCACTTCCGGAGGCCGACCCTAAAGGTCTCTAGGACAACGACTGAGCGAGTCCTCTTCACAAAGTGTCGGGCGGAATTACACGAGGACTTTCACTCGCTGTCTGCAAAATTGTAGACGTGTCGACGTCTGTACACACCTCGTACCAAAGGAAACGACCGCTCCTGCTCTAAGTAAAAGCTGCACAGGTGCCAACGGAGTTGTGGTGGGTCGTCCGTGGGGTAACCTCATCGGACTGGTGAAACGATGAAAAATAACGAAAAAAAAAGAAATTTATTTGGAGACAAGTTTTTATCTAAGTCTGTAAGAGACAGTGTCTGACTTAGACAAGGGTTAAAGAATAGGTTTGTTACTTTTTATATGTTCGCGTAAAAGGGGCCCTGGGGAAGACTGGAAAAGTTTCCCTTTGCCGTGGGCCGTGTCTCCAACTACGAAAGACCTACAAACTAGACTTCACCTTCGGTGGACAAAGGTGTTGAGTAACCGATTGTAAACTGATGCGAGGGGTTTCACCCCGAAACGTTTTGACTGTAGGGTCTTCCGACATCTAGATTCGAATCCTTTTGTCTGTTTCTAAAAAACTTCACAAATTTACTGAAGACGATTAAACTACCACAACTGATACCTCTATTAACCATGGTTTCACTTCACCCACGAATATAGTACTCTGTATAAGGGGTCTAGGAATCTTCATCTTTAAGAGACACACACACAAATCTCTCTTTCTCCGCCTTGCTATATCAGCTAGGTATCTGCCTTTAATCTACTTTATCTACTATCTCTATCTCTTTAAATCTACTAATCAACTCTCCTGTACTATCCATGTATCCACTATCTGTTCCTATCTATGTACCTATCTATGCACTATCTATCTACTATACTTTGTACTTACTACCTAGTGTCACTCTCTCTTCTATGTCTCTACTGTCCATCCGACTACGTCGTATCTATACTCTCTATATACCTGGTATCAGTCTATCTTTCTATTTACGGAGTACTAGTCAGTTAACTTTCTACAAACTATGTATCGATCTACCCTTCTTTCTTTCGATCGATCGACCGATTACTCAACACCTTTGTCCACCGAAGGTGAAGTCTAGTTTGTAGGTCTTTCGTAGTTGGAGACGCGGCCACCGGGGTACCTGCCATCGGGTGGGCCGAGGAGACAGGTACCCTAACAGGTCTATTTTTATGACCTCACCCATCGGTAAGGGAAGAGGTCCTCTAGAAGGGTTGGGGTGTCCTCCTGCCGTGTCCTTGGGAGAGATCACAAGAGCGGACGTCTTAGGGTACCTGTCTCCTCGGACCTTCCGATGTAAGACCTCCCAGCGATTCTGAGCCGGTGCTGACTCCCCGATTATGAAAGATGAAAGGTGGATCATCTCGAATGCTATCGACCCAGTCCGAACGCCCCCCCACCCCCCTCCCCGCAAACATGAAGAGGTAGAGTCCTACGGAGACCGGTCGTGTAGTGTTGACTACTTGTTTGCATCCTTTTTTATTATCGTTTATTGCGGGTCGTCGTCACACCACACTTAGGAGTCCACAGGATAAGTGCCGGTGACAAGAGTTTGGCACAACTGGCTTCCGGTGATTTGAAACAAACGTTTCGTGAGTCTCGGAGACCGGAAGGGTCACTTAAGGTGCAGGAAGACAACGGGACATCTGTGGGCAGTCCACGCGAACCCCCCTGGGGGGACCTTAAGGAGGTGAGCCCTGGAGCTTCGGCCTTTGTCGTAATTTCGACGGGGCACCCTGTCCGTCCCGGGAGGGGGACGGAGAGGGTCTCCGGGGCGCCACGACACGTCAGGCCGGGACCACCTTTTACTTGAACAATTACGCTGGCCCTAGTTGGTCGTCCGAAGAGAGACACTGTGTAAGTGCGTTTAACCTACATTAACCGAGTTGCCTTAAGGTTCGTTCAGGGCCGGGCTGGAGGACGGAGTACGAGACGGCCGAGCCGCCCCTCTCGACCTCGAGTACTGTAGTGCGTCCGTCAACCGTGTACAAATATGTCAAGCAGCAGTAAGACAGGTATAGCAGACCTCCGACCTCTTGAACGGAGACCGTAGGGACCCTTCAGTCCCTGCACTCTTAGCGTACGCCCTGCGTACTACACACACAGAGACACACACACACACACACACCACCCCTATACGCACGCACACACCTCCCCTATACACACACACACACACACACACACACGATTCCTACACAGACACCACTCACACCCAGACCCATGACTCCCGACAAACACAGACACACACACCACCCTTATACATAGATATACACACATACCTCGTCCACACACACACACACCTCCCCTATATGCACACACACACGCACACGATTCCTACAGACACCACTCACACCAGACACATGACTCACAACACACACACACACACACACACACGATTCCTACACAGAGACCGCTCACACCCAGACAAGTGTCTCCCGACAAACACACACACCACCCCTATACATAGATATACACACATACCTCGTCCACACACACACACACACCACCTCTACACAGACACCACCCACACCAGAGTCATCACTCCCAACACACAGACACACACACACACACACACACCACCTCTACACAGACACCACCCACACCAGACTGATCACTCCCGACACACAGACACACACACACACACCACCTCTACACAGACACCACCCACTCCAGACACATCACTCCCAACACACAGACACACACAGACACACACACACACACCACCTCTACACAGACACCACCCACTCCAGATACATGACTCACCACACACACACAGACACACACACACACACACCACCTCTACACAGACACCACCCACTCCAGACACATGACTCACCACACACACACAGACACACACACACACACACCACCTCTACACAGACACCACCCACACCAGACTCATCACTCCTAACACACAGACACACACACACACACCACCTCTACACAGACACCACCCACACCCGACTCATCACTCCCAACACACAGACACACACACACAGACACCACCTCTACACAGACACCACCCACACCCGACTCATCACTCCCAACACACAGACACACACACACACACACAAAATTCCTACACAGAGACCGCTCACACCCAGACACGTGTCTCCCGACAAACACACACACCACCCCTATACATAGATATACACACATACCTCGTCCACACACACACACACACCACCTCTACACAGACACCAC
>SJYO01033146.1:351427-466943 GCA_006410555.1 Capra ibex
ACACACACACACACACACCACCTCTACACAGACACCACCCACACCCGACTCATCACTCCCAACACACAGACACACACACACACACACACACACCACCTCTACACAGACACCACTCACTCCAGACACATGACTCGCGACACACACACACACACACACGCGCGCGCGACCACCGGACCTCGACGACCCGCGCGCCACGCACAGAGGACTGTCTGCGGCCCTTTCGCACGATCCTCGCTTCCTACGGTCTCGTGCGTGTCTGCTCGGGCACTCAAGGGGCTCGGGCGCGTGCGACCAGGCGCCGACACGGAGGTCACCTGGGGCGACGCGTGCGCGGGCGTCCGTGTCGGACCCGTCCGGCGTGGGACAGGCAGGGTTCGACGTGCGGCGCAGGTGGCCCGTCCCCGGGGACGGAAACGGATTTGCCACAGGACTCCGACTCGGCCTTGTAGCCGAACGGTCCCCTTGCGTCGTGGCTGCCGCCTTGCAAGGAAAATAAAAGTCCTTTCGTCTTCGCTTTAAAAGTCCCAGTCGTGCAGGTTTCACTTCCCGGAGGGGCTGCCGAGTCGCCCCACTTCTCGAGCGGACGGTTCCGTCCTCAGAGTCCTCTGGGCCCAAGGAAGGGACCCCGCCCTTCTAGGGGACCTCCTCCTTTACCGGTGGGTGAGGTCATAAGAGCGGACCTCTGAGGGTCCCTGTCTCCTCGGGTCGCCCGACAAAAGGTTTCCCAACCTTTCTCAGTCTGTTGACTGGTGCACGCATGTGTGTGTGCGTGTGTGTGTGCGTGTGTGTGTACGTGTGTGTACACGTGTGTGTGCGTGTGTGTGTGTCTGTGTGCACGTCGGAACTGTACGTGACAAACGGACTGTAGATCGAAGTCGACTCGAAGGACGGGCACATTCCCGGTTGGTATCGGTGGACGTTTCTTTTGATTGTTAAAAGTTTGGACGGACGGGGGGCTGTTTCAACGTTTAACCAAATTTGGTTTCGGTTCTTTAGAGGACGCACGTACGATGCAGGGAAGTTAGCATAGTCTGAGAAACACTGGGGTCCCTGACATCGGGCGGCCCGAGGAGACAGGTACCCTGAGAGGGTCCGTTCTTGTGCCCTCGCCCACACACACATTGAACGAGTCAGTACAGACTGAGAGACGTTGCGGTTCCTGACGTCGGGTGGTCCGAGGAGACAGGTACCCTACGGGGTCTGTTCTTGAGACCTCACCCCACGGGACGGGAGGAGGTCCCCTAGAAGGGGTGGCACCTGACTTTGGTGTGGGCAGTGCAGAGGACGAGACCACCCACCCAAGAAATGGTGATGGTCGTCGACCCCTCGGGGGACTTTTGGTACATGCACCATACATAAGGGCCGTCTCCAATCCTCCCGGGACCCAATGGGTCGTCGTCGTTCGAAGACCACCTCAAACCCTTGTCTGTCTCCACTACCCCACCGCCTGCATCCTCCCCGCCCACACTCGTCCTGGGGGGGCACTTCTGTCACCTCAGCCCAGGTGACGCCCGACCGACCGCCCCCGGTAGAAGTCCGGTCGGGTAGCCCTACCCTTGGGGTCTTGGGCAAACACTTGAGCGGTGTTTCCTCACATATTTTCGTCTACTCCGTACTGCCTTAATTTCAGAAAAACTCAGCGTCCGACCGGCACCGTGGGGCGGTCGACGCTCCGTCGGCCGACCGGGGCGGCTGGGTGCCAAGGTTAATCTACGGCCCTACTGGAGTACGTCTCCCATATGACGGGCTTATAATTTTTAAGGACCCCGTTCACCGTAATCCCTCTTCCCTTCCTCCCCCTCCACACACACACACACACGCGTGCGTGCAAAGTAAAATAAAGTTGTGGGTGAGGCGGCCGGTCCCGTTGCCGCTCTCCTTTAACGATCCAGAGTCGAAGCACAAACTCACCTACCTTCTGTCTAAATGTTGTGTACCTTCTTTGTTAATCCTGCCCCCCGAGACGGCTGATGTTTCACTCCTTTATTTAAGGGTATTACTCTACACACCCCCACCCCCCCCCTCGCGCCCCGTCGTCACCCGGTGCACGACCGTAGGTCTCCGACGCCGCCCAGCGGCACCTCGACGGGAGTCGGTGTGTACCGGGTGTGTACGGAGTCGAGGAGGGCGAGTACCAAAGCACTCCGCGAGGGACGGTGGGCCGGGGTTTGAGACCGGGTCCTTACAGTGGTCCCGCGTGTCTCTAGACGCCTCGCTCCGGAAATTCCAGCCGACCCCGCAGTTCCTCCCCTGTCCTTCTTCCACTCTGTCCTGACCGCGAACACTGCTACGACCCGTCCACACAAACGGACGTTCGCCCGTCTCGGAGCGTGATGTCCCCCTGACTGGTCTCCACGGAAGTTTTTCTATCTACTCCCGTCCCCTTATCATACGTCGGTACTTTTCCTCCCGCCGACCACCAGAGGACATTTACCTTGGTGGGTGACTCACAAGACACAGACGAAGGGAGTGACTCGGTCACACACGTCCCAGGTTGAAGCAAAATCGGTGACCGGCTCCGAGTGAGGAAAAGTATCGACGTATTATAAGGTAACACACGTACCTGGGGAGGTACGACAAATAGGTAGATAGGTAGATGCGTAGGTGTGTGGGTAGGTAGGTGAGTAGGTAGGTGGGTGAGTAGGTAGGTGGGTAGGTGGGTAGGTAGGTGGGTAAGTGAGTAGGTAGGTGGGTAGGTAGGTGAGTAGGTAGGTAGGTAGGTAGGTAGGTAGGTAGGTAAGTGAGTAGGTAGGTGGGTAGGTAGGTGAGTAGGTAGGTGGGTGGGTGGGTAGGTAGGTGGGTAGGTGGGTAGGTAGGTAGGTAAGTGAGTAGGTAGGTGGGTAGGTAGGTGAGTAGGTAGGTAGGTAGGTGGATAGGTAGGTGGGTGAGTAGGTAGGTGGGTAGGTGGGTAGGTAGGTGGGTAGGTGGGTAGGTAGGTAGGTAAGTGAGTAGGTAGGTGGGTAGGTAGGTGAGTAGGTAGGTAGGTAGGTGGGTAGGTAGGTGGGTGGGTAGGTAGGTAGGTGGGTGAGTAGGTAGGTGGGTAGGTAGGTAGGTAAGTGAGTAGGTAGGTGGGTAGGTAGGTGACTAGGTAGGTAGGTGGGTGGGTAGGTAGGTGGGTGGGTGGATAGGTAGGTGGGTGAGTAGGTAGGTGGGTAGGTGGGTAGGTAGGTAGGTAAGTGAGTAGGTGGGTGGGTAGGTAGGTGAGTAGGTAGGTAGGTAGGTGGATAGGTTAGGTGGGTGAGTAGGTAGGTGGGTAGGTGGGTAGGTAGGTAGGTAAGTGAGTAGGNGTGGGTGGGTGGGTGGGTACGTAGGTAAGTGGGTGGGTGGGTAGGTAGGCGAGTAGGTAGATGAGTGCGAGGAGGGTGTCGGGCATCGGTGGTGCTTGGGTGGAGGACAGAGACACCTGAGTGCAAAAGGCCTGTAAAGGATGTCTGTCCTAGTGTGAGGCCCACAGGAACACACAGACGCAGAGAGCGACCCGCACCACTCGGGTACGACACCGGACACGGTCTCTGAGCGAGGAAAAGTACCCACACACTACGAGGCGGTACACCCACCCGGGGGTACGACGAGCGGGTGGGTAGGTACCTACTTAATGGAAAGTGTGGGAAGTCGGTGACACACTGAACGGTCGATAAAACCTTTGGCACAGGAACACGGCACCGCAGAGGGTCTTCGACTACCCCCACTTGTCTTAAGTGCCCTGTGTAACGAGAGAGGGAGTGTACTGGACGTTTGAACGTCATCCCATACCTTCGGACCACTCAAGTGTGACTTAGTGCGAGGACGACGCAGAGTGGTGTGTCCTGTCCTACAGTCTCACAAGTAGCAGGAATTAATCTCGGAACAACCAGCACCGGTCGGAAAGGTCAGAGACATTCCGGGGGTAGAAAGAAACACGCACCTACCAAATTTGCGGATTTTTACTAGCAGCACCGAAGGACCCACGGAGTCCCCTCTTTCTTAGGCAGACGTCACGTCTTGTACACCAGTCTACACCCGAGCTAGGGACCCACCTCTTCTGGGGGACCTCCTCCCGTACCGTCGGGTGAGGTCATAAGAACGGACGTCTCAGGGGTACCTGTCTCCTCGGACCGCCCCGATGTCAGGTACGCCAGGGTTTCGCAGTCTGTGCGGACTTCGCGGAATTTTGCGCACGTGAGTGCTTGCTGGTAGTGTGCCTAAACACACGAGCACAAAGTCGAAGTCTCTCCGTGTCGAGGCATTAAATGAGGCGTAAAGACTCGAGCCTGAGAAGTCCTGAAGGGACGCCAGGTCGCCAATACTGAAGGGGAAGGTTACGTCTCCCACGCACAGGTCAAGGACGAGTCCCTTGATTCTAGGGTGTACGAAACTCCTGGTTTTGTTGGTTTCGCACTTTGTCTTCGTTTATAAGATTGTTTAAGTTGTTTCTGAAATTTGTACTGGGTGTAGGTATCCATATGTTTTCAGGGGACTGCATACCGTCTTTGGTTGTGTTACAACACTTCGGTAATAGGAAGGTAAATTTTCCAGTCAAAAGTAAGGTTAGGGTTTCTTCCCGTTACGGTTTCTTACAAGTTTGATGGTGTGTCAACGGGAGTGGAGTGTACGATCGTTTCATTACGAGTTTTCAGAGGTTCGGGCCCAAGTTGTCATACACTTGGCTCTTGGAGGTCAACAAGTTCGACCTAAATCTTTTCCGTCTCCTCGGTCTCTAGTCTAACGATTGCAAGCAACTTAGTATCTTTTTCGTTCTCTTAACGTCTTTTTGTAGATGAAGACGAAGTAACTGACGTGGTTGTAACTAATACACCTAGTGTTGTTTGACACGTTTTAAGAAACTTCTCTACCCTTATGATCTGGTCTGGTGGACTGGACGGAGAACTCTTTGGACATACGTCCAGTCCTTCGTTGTCAATCTTGACCTGTACCTTGTTGTCTGACCAAGGTTTATCCTTTTCCTCATGGAGTCCCGACATATAACTGTGGGACGAATAAATTGAAGATACGTCTCATGTAGTACTCTTTGCGACCCGACCTTCTTTGTGTTCGACCTTAGTCCTAACGACCTTCTTTATGGCTATTGGAGTCTATACGTCTAGTGTGGTGGGAATACCGTCTTTCACTTCTCCTTGATTTCTCGGAGAACTACTTTCACTTTCTCCTCTCACTTTTTCAACCGAATTTTCAGTTGTAAGTCTTTTGATCCTAGTACCGTAGGCCAGGGTAGTGAAGTACCCTTTGTCACAGTCTGAAATAAAACCCCTCGAGGTTTTAGTGACGTCTACCACTGACGTCGGTACTTTAATTTTCTGCAAACGAGGAACCTTCTTTTCCATACTGGTTGGATCTGTCGTATAATTTTCCGTCTCTGTGATGAAACGGTGTTTGCAGGTAGATCAGTTCCGATACCAAAAAGGTCACCAATACATGCCTACACTCTCAACTTGGTATTTCTTTCGACTCGTGGTTTTTTAACTACGGAAACTTGACACCACAACCTCTTCTTAGAACTTCCAGGGAACCTGACGTTGCTCTAGGTTGGTCAGTTGGAATTTACTTTAGTTGGAACTTATAAGTAACTTTCCTGGCTACGATTTCGACTTCGAGGTTATTAAACCGGTGGACTACGTTTCTCAGTCGAGTAATCTTTTCTGGGACTACAACCCTTTCTAACTTCCACCCTCCTCTTCCCCCACTGTCTCCTACTCTACCAACCTACCGTAGTGACTGAGTTGCCTGGACTCAGACTCATTCGAGACCCTCAACCACTTCCTGTCCTTTCGTTGACTTGTGGTTGTTGTTTTCTTATTTAAAATTATTTAGCTATTTATTAAATTTTAGAACTTAACAATTTTTTTTTACTGGGTGTAGTTTTTTGGAAAAATTTTTAGGGAGGGAGATTACGCAAGACGACAACGAGTGAGTGAGACAGTACAGACTGAGAAACGCCGGCGCACCTGACATCGGACGTCTGAGGAGTCAGACACCTTGAGAGGTCCGTTCTTGTGACCTTACCCAACGGTAAAGGAGGAGGTCCCCTAGAAGGGTTAGGTCTCGAGTCTAGGCCCAGAGGACATAGAGTCCGTCTAAGGAATGGTAGACTCGGTGGTCCATTCTGGTGGAGTACACGTCTTTCAGCCTTTATGTGGTGCGTGCCCTTCTGCTCTTTAACTTTTGTAAAAATAAAAAAATCAAAAGTTTTTAGTCAAAAACCTTTTCACTGAGGCACAAGACCAAAGGAGGTTTCCATTACGTGCTCGGAGAGAGAGACAGAGAGGGGAAGAAAGACATCATCTCCTTCAGTCTCTAACCGGTGTAAACTACTCGAAGCACCCTAGGGGCAGTGACAGCTAGACGCAAGAACGAATCGTAGTAGCGTCTAGCCCCGTCGGGAACACTAGTCGGGGTCACAGGAAACTTGTACTTTGTTAGCGAGAAACTATCGAAAGTACGGCTGACCCCTATATTCTCCGGGGGTTGAGTGGAACACATAAAGGGTGGGCCTGGACCTCCGCAAATAAGGACCCTCAGAACCGTGACCTGTCGGTCACTCGAATGTCCCTTTCACTTTGGGCCAAAAGAATATCTCTTGTTCGGCCACTCCGGTTGTCGATACCAAAAGAAACAGGTAAAGACCCGAAGAGACGACCGAGTCTGCCATTCCTTAGGTGGACGGCTTCGTTCTCTGGCCCCAAGTCAGGGACCCAGCCCTTGTAGGGGACCTCTTCCTTTACCGTTCGGTGAGGTCCTAAGAACGGACCTCTTTGAGGTCATAGGAACGGGACCTCTTAGGGTACCTGTCTCCTCAGACCACCCGACGTCAGGTACCCCGGTGTCTCTCAGTCTGCCCTGACCCACTGAGAGTGACAGTGATTAACCAAACATCCCTTATCTATTGACCACTAAACGTTGTGTAGTCTGCCTTATCGTATATTTTGTACAGTCTTCGAAATTTTAGTATTATGCAGTAACATGTGTCTTATGAAAGTTTACAATAGTCGAAAGCGTAACCCGTATAAAAACGAATTCTAAAAAGAAACTACACCCGGCAGAAATCGGAAAAAATGTAGCGAAGACAAAATGGAAAACTGACAAAAACCGGTGCTCCGTTCACCCTTAGAATCCAGGCACACGTCCTTAGCTTGCGGACAGGGGACGTAACTTTCCGTTTCTGAATTGGGGACCTGGTGGACCCTTTACGGTCTATCGTGTATAAAACTTAATTTTCTTTATTTTGTATTTTGTCACCGGGGTTGCGAAAGGTTCTCTTCTAAGGTGAGTTCCACTGACGGCAGAGACACACTATTAAGGGAGGGCTGTAGGAGCGATAACTTATTTTAAGTCATTATGTTAAACGAGTTTAGTTTGGGGTGAATTCCTCAGGTAGGTTAAGGGGCTCGGTGGTTCAGACTTCCCCAATTACGAGAAAATACGAACTCTAATGGTAAAATACTGGGTACGAAAAGCTTTCTGGGTAATAGTATTTTAACTCTTTAGGGTAGTTGGGGGGGGAGGGTCGAGGACGGTTCACTTTCTCTTGTTCGCACGGCACAAAAAAAAAGGGGTGGGCTCGTTCAGTCTGCCAATACGGTCCGTTAATGGCCCACTGGCGCAGCGCCAGACACACGACTCCTAATTTTTACTTTTAATTGCATTGCTCCGTACGCACCCTAAATTCCTTCGCAGCGGTATGAAGCGAACACGAACATAACTTAATAAATTTGGGAGAGGCGGACGGGCGTGCGTAGGTGAACCCAAACATCCGAACAGCAACCCCCCTTCTGTCTCCGAAGGAGGAAGGGTTCTCCCCCTCAGATCCCCTCGACGATTAATCACTACACTAAAAACAAATTACTTCCCCTTCGAACTAGACCCCGACTCAGACAAGGGGTGGGTGTCCTCCGCCTCCTTCCTTTCCCTCCGCCCCAGTCCATAACTAACCGTCCAGTAGGAGGCATCTGTTCTCTTCCAGGAGGAGGGCCCTCCTCCAGAGACGACCCTTTTCCTGCTAGCTAGGCTGGGATTAATGCACTAGTAGTAGAGTAGAGGTTAGACGTCTGGCTCCGTCCGCAGATGTGTAGGGCGAAGACCCACAATCCTGCGTGCGCAAGAACGCAGAGAATTTGGGTAGGGAGCTTTAGGGTCCGTTAAGAAAGGGACCAAAACAGAAGGTCACCACTGGTGTCCTCGATCGAAACTTTTATGGTTAACAGGTGGTAGAACCCCGAAAAAAAAAAAAAAATTAACCTCAGATCGACTACATATTACAACCTAAGCAAAGTCCACATGCCGTTTCAGTGAGTCAATATGTATGTCTGTCTGTGTATATATACACACACACACATATATACGTACGGATGTACGGACGATTCAACGAAGTCAGCCCAGACTGAGAGACGTTGGGGTACCTGACGTCTGGGGGTGCGAGGAGACGGGTACCCCAAGAGGTCCGTTCTTGTGACCTCACCCAACGGGACGGGAGGACGTCCCCCCAGAAGGTCTGGGTCCCTAGTTTGGGTCAAGTAGAGGACGTAACCGTCCACCCCAGAAATGGGGATCATGGTGGACCATTCAGGTATCTGTATCTGTATCTGTATCCGTCGGGTGAGGTCAGAAGAACGGACCTCTTAGGGTACCTGTCTCCTCGGACCGCCCCGACGTCAGGTGCCCCAACGTCTCTCAGCCTATGGTGACGTTTCTGATGTGTCGTCGGGACACGTATATGTATGTGCATTTAGGTGAGAAAAAAAAAATCTAAGAAGATGGTATTTCAATCAATGTCCGATAACTCTCAAGGGACGCGATATGTCGTCCAGAAATAATCAGTAGGTAATATGCAACGACAAAATCTCATCTTTTACCGTTGGGCGAGGTCGTCAGAACGGGCCTTTTAGGGCACCTGTCTCCTCGGACCACCCGATGTCAGGTATTGTAGTGTTTCTCGACCTGTGTTGACTCGTTAACTCGTAGGCATGCATGTATGTATGTGCAACGACATGTCAACGATTCAGTACAGACCCAGAAGCCACTGGGGTACCTGACATTGGGAGGTCCGAGGAGACAGGTACCCTAAAAAAAGGGTCCGTTCCTATGACCTCACCCAACACACGGGAAGAGAGGTCCCCTAGAAGGACTGGGTCCCTAGTTTGGACACAGAGGACGTAACCGTCCCCCCAAGAAATATGTGTGTGTGTGCGCGTGTGTGCATGTATTACACACACACATATATGTCTATAGACATATTATATGTGTGTCATTATACATAATCACATTATACACATACATACATGTGATCCTATGACACAACATCTGTGTAATATACACAGATATATGTGTGTCCGCACACACGTATGTACACACACGTATACACAAGTACATACGTACACATGTGCACACGTGTGTGTACACTCACACACACACGTATCTACACACACACACACACACATGTACACGTATAGTCGTGATCACCCATATGGGTTCGTTAGGTCTTCCTAGCCAACGACTTGAGGACCACACACAAGATGCATTTACCTACCAGAGTCCACACTAAAACTACCGTTTCATTGGTGGTGGTGAAGACTAAGAGTGCACTCTGTAACTCACAGGGAGTACTTATCTGGTCTAATTCTGTGAGAGAGTGGCTAACTGATCCTTAAAGTGAGTTAGGACCCGAGCGGGGAGGGTGGGTCGTTCGGGAAACCCCAAGAATTGTGTCTTCACAACTTTGCGTCGAGAGGCCTATACGGCACAACTTTCTCCAAAGTAGTCCCAAATCCCCAAAAAGAAAGTTGTGTTCTTAGGGTGATTTTCTCAGACCCACCCCCCCCTCAATTTTTCAGAATCTCACACCTTTTATGTCGAGTTTATTGATCGACCCCCCACCGTTGTTGGACTCCAGGACGGACGGGGACAGACGTGCAGAGGTCGTACCGCTCCCGGGACACACAGACGTAGTGGCTGAGTGACCTGTCCTCGAGCCCGTTTGAGGCCCTCCACCAGTCCCTGTCCCTTCGGCCCTCACGACTCCACGTACCCCAGCGTTTTTCGGTCTGTGCTGAACCACTGACTTGTCGTTGTTCTTTATTAAGGCCTTCCGCCTCTTCGTCTTTACGTCAGACGTCTGACCCTCTTTTGTAAACGTTTACTAACTGGACTACTGCGAGACCACAGACCCCCTACGACTTCTTGCGAACGTTAGACCGCTATTTTGCTGTCGGAGTAACCAACCATTATGTCCCATCCGTCTCCACTTAGTCTGTAATCAGATAGCGATCCTGACTCGACTCGTGACGGACTCGTGATCACGTCATTGCCAAGTCAAACTATCACGACCATTCATCAGGTCATAATTATAAGCCACAATGAAACCACCCAATGCGAACGATACTCCCTAATCGAGTCCCAACCACGACTGAATCGCAATGAGCCCATAACCAGGTCATAATTATAAGCCACAATGAAACCACCCAATGCGAACGATACTCCTCAATCGAGTCCCAACCACGACTGAATCGCAATGAGCCGATAACCAGGTCATAATTATAAACCACAATCAAACCACAACCCAATGCGAACGATACTCCCTAATCGAGTCCCAACCACGACTGAATCGCAATGAGCCGATAACCAGGTCATAATTATAAACCACAATCAAACCACAACCCAATGCGAACGATACTCCCTAATCGAGTCCCAATCATGACTGAATCGTAATGAACCGATAACCAGGTCATAATTATAAGCCACAATGAAACCACCCAATACGAACGATACTCCTTAATCGAGTCCCAACCACGACTGAATCGTAATGAACCGATAACCAGGTCATAATTATAAGCCACAATGAAACCACCCAATGCGAACGATACTCCCTAATCGAGTCCCAACCACGACTGAATCGCAATGAGCCCATAACCAGGTCATAATTATAAACCACAATCAAACCACAACCCAATGCGAACGATACTCCTTAATCGAGTCCCAACCACGACTGAATCGCAATGAACCGATAACCAGGTCATAATTATAAGCCACAATGAAACCACAACCCAATGCGAACGATACTCCTCAATCGAGTCCCAACCACGACTGAATCGTAATGAACCGATAACCAGGTCATAATTATAAGCCACAATGAAACCACCCAATGCGAACGATACTCCTTAATCGAGTCCCAACCACGACTGAATCGCAATGAACCGATAACCAGGTCATAATTATAAGCCACAATGCAACCACAACCCAATGCGAACGATACTCCTCAATCGAGTCCCAACCACGACTGAATCGTAATGAACCGATAACCAGGTCATAATTATAAGCCACAATGAAACCACCCAATACGAACGATACTCCCTAATCGAGTCCCAACCACGACTGAATCGCAATGAACCGATAACCAGGTCATAATTATAAGCCACAATGAAACCACAACCCAATGCAAACGATACTCCTTAATCGAGTCCCAACCACGACTGAATCGTAATGAACCGATAACCAGGTCATAATTATAAGCCACAATGAAACCACAACCCAATACGAACGATACTCCTTAATCGAGTCCCAACCACGACTGAATCGCAATGAACGATAACCAGGTCATAATTATAAGCCACAATGAAACCACAACGCAATGCGAACGATACTCCTTAATCGAGTCCCAACCACGACTGAATCGTAATGAACCGATAACCAGGTCATAATTATAAGCCACAATGAAACCACAACCCAATGCGAACGATACTCCTTAATCGAGTCCCAACCACGACTGAATCGCAATGAACCGATAACCAGGTCATAATTATAAACCACAATCAAACCACAACCCAATGCGAACGATACTCCTTAATCGAGTCCCAACCACGACTGAATCGCAATGAACCGAGAACCAGGTCATAATTATAAGCCACAATCAAACCACAACCCAATACGAATGACACTCATTAATCGAGTCCCAATCATGACTGAATCGCAATGAACCGATAACCAGATCATAATTATAAATTACAATCAAACCATAACCCAATACGAATGACACTCATTAATCGAGTCCCAATCATGGCTGAATCGCAATGAACCGATAACCAGGTCATAATTATAAGCCACAATGAAACCATAACCCAATACGAACGATACTCCTTAATCGAGTCCCAACCACGACTGAATCGTAATGAACCGATAACCAGGTCATAATTATAAGCCACAATGAAACCACCCAATGCGAACGATACTCCTTAATCGAGTCCCAACCACGACTGAATCGTAATGAACCGATAACCAGGTCATAATTATAAGCCACAATGAAACCATAACCCAATACGAACGATACTCCTTAATCGAGTCCCAACCACGACTGAATCGCAATGAACCGATAACCAGATCATAATTATAAACCATAATCAAACCATAACCTAATACGAATGACACTCATTAATCGAGTCCCAATCATGACTGAATCGCAATGAACCGATAATCAGATCATAATTATAAGTCACAATCAAACCACAACCCAATACGAATGACACTCATTAATCGAGTCCCAATCATGACTGTCGCAATGAGCCCATAACCAGATCATAATTATAAGCCACAATCAAACCATAACCCAATACGAATGATACTCATTAATCGAGTCCCAATCATGACTGAATCGCAATGAACCGATAACTAGATCATAATTATAAGCCACAATCAAACCACAACCCAATACGAATGACACTCATTAATCGAGTCCCAATCATGACTGAATCGCAATGAACCGATAACCAAAACACAACTCTCGAGAATGCATGAATCATAATCGTAAATCAAATCATGATCGGAAAACGTATAGTCAAGAATTAAATCATCACCACATCTTATTCATAGAGCAAATCATATATGTCATAAAACGGACCTCTTAGGGTCCCTGTCTCCTTGGACCACCCGACGTCAGGTACCCCAGCGATTCTCAGTCTGTGCTGACTCGCTGTAGTGAAAGTGAAAAGTGAAAGTACGTGACCTCTTCCTGTACCGTCGGGTGAGGTCACAAGAACGGACCTCTTAGGGTCCCTGCCCCCTCGGACCGCCCGACGGTAGGTACCCCAGCGTGTCTCAGGCTGTGCTGACTGCGCTGAATCGTCGTCGTCGTCGATCATTAATTAAAGTATTATCGCAAATCAAACAATAGTCACATCATAAAGAAATCATGTTCATGAATCATATATGTCGATCACTAATCATAATCGTATATCAGAGTTACATAAACAAATCGTGATCATTAGTAACTATGATCATTGACTACAAAAACTCGACACCACAACCTCTTTTGAGAACTCTCAGGGAACCTGACGTTCCTCTAGGTTGGTCAGGTAGGTTTTCCTTTAGTCAGGACTTACAAGTAACCTTCCTGACTACGACTTCGACTTCGAGGTTAGGGAACCGGTGGACTACTCTACCGACCTACCGTAGTGACTGAGCTACCTGCACTCAGACTCACTTGAGGCCCTCTACCACTACCTGTCCCTCCGGACCGCACGACCCTAAGTACCCCAGCGTTTCTCAGCCTGTGCTGACTCGCTGACTTGACTTGACTTGTCCACTCCTCGGGGGTGCACTGTGTGACTGCCAGGTAAGTACACTAAGAAGCTGAGACTTTCGAGAACTAAGAACCGGTGCTTGCTACTTTTAATTTGTGAAGACCCAGGAAGGGGGCGGAGGCGACGAGTGGAGCTTACACGAAAGAGTCAATTATAACACTAAGACACTCTCCGCACAAACACTGAAGTTTCCAGTGTGAGGATGTGGGTAAAGGTTGTCCTAGGTAACCGAGGGGCCAGAGTATTTTAGTGGTGAAAATAGGGGGCAAGGTGGCACAGGAGGGGAGGGGGTAGTCTAGAGTTTACTTTGAACTTGCATAGCAATGCTATGAGCCGAAGGCGACGGGGAAGTCTGTCGGGACGCAAAATGCACGCACGGCCAAGAAGAGTTGTTATTTTAGGTTATTGACGGGGGAGGCCACGCTGCCGAACGTATCGCACGTGACAACTTTACTTCCTCACCTCTCCTTTACTTTCGGGTTTGCGATTTGGTCGTGTCTCCCACACTCGCACGTTTCAGACTTATTACAATCTTTTCGTAGACTTGAACCACCTCCAAAAGGGTCGGACCGGGCACCTCCACGGGGTGGAGGACTGAAAGGTACACCCCCAAGTAGAGGTAAAAGGACCCCGAACAAAAGTCACACCTTCAACAACAAGTCAACGAGTTAGCACAGACTGAGAAACGCTGGGGTACCTGACGTCGCGTGATCCGAAGGAACAGGAAGTCATAGAGGGTCTCAAACGAGTTTGAGTGCAGGTAGCTCAGCCACTACGGTAGGTTGGCAGAGTAGGAGACAGCAGGGGAAGAGGAGGACGGGAGTCAGAAAGGTTCGTACTCCCAGAAAAGTTTGCTCAGTTGTGAATCGTAGTCCACCGGTTTCATGACCTCGAAATCGAAGTCTTCGTCGTCAGGAAGGTTACTTATAAGTTCGCAACTAAAGGAAATCCTACCTGACCAACCCAGAGTAACGTCGGACTGCCTGAGAGTTCTCAGAAGAGGTTGTGGTGTCAACCTTTCGCAGTTAAGAAGCCACGAGTCGGAAGAAATACCAAGTCGAGAGTGTAGGCATGTGCTGACGACCTCTTTGGCATCGAAACTTATAAGTTTGGAAGCGGCCATTTCGTTACAGAGACGAAAAATCATGCGACAGATCAAAACAGAATCGAAAAGAAGGTTCCTCGTTCACAGAAAATTAAAGTACCGACGTCCGTAGTAGGCGTCACTAAAACTTCGGGTTCTTTTATTTCAGTCAGTGACAAAAGTGATAAAGGGGTAGATAAACGGTACTTCACTACCCCGGTCTCCGGTACTACGATTAAAAAACTTGCAACTCAATAAATTCGGTCGAAAAAGTGAGAGGAGAAAGTGGAAGTAGTTCTCCGAGAAGTCAATTTTTGCTTCACTAGAGCTTTCATTTCAAAGACTGTGTCGTACCTCTTAACTACTCCACCCGAACGAAAAGACACCAAATTTTTGGTCCAGACGGGTCGCTTGAGATCAAGTCGCAACCCCTGTCCAACGTGTCTCGGCTTCCTTCTTAGTCGAAGATGTGACGGAGCACATACTCCTCCCGGGGTGGAGGGTGTGTTTATCTCGAAAGTGTCGGCGAAGGCTCCAGACACGAGGGGTGCCTGATCGACGTCCTCTTTACCTACAACGTACTGGGGTCTTCTCGCCCACTACCCTGAGCTCCGTAGGTTCGTCCTTGGAAGTTTCAGCTGGCAAATAGGAGCACACCTGGCAACTGGCTAGGAAACTACCGGCTCCACGTGACGTCCCTGTCGGCAACTCGTCTCAGACCTTCGAGACGGGGACTCGAAAAGACGGAGGCCGTCAGGAAGATTAGTGGAAAACCTAAGATTGTGGGAAAGAGGTCGACACAGTTCGGTAAGTGATCCAAGGAGACTACAGTTTTAGCGGGTTCCCGACACGACACCTGTAGTGGTAGTCAGACACGAGACTGGGTTATATTACACCGAAGTCTGTGATGGTGCTCTGACGGACCAAAGACGAATTACTGGGAGACGACTCCAGAGACTCCAGTGACAAATGGTAAACGACAGGGGAGAAGAGCTCGTCTCTGAGGGTTGCACCGCGAGGCTCAGATACGTTCGACTACTCTTGGTAGTAGAGCCTTTCTCACTACTTCGGTGTGCGGAAACTCAGATGCACGACCTCTCGATTTCTCTCACCAGTCGACCTAGGGCAGTCCGGACTCAGGGAAGGGGTCCTGTGCGGACGCAGAGAGTTGTGTGACGTGAGTTGACTCCGGTTTGACCTCACCGGACTGGACCAACTCGGACGGGAGCCCAAATGCGGCACAATACGACAAAAAGACCCGGAAGGGACGACCGAGTCAACCACTTCTTAGACGGACGACGCGTCCTCTGGGTTCACGCTAGGAACCCAGCCCTTCTAGGGGACCCCCTCCTTTACCGTTGGGTGAGGTCAGAAGAACGGACTCCCTAGGGTGCCTGTCACCTATCTCCTCGGGCCGCCCGATGTTAAGTACCCTAACGCTCTCAGCCTGAACTGAATCGTTGATTTGCTGCAATCAAATCTTATTTCCTATTTGCAACCAAAAGATAGGAAATATATATGGGAACCAAGAGAATGACCGAGCAACTATTCCCGAGTGTTTGTTAGGGCAATAAAAGAGCGGCGTGGGTTCAGAATGATTGGAAGTTCGCGCAACAATTCTGCCGGAAGCGCAGTTGGCAGAATTCGGCCGAACCAGGTTCCAAATGCACCCCTCTCCTCACACACAGAAGTACTGTAAGGTGGCGGAGAAACAGAGAAAGAGCCTATAGCGGGTGTCCCGGAAAAACGAAACCCTCGTGTACAATTGGTTCGACACACGTTCGTAAACTGGGGCTCACTTGCCTACTTGACAAGTGTGCCACGCTCTCCCTCCCACTCCCCCCACCACCACTCCCCCTACGTTTTTATCTTAGCAACGTTGTACCAAACTTATTTTCTACCGTCACCCTACTTAAGACTGGGCATTCTTTACGTCTGTAAAGTCCCAGAGCCTCCTGACACCCTTGTCAAAAAAAAAAAAAAAAACGGTCCCCCACCCCCCACTCCTTCCCACGTCTTGGCTAATCGTAAGACACTCAAGCGTAAACTTAAAATAAAGACTTGGCACAGGGCCACAGTTCCGCTCGCAAACGGCCCCACTCGAGACCTTATTAATTCAAAACGTATTCGTTGGAAGCTTTAGACCGACGTTAACTGAAATACGAGACGTCTCGCGGTCGCGTCTACCTGGGACTCTCACCCTAACGAACACCTTTAATCCGTCGCCCCCCAACCCCCTTCAGAGAAGTTTCTTTTGCAAACGCGGAGAGTACCGACTCTCCCTTTTCAGACGGGACCTTTACTTACTCTAAGAGACTGAGTCAAAGGGACAGTCCTTCCCTCGCAGCTTCGGACTGATTACCAATCGGTGCCTGGTCCATGGGTGGACCTTACACTCACAGACCCCTCCGAACAGACGGGAGACTGTTCTCTCTCCGAAACAGAGAGAGGGAGAACGGGAGACAGATCGAGGGTAGACGTATTTCAAGATCTCTTAAGAGAGACCACAGAAGACCCCTTTGTCACTCTTTTCTCGATTCCTTGATCCCTACCAGATCCTCAGTGACAGAAGGAGAAGAGGTCTACCAAGGTTTTGACGACGAGTGAGAGTCGGTGGTGGAGACAAGACGGGTCACCGTGGAACACCCTAGAAAGAGGCAGAAAGAGACTGATAGTAGCTACAAAGACGGACAGAAAGATGGACGCATAGGTTGTAGATGGTTAGTACGTGGATAGTAGTGGATATACCAATAGAGGGTAGTTGGTTCGACAGATAGGGAAAATAGACAGAAATATAGGTGGACACAGATACACGTAGGCGGAACCTAGAGTAAGTGGACAGAAAGATAATTAGACGGACTCATAGATAGATCCATAGTGACAGTAGATATTAAGATACGTAGGCGGATAACGGATGCACGGTAGACAGTCGGACAGATCGAGTAGATGGAACTATGGGTAGACGGAGATACAAGTAGACGGAAAATAGACAGTCGTATAGATAATTAGATGGACGATTCATACATAGACAGATAGTGATAGCAGATATTGAGAGAGATACGTAGGCGGATAACGGACAGATGGTAGATAGTCGGACAGATAGAGCCGATGGAACTACGGGTAGACGAAGATGCGAGTAGATAGAAAGAAGATACAGTAAGACAGATGATTAGATGGATGATACATAGACAGATCGTGGTAGCAGATATTGAAAGTGAGTAGGCGGATAACGGAGACACCGGAGACAGTGGGGTCGATGGAAAGCCAACTGAAAACGCAGATAGACCGAGGTATAGGTAGAGGGAAAACAGACGGTAAGGTGGACAGATAGGCGAAGGGTCCCCCGAGTCACCATTTCTGGGGTGGACGGTTCCGTCCTCTGCGGTCCCTGCACCCAAGGTAGGGACCTAGTCCTCCTAGGGGACCTCCTCTTCTGCCGGTGGGCGAGGTCACAAGAACGGACCCTTTAAGGCACCTGTCTCCTCGGACGACCCCCTGTCAGGTACCCCAACGTTTCTCGACCTGTGCCGACTCGCGTCGTGTTTGTGTAGATGGTTCCATAGAAGGACAGACGGAGGGACGAGTTAGACACTCAGGTAGGTGATACTGGGTCGATGGACAAATCGATGTTAAAAGGTTGGATAGATGTAAAATGGGTAGAAAAATAGACGGAGATATAAGGAGATAAAAAATAAACAGTAAGTCGATAGAGGAATGCACGTACAGCATAGATGGATAGGTGCCGAGGTAGGTGGATAGTAGATAGATAAATAGACCCACGATCCAACGAAGTCAGCACAGACTGCGAAACACTGGAGTACCTGACATCGGGAGGTCCGAGGAGACAGACACCCTAAGGGGTCCGTTCTTGTGACCTCACCCAACGGTAGAGGAGGAGGTCCCTTGAGAAGGGCTGGGTCCCTATCTTGGACCCAGAGGAAATAACGTCCGTCTCAGAAATGGTAGACTCGGAGGCCCCTTTGGGTTGTAGAGTCGTCCGTGTTATTCTTCACTCCACACGTTAAGACTACCTCGAGACTAATTTTGTCTCTCTCTCTCTCTCTCACCGGTAGAGACTTTCGGAATCTACTCTGTAAGTGCAGGTCCCAAGTTGTAGTGCGGCAACCCAACGTGAGTCACAGAGCCTTGCGGTCTGTCCGTACCGTCCGGGGAGGAGGACAGAAAGGTACTTTATGTGTGCGTGACAAGGTACCTATGCCGTCTAACAAACCTTAATAGGGCTTCCACTGAGTCAATTCTCGTGAAGGAGAGTTCGGGTGTTGGAGTACCTACGTTACAGTCGGTGTTTAGCGTACTCGAACCGGTGGACGGAAGGGACCTGGGTTTTCTTAAGGGTAGAGGTCCCGGAGGGACCGCCGGGTCAGCCATATCTTAGGCGGACGTCACCTTCCCCGGCTCCAAGGGACACGACCCTTCTCGGGAACTGCTTCCTCTGCCGGTGGGGGAGGTCGTAAGAACGAACCTCTTCGGGTGCCCGTCTGCTTGGACCGCCGATGTCAGGGACCCCAGCGTCTCTCAGTCTGGCCTGACTCGCTCACTTGGCGACTTCGCGGTCCCCACAGACTCCGGGCATAGGTGGGACCCACGCCGCCAAGAGTCTGACGACACGGGACGCAGAGGAGGACGGCAGTTAGACGACGAGTCGAGTCAGGAATAAAAAGATTAAGTGGAGGTGTAAGAATTACAAATACCGACGTATCTTTCGTTATAAGCGAAACGGCCTCTCTTCCGTAAGACCGAATTAAGGCACGGCTCGCGGAGCGACAGGAGAAGGGCGCCGGCCCTGAACAGTGCCGAGGGGGTCGGCTAGGTAAAAGACTTTATAAATTTTCGCACGCAAACTTTGTAACTACTCGCGAGTAGCGCCCCGGCACTTAGTTGCATAAATTTCTAGTCGAGAATGCCGAACTTTCTATGTTACATTATTTACTGACCTCCTCGACTAATTTATCACTTTGAGACGGCTCCGTAAATTAGATAGATAGAGGGCGCGGCAAATGGCCCCCTCGGCCGGCGGGTCTCGCTCTCGTCACTAACGCTTAATACACTGTTCGGTATTTTGCTTTTTATCTTTTATATGACCTACCTTTCATTATTATAACATTAGTTTTACATAGATGAAATGTGGCCTCTGTTTACGCGGCTCTTATTAAGGTCTGCCTGTGTGACACGGAACGAAGCCGTTCCCCCCCAAGTGACGATGGTTTCCTCCTAACAAGGCCGACTGGAGTCTCCTGTGCTTGAAGATAGCTTGATTCTAGCCCGGGTCATCCATTGCGACCTCTCGGAGGGGGACTCCGCTGATGTCCGGTTCCGGCAGTGACACCTGTACTTGGGATCGGGACAGAAGTAGCGGTGGAGGTGACGCACACAATTTTTGTTGTCGGGTTTCACTCAGGAAGACTTCTTTCTTATTATGACAACGACCACCGCACCAAACGGAACAACTACATTTAAGAAGTTCTCGAGACAACCCGCAAAGGGTCCCACAGACACCGGTGACTGGCGTTTGGTCCCGTAAACATGCTTCTCCTTTAGGTGGGAGGGGGCCGGGACCTCTGGTCTGTAGACTCCAGGTCCCCAGGGTCCCGACTCGAGGCAGGTCTCAGAGGTCCCCTCCCAGGAAGGACGGAAAGGGCCGAAGACCCCCGAGGTCCGCAGACAGGGACCCGACCACCGGCGGAGGGGGGGCAGAGACGGAGGCAGAGGTGCACCGAAGAGACGACACGGGCACAGAGAGGAGAACACACAGAATATTCCTGGGACAGGGACCCAAATCCCGGTGGGGGTAGGTCCTCCTGGAATAGAGTCTGGGGTAGTGGAGACGTCTCTGAGACACATGTTTACTCGAGGGTGACGACCAAGGTCCCACAGTCTGTACTTGTAAAACCCCCCACGCCCGCCCCTGGTTGATTGGGGAGTGTCCCCGTGTGAGCATGTGGGGGAAAGTACCCCAGCCCATAAACCGGTGCACTGAACACACAGGGTACGTACAGTCACCTCCCTCGTGTCTGTCTGCGTACGGACCCAAACGGGAGCGACACTCAGATGTAGTGGCACTCTTCTTGAACGGAACTCCCATCGATAACGGGGAAGTAGTCCCCAGGGCCTTCCTCTATGCTCCTCGGGCCACGCACGGGACCCACGTGTGACCAACGTCCTCGAATTGTCTGCGTCCCACGTCGGGACCCTGTCGGACAAGGGACGTCGAGTCTAGACTTCGGGTCCCAGGAGCCAGATCGGGTCGGGTCGACCTGATGTCGACTGGGTGTTTAGAGGATGCTTTTTTACAACACAAAACCGGTGACTCAAGGTCCGACTAGACAATGTCTCACGAGAACACCGTCGTCGACTGTTAGTGCTGTTTATCGTATAATTTCACGCCTCTGTAGTCGGGCCGACTGTTTCCAGACAGATCAGTTTCGAAACCAAAAATATGTCTTTCAGTACAGACCCACACTCTCGACCTCGTATTTCTTCCGACTCACGGCTTCTTAACTACGAAAACTTGACACCTCAACCTCTTCTGAGAACTCTCAGGGACCCTGACGTTCCTCTAGGTTCGTCAGGTGGGATTTCCTTTAGTCAGGACTTATAAGTAACCTTACTGACCACGATTTGAACTTCGAGATTAGGAAACCGGTGGACTACGCTTCTCGACTGAGCGACCCTTTCTGGGACTACGACCCTTACTAACTCCCGCCCTCCTCTTCCCCTGCTGTCTCCTACTCTACCGACCTACCGTAGTGACTGAGCTACCTGTACTCAATTCGTTCGAGACCTTCCATCAGTTCCTGTCCCTTCGGACCACACGACGTCAGGTACCCCGACTTTCTGAGCCTGTGTCGACTCGATGACTTGTTGTCCTCCTGTCTCCAGTTCCCGTTGTCAACACTAGAACTTTGTGCAAAGGTGCGTTGCATGTCTTTAAGCGATTCCTCTGAAAAATCACGGAGCACAATGCTTGATCGAGGAGTACCGAAATTGCTTCTTGTATGAACTCGGTTAATAAAAAGAAAAAAATCAAGAAATCCGGAAAAGGGATGTTTACCTCGATAAAAATACTGTCACTACAGCCTCACGGGGTTTCTAACGTTTTACTAATGCGTACGAGGCGGCGTTCTAAAATTATTAATGCTTTTGTAGACTTGTGTTAATCTTGAAGGACGCATTGAGGAGTCAAGGACAACCGGACTGCTCAGCGGAGACGCCTCACTCCTTGATACTCCGTAAGAAATGCGATGCCCCGTTAAATTCTTGGTTTGTCTCAGGAAGGAAGACTCGGCCCCCTCCCCTCGCCCAGAGACCCAAAATTCCCCGACACACAGGGCACCCGAAAACAGTTTTCCAGGCGAACGGGTCTCGTGTCGCACTTTGGACCGTAGAGTCGAAGACAGAAACGTCCAAGGGGAGACCTCTCCTCTCGCCGGTCAGGGGTCTCTGAGAAGAGTAGTAGTGACCTGTAATCTCTTCTCAGTCTACCACCGCCCCACCCGCCCCCCTGGGATTCCCTCTTCCAAATGGGCCCTATAAGACACTCCCCCACTCAGGGGTCTCCTCCTCTCGTTGTCTGAGTTGTGGACGAGCAATAGGCAGCGTTGGCAGGGGTCGGAAGAACCGCGGTTCCTGCCCGAAGCACCTTCTGCTAAAAAGGGCCCTGACGCCCGACCAAAGTACTACTAGGTCCGTGTCACGTAAATGACACACAGACACAGAGACTAATCCTGTAGACAAAGGTAGAGTCCAGTAGTCCGCAATCCAGGACCTCCAACCCCTGGAGACCAATCCTTCTTCCCAAGATGTTCCTGGAGTCGTTAACGCAGAGTCTATGGGTGGATCTCTACCCGTGAAGTGAGGACCTCGTCCTTCGTTCCTTTTGAGGTACAACCCCGTCTTTCAGTGCGCGACGAAACTGCGAAGCGGGTTCCCCTCCACAACTGGACGTCTGGTGCCCTCGACCCTACCTATTGCCTACATCTTCGTCTGCCGAGGGCCGTCGGGAACTACCAACGTAGGTTGTCAGTGTCTATGTGTCAATTCCTACCTGTTGCTACAAGTGCCCCTTCGCTCTGGGTGTGAGTGTTGCGCCCACAGGCGTCCTCTCTTGAGACCTGCGGACCCTCAACTGTCTTTTCAGTAGGACCCACCTTTTTTTAGTTTGTCACGACAACACGCTTCACTTCACTTCCAGTGTGGCGACTCGGGGTGAGAACCGTTGGGGTAACTGACATGGGGCGGTCCGGGGAGACAGGTACCTTAAGAGGTCCGTTCTTATGGCCTCACCCATCGGTAACGGAAGAGGTCCCTTAGAAGGGTTGGGTCCCTGACTTGGCCCCAGAGGTCGTGCCGTCCGTCTAAGAAGTGGTAGACTCGCCGATACCTTCAGGGTCACACCAACTTTCGCGCCAAAAGTAAACCCGTCTTCAGTGGCTTTAGTCCTGTCGTACTGTTACATAAGTTTCTGGTAGTGAGGCGTGTTTCCACCTTGTAGGTCCAGAGGTACGTTTCTTAACCCTCTGATCTCTCCCGGAGGTGTCACGGGTGACACTCTTCTCTTAAGAATTATTGGCCTCGCTGCGCCGTGGGAGTTGTATACCATGCCGGTTGTGGTAAGATGCGAGAGCCAAAAAAGACTTTTGGCTCGAAAGTCGTAGAGGTAGCAGCCTACTGCGCGGCGTATGTGGAAATTTCATCTCTCAGTCTCCGAACCTGAAAGTTCTACTACACATTTACTATGGGGGCTAGGAGTATAATTTGATCGCTCCTCTCTATAAATACTCTGTCAGAGGGGGCGTGTATTCTCTAATGTCCGTCTTAACTTCTGTCGTCCGTCCTCTAAAGGGAGTTGTTCCGACGCACGTTTTCTACCTACATTAACGTTTATTCCTTAAATACTTTACGTAAGCGATACAAACAGGAGTTTTCTGCCAATGTCGCTGTCGTCAGAGATGTCGCGGGGGAGATGAGGGGGGGGTTGGGTCCCTGTCGGGACGAACCCCGAACAGCACTACGACCACCGACAGAAGAACGGGGAGAGGGCACAATAAGGAGACACCGAAGGCAGACGGAAAGCCCGTCCCCTGAGGGCATACTTGGTGTGCTTGATCGTTTCTTCACGGCACACTGGGTCGTTAGGGCGACGACCCGCATATTGGGAGTCTTTCGGATTTGACTTTCTGTGTGTACGCGGGGAGTTAAGTAGCGGCGTGAACCAAAAAAAAAATTTGTTACCGATCTGTGCCTTCGTTGGATCTACAGGCAACTGTCTACTCATGGCGTCTTTAACGCCACGTATGTATGTTACCTTACCAGGAGTCAAAAAGTTTTCCTGCGTAAACTCAGTCAGGAGCACTCCGCCTACTTGGGTCTCGTGTCACGCTTCATTCAGTCTTTCTCTTTCTGTTTATAACACATAATTGCGCTCGTGTACGGTAGGTCTTTCCACCATGGCTACTCCGGCGCACGTCCCGTCGTCACCCCTACGTCTGCCTCTCTTGCCTGGAGACGTGCGCCTGTCCGCCCTTCCTCTTCCACCCTGCTCAACCGTCTCGTCGCCTCTTTGCACATGTGTCGGCACAGACTCCCGTCGCGTGGTCCGGAGGGACAGGCAGTGGGCGAGGGCCTCGCACGAGTTTGAGTGCAGGTAACTCAGTTACTACGGTAGGTTGGTAGAGTCGGAGACGGCAGGGGAAGAGGAGGGCGGGAGTTAGAAAGGGTCGTAGTCCCAGAAAAGGTCACTCAGTCGAGAAGGGTAGTCCCCCGGTTTCCTAACCTCGAAGTCGTAGTCAGCAAGGTTACTTATAAGTCGGGACTAGAGGAAATCCTGCCTGACCGACCTAGAGGAACGTCAGAGTTCTCAGAAGAGGTTGTGGTGGTAAATTTTCGTAGGCAAGAAGTCGGGAGTCGGAAGAAAGACCAGACTGAGAGTGTAGCCAGTAGGCAAGTGCTAGCGACCTATATGTCGTCTCCGGTTGTGTTATGAAATTTCGTTAATAGGAGGTTCTTTTTTTATTGTCCCACCCCCCCCAACCTTTTTTTCCTGAGTCAACTTTCCTGAAAGGACCACCTGGTCACCAATTCTGAAGTGGAAGGTTGCGTCGTCCATGCACAAACTGGGGACCAGTCCCTCGGTTTTGGGGTGCACGGAGCACCGGTTTTTTCTTTTGTCTTCGTTGGTTAAGTCATTTCTCGAATTTTACCAGGTGCAGTTTCTTTGTGGAAATTTTTTTATTTTTTCTTAAGTCACCTTGTGTCGACTTTGAACACAGGTCTTTACGTCTCCTTCCACTTAGGACTCTTGGATAGGTTGACGTGACCCGAATACCAGTCAAAAAAAAAAAAAAAGGTCTAGACACGTGGGGACGGTCCTTGAAATTAATAGGGTCTTTAATATGTACTATTAAGGTCGAATATTTTTTTAGAAAACATTTTAATCTTGAACCTAAGCAGAAGTCTTTTTTCCTTTGGCTTTAGGTAGAGCGTCCGCATAAATCATAGCTTTTTCGTTGGGCGTATAAACGTATATTATAAGATTTATTCTCGGTAGACGAACGTTATGTCGACATTGTTCCGTCTCAAGTGTATTTTGTCTCGTAGGGAAATAATTTTTGTAGACGTGCTTTACAAACACACGTCCCTGTAAAAAGGTGTACAGGGTTCTATCAACCAGATTTTACCAATTAAAAAAAAAAAAAAACATAAGATGGTGTAACTTCTTTTCAACGTCCGTAATTTTAGGTTGTGTAATTAAAACAGAGTGACTTTTGGAAGACCGGCTAATATCTGTTCGAGGCCCCCGACGGGGTGCTCATTTAAGTCAATGAGAGTGCTACACCCATATAAGAGGAAAAAGATTATGTGACCCATCGCCACTGTGATAACTAGACTACAATAATCTATATAATTTTGAGGTTTTGATGAAAACTTTTATATTATTAAGACGTTCAAAAGTCTTTGAATTCTTGCAAATTTTTTTTTCTTTTTTCTTATTGGGTATTGGCTTGCAGCCCTCTTTATATTAAGAGAGAATAATTATTTTAGTAGAAATCTAAGGGTTCTTTTTGAGTCTTTTTTTAGCAGACGGTCAAAGATCGTGCCGTACTATTTATAGAGAAACGTTTCTAGGGAGAAGCTTCGTCTTTAATTTCCCTGTCGTAACAACCCTAATTTAAAGAAGACCTTTTAATCACGAGGTCCTTTATAGGGGTTTCTCAACTAACTGGGTACACAACTCTCAATAGGAAGTACACTACACTCGAACGGTACCGTATGTCTTTCTCCTTTTACCCTGGTCCCTTTGTAAGGAATTAATCATGTTAATATAGACAGGTAGTGGTTAATCCTCCTTTAATATTTGGGGAGTCTTTACCTCCTCCCTGCACTTTTAGTTAAGAACGAAAGTAGGAAAAAAAAAAAAGACAGTATAACTTTGAAGTTACGGGTCTCGAGGCCCCGAAATTTTTCAGTTTGACTTATGTTAGGTTAATCCCAATTAAACTACAGAGTAAACACCAAGTCACACCACTCGGTTACTACTCCAAATACTTGGGTCTCTCGTGTGTATTTAATCGGAGTCAACGTCGCACGACCCACATTGGGAAATTCGTCATTGAAAAGGTTACTTGAATCGCAAATGTCCTCACGTTTAGTAATTCGTGTGCCCCCGAGGCACACTGGCCGTCTGTCGACACAGGTCTCTGGTCCGTGAGTTGGGGGAATTCGTTCCCCCCAGACCTAACTTGAGACAGAAAAAAAGGACCTTTGTGTGGACCAAAGGGTTCCCGGGACAGGGTCTCACGAGAGTACCCATCACTCAACCCCGACTCCACCCACTCAAGAGAAATGTAGGAGACAGACGTAGAGATTGAAGAGGACGGGACCCTGGAAGACGGGGAGATGCGAAGAGGTCGACGGGTTCTTGAGTGTCTATCGGGGGAAACGAGACCTCGGCACAGCTCTCTCAAGACAAGTTAATCCGGCTATATCGCAGTAGGTAAGTGCGCGGGTGGGTGAGTGTTACGTACGTCGGTCGAGAGGTGGGGGGGCAAGGGGGTAGGTTGGCGAATGGGCAGGTAGGTAGGTAGGTAGGTAGGTACGTGGGTAGGTGGGTGAATGAGTAGGTAGTTGGGTAGGTAGATAAGAGGGTAAGAAAGTGGGCAGGTGGGTAGGTAGGTAGGTGGGTAGGTAGATAGGTGGGTGGGTAAGTGGGTAGATCGGTGAATAGGTAGGTAGGTAAGTGTGTAGATACGTAGGTAGATATGTGGGTAAGTATGTATTTAGGCTGGTGTATAAATAGGTAGGTAGGTAGGTAGGTGAGTGAGTGTTAGTTGGGTGCATAGGTAGGTTGGTAGGTGGGTGGGTAGGTGGGTAGGTTGGCGAATAGGCAGGTAGTTGGGTAGGTAGATAAGAGGGTAAGAAAGTGGGTAGGTGGGTAGGTAGGTAGGTGGGTAGGTAGATAGGTGGATAGGTGGGTAGGTAGGTAATTGGGTGGGTAAGTGGGTAGATCGGTGAATAGGTAGGTAGGTGGATATGTAGGTAGGTAGGTAAGTGTGTAGATACGTAGGTAGATATGTGGGTAAGTATGTATTTAGGTTGGTGTATAAATAGGTAGGTAGGTAGGTAGGTAAGTGAGTGTTAGTTGGGTGCATAGGTAGGTAGGTAGGTGGGTGAATAGGTGGGTAGGTAGGTGTATAGGTAGGTAGGTAAGTAGGTGGGTGGATAGGTAGGTGGGTAGGTGGGTAGGTGAGTAGGTACGTGGGTAGATAGGTAGGTGGGTGGGTGAAAAGGTAGGTGGGTAGGTAGACAGGTGGATGGGTGGGTAGGCAGTTGGGTAGTAGGTAGGTAGGTGTGTGGGAAACGAGTGACTCTTTGTTGTCGAAGGGGAAGGAGTGGTTGTCAGGTCGTAGGGAAGCCAGTGCCGGTCGTAATAGCATACCTCGGCATGTTCGTTCTACTCGCCACATTCGTGTGCACCCCGGGTCTCTGAGTAGGTGTCTGCGGGGTACGTTTGCCGTCTTAGTACGAACTAGACGAGTGAGTCGTTGATTTCTCCTTGTAGCTTGGTTGGTCGTATGTTAGCACGCACACTGTCTGCACGGTAGGCCTGGGGCGACATAGCAAATAACAATTATTAAAAATTAACGAATTAAATAACCTGACGTCACCCAGAATCAAGACCGTACGCCCAGGAAATCAACGTCGGACACCTTATGTCAAGGGGCTGGTCCCCAGTTTGGGTGTGGCGGACGTAGTCCTCGTGTCTGAGAATCGGTGACCTGGTGGTCTCTTCAGGGCTGGGACGACTTAGAAGATTGTTTTTAGAAGGGTCGAACGTATTTGCACTGAAGAGTCACCTGGGGACGGAGAATTGATGAAGAGTCGTCCGTTTAAGGACCCCCACACACAATATCTTAGGAATAGTCATTCCGTTATAAACCTTAATGTTTTTTTAGCAATTTGTACTGGGATCCCTTTAGAGAGTCCACATAGGAGATTTTCCATCGGGCGAACGTAAGGTGTAGTCGTTTTGCAAGACTTCGACCCCGGTCCCGCCCTCCGGGATGTTCCTTCCACCATCGACGGCACCCGAAAAAGGTCGAACTGACTCCCCGAGTTGTCCATGGTAGAAGACACAGAACCGAAAAAGTTCTCCACGCAGACCCCACGTCCCTGGACCTTTCAGGCGAAAAGCACTTACCACTCACCCATCCTTATCCCTGTAGAGGTCCTCCCCTCTCGGTCGTAGAGGTCCACAGAAGTGCAGAGGTGTCTTTACGAAGAGAAACTGGTACACAAAGGAAAGAGGAGACTTCGAAACGTCTATTTCCAGGAGTAATTCAGCAATGTCCGAACTCACTCTGAACCTGACATTTCTTCCGACTCGCGACTTCTTGACTACGAACACTTGACACCACGACCTCTTCTGAGAACTCTCAGGGAACCTGACGTTCCTCTAGGTTGGTCAGGGAGGATTTCCTCTAGTCGGGAATATAAGTAGTCTTCCTGACTACGACTTCGACTTTGAGGTTATGAAACCGGTGGACTACGTTTCTCGACCGAGTGACCTTTTCTGGGACTAACTTCCGTCCTCCTCTTCCCCTGCTGTCTCCTACTCTACCAACCTACCGTAGTGGTCCAGTTACCTGAACCCAAACCCACCGGAGGTTCTCAACCACTACCTGTCCCTCCGGACCGCACGACGCCAGGTACCTCAGCGCTTCTCAGCCTGTGCTGACTCGTTGACTTGTTACCTAAACTCATGACGGGTAGTGAACCCCATGGGTGAGATCATGAGAACGGACCTTTTAGGTTACCTACCTCCTCGGACTATCCTACGTCAGGTACCCCAGCGATTCTCAGCCTGTGCTGACTCGCTGAAGTGAAAGTGAAAGGTGAAAGTACGTGACCTCTTCCCTTACCGTTGGGTGAGGTCACAAGAACGGACCTCTTAGGGTCCCTGCCCCCTCGGACCACCCGACGGCAGATACCACAGCGTGTCTCAGCCTGTGCTGACTTCGCTGAGTCGTCGTCGTCGTCGTAATATACCCCACGGAGACACAAACGGGAGTCTTTACGGTTTGGACCCATGGACCGTACCAAAGAGGAACCTCTACTGTTGAGAAACGTTGGGGTACCTGACATCGGGAGGTCCGAGGAGACAGGCACCCTACGAGGTCCGTTCTTATGACCTCACCCAACGGTACGGGAGGAGGTCCCCTAGAAGGGCTGGGTCCCTAGCTTGCACACAGAGGACGTACCTGTCCACCTGCGAAATGGTGACTCGGTGGGCCCTTCGGGGGTCAAGACGCATCGACCGTGCCAAATAGGAGTCGAGTGTTTCCGTGGGGACAGAGGGTGGGGGTTCCCCGGGCAGAGCTCAGGGGACTGCCGGCGTCCGACAAGTCGTCGAGGGGGACCAGGAATGGCCGTAGAGTAAAGGGACGGGTAGCAACAGTAAAGGTTCGACGCGACATAGAAGTACAGAGAAAAGCTCCGTAAATACTGGGGAGGACTGGAGTACAGGAGACAGGTCTCATAGTTTAGGCCGCAGAGAAGGGCGACAATTACTTTGATGTCGCCTTGGCGTCCAGGAAGAGTCTCCAGAGGGTCGACAGGAGGGGCGTAGGAGGGTTGGACTGTCCCTCAGTAATTGCTGCTGGAGCGGCCCGGACTGAAGAGTCTGTCGCCCGCGGCATCGCTACGACGGCAGGGTGTAGAAGGATCCTAGAGCGACTCTACGACCCCGGCCCGAGACAGTCCAAAATTATTCTAAGTTGGCGCCGGCCCCGTTGTAGGAGGGAAGGAGGGAGACACCCGAAAAGAGCGGGACTTTACTTAAGTAGAGAAACTGTCCTAAGTCCACTCTTTAAGGTTCACGCGACAGAATACTGACTTCGTGAGTGCCTTGGGGTTCCGGGGGAAACTATTGCGTTTACCGCAAGGCAACTTCCCGAAGGGACCTCCGCGTCGACCACTTCTTAGGCGGACGTGACGCCCTCTGGCCTCAAGCTGGGGGCCCAACCCTTCTCGGGGACCTCGTCCCTTGTCGTTGGGTGAGGTCATAAGGACGGATGACTTTGGCTATGACTTAAGAATTTTTGTTTTGACTTACGGACCCCTGTAAGGACCGTCAGGTCGGCAATTCTGAAACGGAAGGTCCCGTCCCCGACTCCCAAACTAGGGATCAGTCCTTCGGTTCTAGGGGGCGCGGAATATCCGTTTTTCGGTTTTCTCTTTTGTCTTCGTTATAACATGGTTTACGTCATCTCTCAGTCCTTTACCAGGTGTAGGTTTTGTTTTTCTTCTCGACTCATGGAACTGTCGTCACGAAAGGGACCTCCGAGTCACCATCTCTTAGACGGACGTTTACGTCCTCTGTGCCCAAGTCAAGGACCCAGCCCTTCTAGGGGACCTCGTCCCTCGCCGCTGGGCGAGGTCAGAAGGACGGACGCTTTAGGGTACGTGCCCCTTCTGACCGCCCGACGTCGGGCACCCCAGCGTCGCAGCCTGTGCTGACTCGCTGACCTGTTGCCGGTTTGTCGACTGAGTGTTTCGACGCAAGCGACGTCGACTTCTCGTTGCCCTAAGCGAATTTGTGCACGTATGTACGTAAAAGAGGAGAAATAAAAGGGAAATGTCTGCTAAGGTTTTGCAACCGATCTCACTCTCGCGAAGGGACACGATTTACCCCACGCGAGTGGCCCGGTCACTCCAGACTGAGAAACGCTGGGGTGCCTGACGTCGGGCTGTCTGAGGAGACAGGCGCCCCAAGAGGTCCGTTCTTATGACCTCTTAGAACCCAACGGCAAAGGATGAAGTCCCCTAGAAGGGCTGGGTCCCTACCTTGGATCCAGGAGGCGTAATCGTCAGTCTAAGAAATGGGAGACTCGATGGTCCCTTCAGTAGATATATATGCGTATGTATACATACATGCACACATTATACATACATATGTATACATACATGCACACATTATACATACATATTCCCCTACTGAAATTGCATACGGCCTTCGATTGTGTTGTACTACGCACTTGATGTGAGATTGCATTTTACTTTCACTTGAATTTTTTCCTTTGTTTGAATGTCCATGATTTCCCCTTTCCCCCACTCTCCTCCTTTTTTCCTACACGAACCCTCATAGTCTACGTGTGTCGCGATTTATATTTTATTTATTGGTCGTTCCGGGACGACGGGTCGTATCCCTTGAGACGAGTTAGGAGACATTATTGGGATACCAGTGGTCCCCGTTCCTACCCCCTTCCTATCAGTCCCTCAGACCCTACCTGTACCTGTGTGACGACCTAAATTGTGCCTCTTGGTCGTTCCTGGACGACCTGTCGCGTCCCCTGAGACGAGTCAGGAGACATTATTGGAATACCAAGGGTCCCCTTCCTACCCCCGTCCCTCTCAGTCCCTCAGACCCTACCTGTACCTGTGTGACGACATAAATTGTACCTCTTGGTTGTTCCGGGACGACGGGTCGTGTCCCTTGAGACGAGTCACAGAATATGATTGGGTATTGCCTTTTCTTATACTTTTTTTCTACGTCTATACATACGAAGATATTGACTTAGTGAAAGAGCGCATGAACTTACGTGTGTTGGTACAGGTGGTTGATATGAAGTTTTTTAATTATTTTAACTTTTTTTGTCTGGTCTTCGTCTGGGTTGGAACTTAAGAGGTACGTTTGTCTTTACTTGCAGCTCCGTGCTAGACCCCCGGACAAGAAAGTAAGGAGGCCCGTGTCTCTATTCGTTGGGTGGGTTTGTTTCTGGAGTGTCCTCGACACCCGAGTCTTGAGTGGGACTGTTCCTCCAGCCGGGGACGCCGAGCGTGAACCGCCTCTGGGGGTTCCGTCCGTCTTCTCCTCCTTTCCACACCTCACTTTCAGGTATTTCTTTTCTTCCTCCAGTAGAACCCCCTCCGCCAGGGAACCGAGACCAAAGACGTCCCTGCTACGCAGAGTCATTTCTTGGAGCGCGAGGGACTCCACCCACCCGGAGCAGATTAGTCCGTTGCCGGACGTATCACTCTTTTCGGCCCCCTACCTTTTCAGAGCCAGATAGAGAGAACGAGAGAGACACAGAGAGAGAGAAAGAGACAGAGGAAGAGGTAGAGGGACGGAGAGAGACACAGAGAGTCGGAGAGAACCACACAGAGAGAAAGAAAGAGACAGAGGAAGAGTTAGAGGGACGGAGAGAGACACAGAGAGTCGGAGAGAACCACACAGAGACAAAGAGACAGAGGAAGAGGTAGAGGGACGGAGAGAGACACAGAGAGTCGGAGAGAACCACAGAGAGAGAGAAAGAGACAGGGGAAGAGGTAGAGGGACGGAGAGAGACACAGAGAGTCGGAGAGAACCACAGAGAGACAAAGAGACGGAGAAAGAGGTAGAGGGACGGAGAGAGACACAGAGAGTCGGGGAGACAGGAAGAGACAGAGGGACACAGACAGACAGATACAGAGGCACAGACAGACAGAGAGAGAGAGACGAACTCGATCCTGTGAGAGTAGAGAAAGGGAGGTCCGACACAGGAACCTGACTTGTATGGTGGTCGAAAGGACCCAGAGGTCGAACGTCTGCCGTTCGCCTGACACAAGAGTCGGACAAGGATTCTAGGTAGAGCAGACACTTACGATTCGGCGAAGTCAGCACAGACTGAGGCCCGCTGGGGCACCTGAAATCGGGCGGTCCGAAGAGACAGGCACCCTAGGAGGTCCGTTCTTGTCACCTCACCCAACGGTGCGGGAGGAGGTGCCCTGGAAGGACTCCGCCCCTACCTTGGGCGCAGAGAGCCCAGAGGACGCAACCGTCCACCCAAGAAATGGCGATCGCGGTGGACCCTTCGGGATCTATGTACGACAGATCCATATGTACTGTGTACGATCGGTAGGGTAGAGTGAACACAGATCTACGTCGGACACCCAGATTAAAGAGGGCTCGTGTAAGTGACTGTGACATACACAGAGATCTTGACCTTCCTTATCACTAGGAAGGGTTTATACGAGTGTGCGGGGACAATTATAGAGCCCCACGTAGAGTGTCGCTACTTACCGGGGTTGCTATGTCGCTATTGTAAAGTGAATACCTTCCACGTAAGTCCGAGGACGGTCGGTCGGAACCCTTCAAGACAGGAATTTCTCGTCTCCACAAAGGACTGGGTGAGGGGTAAGGACATTGGTCTCTCCACGGCCGCATAAGTGTCCGGTGCCTGAAGGTCCCTTGCTGACACAAACAAAGGTCGACGATAGACGTTCGAAATCCCCCGTGGAGTCAGTCGCTACGACGTTCGGCGAAAAAAAAAAAGGTCACACTCATTTCACCTGGAAAGCGCTAATAAATGAAAAATTCTTTTTAGAGGGAGGTATGTTACGGGACATAAAACGTCCTTCGGACAGAGAGGGAGAGGGAGAGGGAGTGGGAGAAAGAAAATAAAAAAAAGCTGAAGAAGATTACTCCGTCTTATATCAATAAAAGTTCCGCGCGTACCGTTGGGTGAGGTCAGCAGGACGGACTTCTTAGGGCACCTGTCTCCTCGGTCCACCCGACGTCAGGTGCCCCAACGTTTCTCGGCCTGTGCTGACTCACTGAACGTGCGTGTGTCCGTATCAGTAAAAGTTTGTACGGGAAAATTAACTCTGCTTTGGTCGGTACTCTAACAAGTCAGGTCAATGATCAAGCCGGCTTTTATACAAAATAAGTCTGCGTACGCATAAAAAAGAGGGGGGTTGGGGTGAAAGGAGACGCGGAGTTTTTTTTGCCGCTCACTTTTGCTTCGGTATACTTCTACTTGAGGACAGATACTCTATAAAGGTGGCGCCTCGACCTTAGGACAGGTGTCAAAGACGACACGTCCCGGACCGGCCGTCCGACGTATTGGTCGGAAGATACCCCTGGGTAGTTAAGGACGTACTAAAAGAGAACGTGGATTACGTACCTGAAGTATAGAGTTGTTAAACTTAATTTGGAAAGGAATATTCGAATGACTAAAAAAAAGGGGAGGTGCCTGGGTATTTTCCCACCGACTTGTAAGTAAAGGGATGTTTTACGGTCTCGAAGGCAAGTTTTATTTTACGTCCGTACCAACTCGTCTTCTTGTAAAAATAGTAAGAAACTTCTGCACCCCCATACTTACTCTCGATAGATTATTTTTTCTAAGGTCGTTGATGAAAAAAAAAAAAAAACCTACCACATGGTCTTTATTCGTTAGAGAGGTGTACGTTCAAAAATAAAAAGACATTATAAACAAAACATCTCCCCCTCAAACAAGTCGACAACAAACGTGTCTTAACTTTACTATGATTAAGGTTCCGTTAGAATTAGTTGAGAATTGTGTGTCATATTTATAATCCTAACGACTGCTGGCATTCTCTAAGACAAAAGTGAAAACAAGGAGTTTGTTCCGTCCGACACCCACGACGATGTTAAACCTGAGCTAATCAATTTTTATCGGACCTTTGTAAAACTTAATTTAATTTTATCGTTGACAGTGGAGGAAAAGGACAGTTCAAGCCCTAGTCGGTCGAAAACGTATACAACTAAAAACAGGAGGGGCTGGGGGCTGTGGGAAGGCGTTTATTTAACCTTCTTAGTAGCCGCAACAGTCATTTTCACCATAGTTCTCTACTTAAGGACATACGTTTACTAAATGTCCAAAGCCAAATTAAAATCTTTCAGTTCCCTCCCCTCCGCCCGTCTGGCGACCGACGCCACCCGCAATTGTGAAGTAGTGTCCATGACACACACACTCGTCCACACACGTTTGTGCGTACAGACACACACTACACACGTCGTGTCCCCACAAGAGTCTTTCCTGTGCACAACGTCCACCCCGAAATGTTGGGACCCCCTTCGTCCGAACGGGTCCCTGGGTGTAAGGTCCGTCTGCCAGTGACTTGGGTTTCCTTGGGGAGGGGCGACGACAAAGTTCGGTGCACAGAAATGACCGGCTCTGGGGCCCGTGTCTGACTAAAACCTTGAGCCACTTATAAAAGCTTTCGTCAGAGCTGTACGTTGGCGTGAGGCGTCGAGACGACATTTTTTAAACAAAACTTTTACGCTTAGACAAGGTTTCGTTGACTAGAGATAATCTCTTTGTTCAACCTGGGTTACCCTCAAGACGTAAACAAATACGTTTTTAGCGTCCGACCTTTCCCTTTTTTTTTTTCGCTCCACTCACGTCTTTTCGCGTGTGTCAACCTTTGTTCCGGAATCTCCCTCTTGTGTGTCTGCTGTGAGTGACCCCACCCGTGCGGCGGCTATAGTTGGGTCCGGGAAACAGGTGCCCCAATAGTCCTTCCAGGGGTGAACAGCGACAGACCCCAATACGGCAAAAGAGACTTTTGTCTGTCTCGAAAAAAGGTAAAGGAGTGGATTCCGACGTCGAGGCGACTACGGGTCAAGGTGGTCGTTCGGCGTTTACACTGGGAAAAAGTCCAGTTTACGGTGTCCGTAACTTTGCAACCTTCGCACAGAGTGAACAGATCGTTACATATTTTAGTGTGGTCGTAAAGAGAATCTCAGGATGGAAAAAACGAATGAATAGAAAGTAACGTCCTATTACGGAAATGTTGTGGCACCACCAGAGGCGGCATGTAGTTGTGCGTAGTCGGTAGCCATGTGCGCAGAGGGCAGGGAGGACTCGGAAGGAGGGCGGAGGGTGGGGTAGCGTGGGGAGATCCAACCGTCACGCACGGTTCAACGAGGTCAGCACAGCCCGGCAGACGCTGGGGGTACCTGACATCGGGCGGTCCGAGGAGACAGGCACCCTAGGAGGTCGGGCGGTCCGAGGAGACAGGCACCCTGGGAGGTCGGGCGGTCCGAGGAGACAGGCACCCTAGGAGGTCCGCTTGCAACCAACAGTGTCTCGTCACCTGAAGTCGAGAGACACAGTGTCTCGTTTACGGGTGGGCGACAGATCGAATATCCACCATTATGGGCACTCCCGGGGATTAGGGCAAAGGGGAGTAGTACAGGTACCAGTACGGGACTAAAACGTGTCGTGTGACTAAAAGGTTGTGCGCAAGTAGATAACCTCGTTTTCGCTGAAACCCTAGAGGAAATTTAACGTCAAAACGGAGTCACACTTGTTAAGGATAGGAGACACAAACGTCTTCTCCGTTCCTCCTGTCCTGACGTACAATAAGACTCACCCGAGGCAACGACGAAACACAGGCTGAGAACACTTTGGCACCTGACATCGGGCAGTCCGAGGAGCTAGGCACCCTAAAGGGTCCGTTCTTAGGACCTCACCCAACGGTACGGGACGAGGTCCCCTAGAAGGGTTGAGTCCATATCTTGGGTCCAGAGGGTGTGACGTCCACCTAAGAAATGGGAGACTCAGTGGTCCCTTCGGGTTCTTATGACCTCACCCATCGGGTAGGGAAAAGGTCCCCTAGAAGGACTGGGTCCTTAGTTTGACCCCAGAGGACGTAACGTCCACCGAAGAAGTGATCGACTCTATGGTCCCTTCAGACGTCCATATATGTCGAGTCGACTCGAGAGATCCAGTGAAGTTATTGTCCCATAGGTTTATATGGGGTTTATATATATATAGGGGTTATATACGGTTTATATATACTATAACGTTGATGTATCTTATGGGATTTGACGCATTCCACAGTGTTGATATATGTAATACAATTATTGTGTCCCATGGGGTCCCTATCTTCTGTCGGGTTGATGTACATGGATTCAATAGATGGATTCAATAGGGTTGATATGTTCTCTGGGTAGACGTTTCTGTCGACGTCGAAGTGTCCGACGGGGCGGATGTGAAGGAGTCGGTGGGCGGACGCGTCAAGAGTGCGACGGGGGAAAATTTGTGTAATCCATAGTCACCGAGTCATAGGAGCATCTGAAGCCGTAGTGTGCACATGCAGATGTAAAATTCCTTCATCAGGACTTAGCTCCGTGATTTTTCTCGTACTTTTCCGTCTCTGCAGTGAATCGACCGTTTCCAGGCAATCAGTTTCGATGCGAAAAAGGTCATCAGTGCACACCTACACTCTCAACCTGTTATTTCTTTCGCCCCTCGGGTTCTTAGCTACGAACACTTGACTGACCCCACGACCTCTTCTGAGTATTCTCAGGGAACCTGACGTTCTAGGTTGGTCAGGTAGGATTTCCTCTAGTCAGGACTTATAAGCAACCTTCCTGACTCCGACTTCGACTTTGAGGTCATGAAACCGGTGGACTACGTTTCTCGACTGAGTAGACTTTTCTGGGACTACGACCCTTTCCAACCCCCGTCCTCCTCTTCCCTCGCTGTCTCCTACTCTACCAACCTACCGTTGTACCTGAGCTACCTGCACTCAAACTCGTTCGAGGCCCTCTGTCACTTCCTGTCCCTCCGGGCCGCACGACACCAGGTACCCCAGCGTTTCTCAGTCTGTGCTGACTCGCTGACTTGTTGGGGTGAGACTTGACTCCTGTTACATGTGCAGACACTACACACTCCCAGGTCCATTTCTTCTGGGCCACAGGAATACGGTTGCGTGGCACACCAGCCTCGCCTTCGGCGATTCGGCCACGTGGGCGCGACCCGTGAGGACCCAGTGTAGGGGTGGGAGGGGCGGCGTCTTCAGCGGAGCCTCCACCGAAAGTCGGGGCGAATTCTAATAAAGTCTTGGTCTTTTCGGACCGCAAGGTCCGGTGGAGACGAAGGACACACCCAAAGGTACCTGAGAGTGTGCCCAAATAAAAAGCATAGAGACACCGAGTCACTTGTCTCGGTCACGCCCCCCGCCCCCCCTGTGTTCGAAGAAAGGACGACTCCTGTGAAAAGGGCGTGGAATTAACTGCTCCTTTCACCCAGCGAATGAACGGAGCACATGGAAAAAATGTATTATCCAATGAAAATTACCGAGGAACTTTTGTTAAAGAGTTTTTAGTCTATTAACGTTTAACATGACGGGATCGAGAAAAAAAAAGGAAAAAAAAAAAAAAAAACCAGGTTTATACGGTTAAAAAAAAAAAAGTTTCAGACTGGATGAGAGGAAAGGGACTTAAGGAAACGAACTAACTTTCTCTATTGAAATTCCACCATGTACTAGTGGGTTAACACAGTCCCGTGTATAGTCATTACTCTACATTGATCACAAGTTAGGCTTTCCTTTAGTCAGGACTTATGAGTAACCTTCCTCGCTACGACTTCGACTTTAAGGTTAGGAAACCGGTGGACTACGCTTCTCGGTGGAGTAACCTTTTCTGGGACTCCGACCCTTTCTAACTTCCGCCCTCCTCTTCCCCTGCTGTCTCCTACTCTACCGACCTACCGGAGTGGCTGAGCTACCTGTACTCAGACTGGTTTGAGGCCCTCGACCACTACCTGTCCCTCCGGACCGCACGACACCAGGTACCCCAACGTCTGGACTGAATCACTGACTTGACTTGACTACAAGTGTCCGCAACTTTTTAGACGTGATCTGTAAAAAAAAAGGGATTACCAGTACTCAGAGAAAACTTGTGGGAGTTAGGACCAGATAGTCTTACTCCCGTACTCTTGGGAGTGCCTTCTGTTTCCACGAAACAAGAATAAAAGTGTCCTTTTCTGGACCCGGTTGCACGAACTGTCCTCTACCCCTAAGCTTCTACAAAAGGAAAGTGGCCCCAAACTTCGGAGGTGAAGTACCGAACTTCATACAGTCACAGGGTCCCGCCAACATTGTTGTATGGGGTGTGACCCCCGAATTTGCTCTCTGTGGGTAGGGGGGGACCCCTGGTGTGCAGACTCCAGTTCCCCAGGGTCCCGACCCGAGGGACGTCTCCGAGGTCCCCTCCCAGGAGGGGCGACGAAGGTCGAAGACCCCCGAGGCCCGCAGGCAGGGACCCGACCACCGGCGGAGGGAGGGCAGAGACGGAGGTAGAGGTGCACGCAGGCACAGAGAGGAGAAGGTACAGAATGTTCCTGGGACAGGGACCCAAATCCCGGTCAGGGCAGGTTCTCCTGGAGTTAGGTGTGGGAAGTCAAGTAATCGAGACGTCTCTGGGACAAAGGATTATTCCAGGGCAAGGTTCTTTAGTCTTAAACCTTCTGTGGCTAATTCGGGTCCCGTCCCCTCTTAGTCTAAGTCCTCTTCGGCTCTCGGGGTCCCTATAGAATTCTTGGTCACTACGACGGTCTGTCTTCGGAAAGAATCGCCTGGTACAGCGTGTCGACCGTCTCTTCTGGGTCAGTCCGGGACGGGTAGCGACCGGACGGCGAAGGAAGGAGGTTGTTTTCAAGGGTCTCTTGATCTTTGAGTAGAAACGACCTTCTTCGGACTCTTGTGCGTGGGTTGTGGGTGGTACAACGCCCTTGAGTCCTGAAGGGTCGTCGATTTTTTTCTTTATGAAGTGGGGACGAGAGAGAAATAGAACAAACGCACAGTTAATCTCTGTAGTGGAATTGGAGGGTCTGCCAGCGAGGAACAGGGGCTCTTCACTGTAGAGAAGAAGTAGTTCAGTCTCCCGCTGAGACTCCGAAGGTCCTTTGGGTGTGAGAGACGTCCGTGGTATAAACTGGAGACCTTAGACACTAAGACAGGACACACACGCGCCGAGGACACTAGTGTTGTCTAAACCCTTTTTTTTTTTTTTTTTTTGGAGTCGCTCATGTGTGACCCTTTTCCCTCGAGAAAGTGACCGTCAACGATCCCGACACTCGTCGAGAAATTTGTTCGTTTTGACACGAAAAACATTTCGGACCGAAGACCCTCTCCCCTTTTCTTTCACAAAAAAAAACAAACAAACAAAAATTTTTCGTACAAACAGAACGTCGTCCTTCCAGTCAAATCAGGACTCAACCTGAGAAATCGTACTTCGTCCATGGGACCAAACAAAACCTATTTGTGTTCAATGTGTACAGACTATGTGTCTCTACGAAAAGGTAATGGACCCCGAGGAGAAATGTCAACTACTTTATTCCAGGAGTCACTCTTCGACCAGAAGGGACCACCGAGTCCACCACTTCTTAGACAGACGGTACGTCCTCTGGACCCAAACTAGGGGCCCAGCCCTTCTAAGGGGACCTCTTCCGTTACCGATGGGTGAGGCCTTAAGAACGGACCTCTTAAGGTATCTGTCTCCTCGAACCTCTCGTCGATGTCAGGTACCCCGGTGTTTCTCAGCCTGTGTTGACTCGCTGATTGTGTGTCGGGTACTTCTGAAGTGGTACGGCGTAACGCTCCGAGACAGAGCGAGAGACAGACAAAGCGGAAGACTCTGCGGGGTGCGAGACAGACACCGCACACAAAGAGAGATTTCAGTGAAGGACGGCTCTTCTTCCTTCCTGGAGTTTTAGTGGTCGTTGTCAACGTTGCGCTTGACGTTCCTTGGATCGAGGGGTCTGCTACTACTCTTTTTACGACTTACAAGTCGGTTACACCCCCGTCTCCGAAGAGCAGACATCCACGTCTTTGTCTCCACCGGACGACCCCAAGGACCCCCCGAGCGGATATGCCGTTTTGTCCAGGGAAGGTTCTGGAGACCGAGACACGCACGTGGGTCCTGGTAGCGCGGACCTCTGACGAGTACCCACCCACCATCCTTGTCGACGACTTCGAGTGTCACCGAAACCTGCTACGGGTCGACGGTGAGTCGTGTGCTCCGGGACGAGGTCCGATTCATCCTCGGGGTCGCACGGACACTGGAACAAAATACCGGGACGGTTCCGGTATCGGGTATTTAGACGGGACCCGACGGCATTTTAGGGATGTAGAGGGGAAGAGAGAGGGTCGATCCCGGTGGACTCACTCGAATAGTCTGGTGGTAAGAGTGTTTCAAGGACCGTTTCCACCCCTGTCCCTACCCGGTGGCAGACCTCTCCCACCGGTCGAGCAAACAAGCACCCTCCGTCGCGGGGGCTCTACTCTCTGTCCTCTCGGGGACTCTCACTCAGACTTGTCGCACCTCCAAACGGACGGTTCTTTTCAGTCCCCCTCCCATATTTTGTGTTCGATCCTCTTCACTTAGACCCGAGATCTTTCTTCCGATTTGACAATTGGGTGTGTCCTTGTAAACGGCCGGTTGGGTCCTACGACCCCTCTTTCCCCCACGGGTCTTCCTCTGGGACCACAGCTGAGAGAACCCGTGGGATTCCCGTAGACCTTTCACCCACAACTTTACCTTTTAGTCTATGTGTGCAGGTTCCGACGTGTTCAGTGTCGTCGGTTTTACATCTCCGTTCGACTCACAGGAGCACCCCCACCCACCACCACCCCGCCTACCGCCTACCTACCTATGTACCTACTACCTACCCACCCACCTACCTACTACCTACCTACCCACCCACCTACCTACTACCTACTACCTACCCACCTACCTACCTACCCACCTACCTACCTACCCACCTACCTACCTACCTACCTACTCCCTACCTACCCACCTACCTACCTACCTACTACCTACCCACCTACCTACCTACCTACCTACTTACCCACCTACCCACTACCTACCTACCCACCTACCTACCTACCTACTACCTACCTACCTACCCACCTACCTACTACCTACCTACCTACCTACCTACCCACCTACTACCTACCTACCTACCCACCTACCTACTACCTACCTACCCACCTACCTACCTACCTACCTACCTACTTACCCACCTACCCACTACCTACCTACCCACCTACCTACCTACCTACTACCTACCTACCTACCTACCCACCTACCTACTACCTACCTACCCACCTACCTACCTACCTACCTACCTACTACCTACCCATCTATCTACTACCTACCTACCCACTTACTACCTATCTACCTATTTACCTACCACCTACCCACCCACCCACCTGCTTATTTACATACATACCTACCTACCTACCTACTACCTACCTACCTACCAACCTACCTACCACCTACCCACCCACCTACCAACTACCTACCCACCCACTTACCTGTCTACTACCTACCTACCCACCTACTACCTACCTACGCATCTGTCTACTACCTACCTACTACCTACCTACCTACCTACCCACCTACTACCTACCTACCTACCCACCTACCTACTACCTACCTATTACCTACCTACCTACCCACCTACCTACTACCTACTTACTACCTACCTACCTACCCACCTACCTACTACCTACCTATTACCTACCTACCTACCCACCTACCTACTACCTACCTACCCACCTACCTACCTACCTACCTACTTACCCACCTACCCACTACCTACCTACCCACCTACCTACCTACCTACTACCTACCTACCTACCCACCTACCTACTACCTACCTACCCACCTACCTACCTACCTACCTACCTACTACCTACCCATCTATCTACTACCTACCTACCCACCTACTACCTATCTACCTATTTACCTACCACCTACCCACCCACCCACCTGCTTATTTACATACATACATACCTACCTACCTACTACCTACCTACCTACCAACCTACCTACCACCTACCCACCCACCTACCAACTACCTACCCACCCACTTACCTATCTACTACCTACCTACCCACCTACTACCTACCTACGTATCTGCCTACTACCTACCTACTACCTACCTACCTACCTACCCACCTACCTACTACCTACCTATTACCTACCTACCTACTACCTACTTACTACCTACCTACCTACCCACCTACCAACTACCTACCCACCCACTTACCTATCTACTACCTACCTACCCACCTACTACCTACCTACCAACCTATTTACCTCCCTCCCTTCCTCTACCCATGCCTTTCCCTCTATATGGTTGTCAGTTTCAGTTTGGGTAAGGGGGCGGACCTGAAAAAGATTTCGGTGTTAGTCACTGAGCCACTCGACTTTATTGATCTTTTCTCAAGTAAGTTAGAAGAGTAAAAAGTCCGCCCCTCAGATTCTGGGCTGACGTAGATCAGTGGACTTCTATAGACTGTTGTCCAGAAGTTCGTTTTTCACCGAAAACCTGTAAACATCGTCACAATCAGTGCGTCAGACTTTCCACCTCCATCCACGATGCATCGGTCGAAACGTCTCTCTTCACGGCGTCGGAAAAACGAGGGTGCTCCCGGTAGCTTTCACCCGGTGGGGGTTCCTCAAGTCGCCCCTCTCCACCCCTCCTTTCTTGGGTTTGTGCACTTCGACTCTCTTCGCGGAACTGTCTCGGTAAGGACTTTAGGTAAAGTGTCTGCAAACGTAATGTAATTCGATTATGAGAGGCACAGTGAAATTGGTTAATTCCGACCCCACAGAGACTCTCCACGGCATTGTAGACGTATGGGGTGGTAGGAAGGAAGAAGGAATTTAGGGTCGAAACTCTTACCCCAAGGGTGCAGACTACGGTACCGAATTTTTGATGGTCACACGGAGTGTTCTCGGAGAGTAAAGATCCTGTCGGACGTTGCGATCCACAAAGAACAAAAGCCCCACTCTAAGGGGAACTCTCGACCTAGTCGGGACATAAACTCCCGTGGAATGTGTCGGTACCTTCCGAAGGGACCACCACGTCTACCATTTCTTAGACGGACGTAACCCCCTCTGGAGCCAAGTTAGGGACCCAGCCCTTCTAGGAGATCTCTTTCCCTACCGATGGGTGAGGTCATAAGAACGGACCTCTTAACGTACCACCCGACGTGTGAGGTACCCCAACGTTTGTCAACCTGTGCTGACTCACTAATAACGAAAAGGATGTTTCGGCACCCGAAGGCATAGATTAAAGTGTAGTTCTTACGGTGACTCGACGTCAAGATACAGTTTTATGTATTTGTATATTTGTCCTTTTCTTCTGGATATTCGTGAAAAATATGGTAAGATTAATTAATCCTCTACACTTCGTGAGTCGTCTTTTTACATCCTAATAGGATACCGGACTAAAACCTACCTCCCCCCTTTTTTTTTTGGGTGTTGCCGTAACGAACTTAAGATTTGTTACCCTTAAAACAAGGTAAAGGTAGTAAAGTGATGACTAATTTGGACTTTTCCACTTTCCCTTTATCTGGTCGATCTTGCGTACGAAAATTCCTTATTTGGGTTCCAAATGTAGGAAACACTTAAGCCAACACAACACACACACACACACACACACACACACACACACACTTTCCCTCAACAGAGTACGGAGGTCTAGTATTCTTTATATCTGCTGTTCCTTAATTCCCCTCTTGTACATTTATACTAGTGAATTTGGGACTCGTATAAAGTTGACCTTACTCCGACGTGTGTCCGCTTGTTTAAATAGCATCTGAGCCCCTCCGGCAAAAGCGCGTGAGGACGAGGCCCTCCGGTTCCGCGGTCGGTCCCCCCCACCAAGTTCCTAGCGTCTTTCGGGACGATAATAAAATAAGGGAAAATAAAAGGACACCGGCGGAGACTGGGACGTTTCTTTCTGGGCTAAGTATCTCTTTGACGTCCGAGCGGGAGGACCTGCACTAGGAGTAATTGTGGGGGGTTAACGTCCGCTCACATAAAAGTTAAACGATTTACCGCTTATTTTGAAATGTCGGTGCCGCCCCCCTTCGCCCCCGATCGGACACTCACCGTCGGGCGCCCGCCGCCTTCGGCGGTGGGTCGCGGTCACGGCGCCTCCTTCCGCTCCCCCGGTTCGCCTCTGTGGGGCCTGCACCAAAATCCGGTCGCCAGCCTCGTCTCCCGGAGTCCCTCCACCTCCCCCGCCCAGCCGCCCCCGCCGACCACCCCTTGTCGGCACAGACGCAGACGTTATTTGTTCCCGCGGTCGTGTGTGCGGACTCGGACGTGAGACGGGTTATTGTGTACGTACGCACGCACACACGCACGCACGCACGCACACGCTCGTACGCACGCACACACGCACGCACGAGTCAACGATGGAGCGCAGGGTGAGAGACGTTGGGGTACCTGACATCGGGCGGTCCGAGCAGACAGGTACCCCTAAGAGGTCCGTTCTTGTGACCTCACCCGACGGTACGGGAGGAGGTCCCCTAGAAGGGGTGGGTCCCTAATTTGGACGCAGAAGACGCAGAGGATGGAACGTCCGCCCCGCCCATAGTTTTCGATACTCTTGGACCACAAGTCCTGTCTCTTGAGACAAGTTACGAGAAACCACCGTATTTCTCTTTCCTTTAGGTTTTCTCTTCCCCTACAGACGTATGTATGTAGACTAAGTCAAACGATCTGTGGCGTTTCACCGCGCTAAAACGTTTCGTTAGTATTTCCCTCGCACTTTTTCAGTGAATCACCACAGTTGAGAAACGTATATGAGGTTTTATTGTTTAAAAATTTCTCGGTACTAGGTCCATTCACAATGAACGAGTCAAGACAGACTGAGAAACGGTGGGGGTACCTGACATCGGGCGCTCCGAGGAGACAGGTCCCCTAAGAGGTCCGTTCTTATGACTTCACCCAACGGTACGGGATGAGGTCCCCTAGAAGGGTTAGGTCCCTACTTAGGCGCAGAGGACGTGTCGTCCGTCTAAGAAATACCAGACTCGGTGGTGCCTTCAGGGGTACTAGGTTCCTTCTGCCTGTAATTTGTTAATGTGTCTGTGAACCATGCTAAGGGCCGAAGGCGTGCCCCGGACCGTGTTCCACCGGACCGGTAGGCACAGACAAGGAGAGGACGAAGTCTTGAGACAGGCTGTGCTTTCGGTGACAAAAGCGCTTACCTTTTTGTGGCTGAACCCGACGCAAGACGTTGACACGGAGCACAGACACCCGTTACCGTGTCTAGGAGAGGTGCGGGGCGAAAGACGGCGCGACGCAAAGAAATTCTCTAGGCCCCAACCGCCTCTAAAGCTCCTCCCCACGGGGCCCGGACATGGCTGGGGGGCGTCGGTCTGTCGGAGCAGGACACTCTCCACCGTGGACCTTCGAATAACGTTACACTTGCTTGTGAGTAATAAGGCGGCGGTAGATTAACAATAAAACGGTTCTCTTTTCGGGTCTCAAACGAGAATTCTTTCGTCCTTTTGTTACCAGGAAAGGCCCCAGGGGGGCCCCTCCTCCCCTTAGTAGAACTTTTAGAAGGAAGGGACAAAAAAAAAAGAGAGGTCTCCACGGTAGTGTAAGTCAATGAGACGTCCCACTTCCGGCACCTCAGTCCCTCCTCCACTACCCTTCCCACCCCACAACTCTAAGGTGGGAGACCGACCGTCTCTTTAGCCACTCCCAAGAGGTTTGAGCGCCGGAATTTTTGGGAACTGTCGAACTGTAAGAGTGGCGATTCACCTTCGCTGCCTCCGGGCAGTTCTCGTGCTGTACGACTACCTCCGACCGTCCCTAGTGCGGTCGTCGCACTACCCTTGACTACTGAGGCCCGGGGCGCGTGCGTTAACGCGAAGTCAAGAACGGCGAACAGACGGGCCGGCTCTCTCCTTCAGCAAGTCTCTTTTGGGCACAAGCGGGGTAAAGGTGGAGGGAGCAGAACCTTTGTCCAACGTTTAACAAATTTGGCTTGGGGGATGGGTGGGTGGGTGGTGGCGGGGTTTTATGCCGCCGTACTTATGGAGTAATACTGTTACTCAAAACTATGTAGAACCTCCCTTTTTTTAATTTTTTTTTTTTTTCCTTATCCGAGGTGACTACCCAAAGTCTACACCCACAGGCGGTTGCGTCTTCTTCGGTCCGCGTGCCAGCTTTGTGTGTCTGTGTGTGCGTGTCTGTGTGTGTCGTAATTTTCCGTCGGCAGCGTCCGGAACGGTCAGGAAACAGACAGACAGAGAGGGGGTAGGGAGACAAGTAGAGAGGGGTAGAGCGGTGCAGACAGACAGAGGGACAGACAGACAGAGAGAGGCACAGACAGAAAGAAAGACCGAGGTACAGACAGAGCCGAGAGGCAGAGAGGGGTAGAGAGAAACAGGTAGAGAGACCGAGTGCGAGGTAGGGAGTCAGAGAGGGACAGAGAGAGAGAGAGAGAGAGAGAGGAAAGACGGAGGGGGAGCTCCTAGATCGACACAATTACTCTCAGAGCCGAACGGCGCGCCCGGACACCCTGGTCGCCTCTGGGGCGGCGGACGTGGGCTCACTGCCCCTTGACCGACCTAGCCTTCCGACGGGCGCCAGGCCCCTCTTTACTAAAGACTGTTCAGACTCGACTTAAGGGGGTCGTGCCTGTACCGGCGGAAGGGGGAGAAGGAAACGGCAAAAAAAAAAAGGAATTACCAGGGTTTAACCGACAAATTATAGACTCGCGAATGTCTCAGGGGTTCTCACACCTTTGCCTTCCGCTCCCGGGGCCCGGTGGCCTCCCCGGGGGCGTCGTCCATTCTGCCGAGACTACTGTCCAGGTCCCCCCGGGCCGCGGGGGGTCTGTGTACGGTGGGCGGGGGAGGGACGGCGGTGGTGGGACCGGCCCCCACTGGAAGTTTATGGCGCATCCTTTTTTTAATTGCCTTCCTAAACCCCCCGAATGGAAGGGAGGGACAGTAGGACGACGTTCTCTCCGTCAGTTATTTAATTTCCTCTCTACTTTATGCCCGGAAAGTCCCGGTCTTGGGCAACTGTTTTTACTTCATACTCTGCACCCCTCTCCCCGGGGCTACCTCGCGACCGTCCTCTTCCGGAGGACCCCCACAGGACCTCTCGCTAGGAGTATGCTCTCGGTCGTTGGGGACGTGGGACTGAAGATTCGCCTGGAGCCCTCTCTTCAGGGAAGGTCTCTTCTGTTCGGGAAGGGTCAGGTAGTAGTGTGCGTGTAGTCATAGTTCTTTTCCTTAGACTCTCTTGTCACTCCTGGGTCTTTCCCCGAACGACGAACCTTTTGAGACAATTCCAGGCATACTTAGGGACGCAAAGTATTCTATGTGTGTTGCCGGAATGGACCTTGAAAGGCTCTGTCACTTTGAGCGAGTCAGCACAGACTGAGAAACGCTAGGGGACCTGACGTGTCGGGTACCTTAAGAGGTCCGGTCTTATGACCTGACCCACCCGGAAGGGTAGAGGTCCTATTGAAGGGTTGGGTCCCTAGTTTGGGTCCAGATGTCATGTCGTCCGCCTAAGAAATGGTCGTCTCGGTGAGCCCTTCGGGTCGTTATTAATACACGCAAGATATTCCATATTGGGATTTTTATTTTTCCATATTTGGAGACAGGTTGTAGACGTCCCGGACATCGATGTCTCTTCGTGGGGACAGGACGAGGACTCCCGGACATAGATGTCTCTTTGTGGGGACAGGACGAGGACTCCCGGACATAGATGTCTCTTTGTGGGGACAGGAGGAGGACTCCCGGACATAGATGTCTCTTTGTGGGGACAGGACGAGGACTCCCGGACATAGATGTCTCTTTGTGGGGACAGGACGAGGACTCCTGGACATAGATATCTCTTTGTGGGGACAGAAGGAGGACTCTCGGACATAGATGTCTCTTTATGCGGACAGGAGGAGGACTCCCGGACATAGATGTATCTGTGGGGACAGGAGGAGGACTCCCGGACATAGATGTCTCTTTGTGGGGACAGGACGTGGACTCCTGGACATAGATGTCTCTTTGTGGGGACAGGACGAGGACTCCTGGACATAGATATCTCTTTGTGGGGACAGAAGGAGGACTCTCGGACATAGATGTCTCTTTATGCGGACAGGAGGAGGACTCCCGGACATAGATATCTCTTTGTGGGGACAGGACGTGGACTCCCGGACATAGATATCTCTTTGTGGGGACAGAAGGAGGACTCTCGGACATAGATGTCTCTTTGTGGGGACAGGACGAGGACTCCCGGACATAGATGTCTCTTTGTGGGGACAGGAGGAGGACTCCCGGACATATATGTCTCTTTGTGGGGACAGGACGAGGACTCCCGGACATAGATGTCTCTTTGTGGGGACAGGAAGAGGACTCCCGGACATAGATGTCTCTTTGTGGGGACAGGAAGAGGACTCCTGGACATAGATGTCTCTTTATGGGGACAGGACGAGGACTCCCGGACATAGATGTCTCTTTGTGGGGACAGGAGGAGGACTCCCGGACATAGATGTCTCTTTGTGGGGACAGGACGAGGACTCCCGGACATAGATGTCTCTTTGTGAGGACAGGAGGAGGTCTCCCGGACATAGATGTCTCTTTGTAGGGGACAGGAGGTGGGCTTCTGGACATAGATGTATCAGTAGGGACAGGAGGAGGACTCCCGGACATAGATGTCTCTTTGTGACGACAGGAGGAGGACTCTCGGACATAGATGTCTCTTTGTGGGGACAGGAGGAGGACTCCCGGACATAGATGTCTCTTTGTGGGGACAGGACGAGGACTCCCGGACATAGATGTCTCTTTGTGGGGACAGGACGTGGACTCCTGGACATAGATATCTCTTTGTGGGGACAGAAGGAGGACTCTCGGACATAGATGTCTCTTTGTGGGGACAGGAGGAGGTCTCCCGGACATAGATGTCTCTTTGTGGAGACAGGAGGTGGGTTCCCGGACATAGATGTCTCTTTGTAGGGGACAGGAGGTGGACTCCTGGACATAGATGTCTCTTTGTGGGGACAGGACGAGGACTCCCGGACATAGATGTCTCTTTGTAGGGGACAGGAGGTGGACTCCTGGACATAGATGTATCTGTAGGGACAGGACGAGGACTCCCGGACATAGATGTCTCTTTGTAGGGGACAGGAGGTGGACTCCTGGACATAGATGTATCTGTAGGGACAGGACGAGGACTCCCGGACATAGATGTCTCTTTGTGGGGACAGGAGGAGGACTTCTGGACATAGATGTCTCTTTGTGGGGACAGGACGTGGACTCCCGGACATAGATGTCTCTTTGTGGGGACAGGAAGAGGACTCCCGGACATAGATGTCTCTTTGTGACGACAGGAGGAGGACTCCCGGACATAGATGTCTCTTTGTGGGGACAGGACGTGGACTCCTGGACATAGATATCTCTTTGTGGGGACAGAAGGAGGACTCCCGGACATAGATGTCTCTTTGTGGGGACAGGAGGAGGACTTCTGGACATAGATGTCTCTTTGTGACGACAGGAGGAGGCTCCTGGATAAAGATGTCTCTTTCTGTAGACAGGAGGTGAACTCCGAGGGGGTGGACTATCATAATTAAGGGAGAGAGTGGCAGTGCTGAAACACCTGCCTCTCTTCACTGAATCGTCGACGGTGAGCACTAGGTCCGTCGAATTGGTGTCCAAAAACGCTAGAGGGACGAAAATAGACACCACTGAAGAGGCCTTTGTCTCAAATAGTTCCGAACATGGATACTTCTGACGGAAGGACACAGAGGGATTCTTCGGAGGTGTGTCTTAAGGCAGTCTGGGGTCGCGAACGGGGGGTTGCTAGGGTTCAAAGGTTCCAGGCGGGCGGTGGCGGCCAGGGAACTTATATTACAAGTACTACGAGAGCTTCACAATGGTGACGATCTCCCGCCCCTCTGTCAGTGCCTCCTACCTTTCGAAGGAACCTCACCGTCTTACGTACAGTGGGAGGGGCCGAAGGATAGGGGCCCCGGGGAGGTGAAAGACGCCACTGTTGGGGTCGTGGGGCCGGGGAGGACTTCCTTTGTGGACAAAAAGGACGTGGGGCCCCCGACTCGAGACGGGTCCACGGAGGCAGGGGAGGAAGAGCCAGAGGGTCCAGTGGAGCCGGTTGTCCACAAAAGGGAGTCTTGGCCGGGAGCAGACTTAAGTCGGGTCCTTAGTGTCCGGACGCCCCAGTCCCCAGTTTACGTCGGCGCGCCTGAGGGGGCCCCCCGGCTCCGAATGGTCCACAAATTATAATAGTCGGGAGTAAACGGCTCTCAGACTACCGCACAAGAGGCGCCAGGGTTTATTTAAATTGCTCTCATTGAAAGTTTCGGGCGAATAATCTCACAGACGAGTCACCTGCCCGGCCGATTGTCATTAAGCTCCTCCGTCCACCCGGGAAAGACTCTCCCATGTGTATGCGAGGCGCCGGACCGGGGTAAACGCCATTAAAACCCCAGAGTAAAGGTAAACATTCCTTCTATTGATGAATGTATACCTTCGTTATTTATTCTCTTCAGTAATTTTAAAGAGAGTAAATCCCTTTTTTTTTTAGAATTACTTCATTATAGAAACGGTCCCGTCCGTCTTTACATTTAATCTGTATCCTGGCTTTGGATAATTTCTCTTAACGACACAACGATCAGAAAAAAAAAAAAATTAGATTACTTAAATACTTAACAACCAACAACCCAGTGTCTGAACCAATTAAAGGCTGCACAAATCGAGCCGACCTTCCTCCTCCCTTGTCGGACGGATCCTCGGGTGTTACGACTCAGGTAATCACTCCAGAACGAGTAGCCTTGTGATTGCGGCCACCGCCCCCGGACTACAATTTTTTACACCCAAACGCGAAAAACTGAGACCCAACAAAAAAACGGAGGCTGTAGAGAGTCAACAGCACTCTCTTCCCTTTGTCGTCTTCCGTGCGGGGCGGACGAGGTGGCCGGTCGACTAATATTTCAAATCCGCCTCCGAGACGATTACAGAACAGTGGGTGAGGAGGATCGCCCCACACGGGTACTTCGCTCTGTCAGTGACTCTTTACGTAACCCACCAACAAAGTCTTGTCTCCCTTTACGACCTGCCTTGTCCTTAGATTAAATCCCCAGGGACCCGTCGACACATTATTTTTCTCCAAAGAGGATGTGGTGACACCGAATACACCCCTGAACTTTTCGGGAAACGAACTTGGACGTCCTTTTCCCGACGACACCCAGAGTCGTCTCAAAGTCCCCCCACTTCGAGACACGTGGGGAAGTGGTTTTCACCCAGCCCGTTCTAAGGGCACAGACCTTCATGCACTAGCGACACTCTAAGGACCCCCAGCTCCAAAAACAGTCCTTGTCGGTCGCGTACACAGACTCGGCGGGTCCCTGGCACGACTGGAAAGTCTCTGCGTGCGCTAGTGGACCTCTCGGGACTGACTTCGAAGCCACTAGGGAGTAAGGGGACACTAGGTGATCGAGGCGCACTCCTTGCACAGTGCCGAAAAGTGCCTTTGGCGCAGGATTTTCATCTTTCCCTGAGACGAGAAGCACTTACAACCTCCGACCTAAGACAGAGGGGGTCTAAGGATGGACCTTCAGGATTTGGGGATCCTGGTTTCCTATACCAACCTAAATCTCTACCCATAGATTTCCCCTATTTACTCCAGTGATCCCACCCAGGACTTGGGCTTCCTGACCCTAGGAATCTTCTTCTCCTTCAGACTGTCCGTGTGTGTCTCCCTGTTTGTGGGTGCTGTGCCTCCCCTCTCTCGGCAGATGTGTAAGCCCTCTGTCCGTTCGGGCCGTCTGCGGGCCTATAACCCGAAGGCCAGAGGTCATGACCTTCGGTTGTACAGAAATGAAAAGTCAACGTTCCAGTAGTGACTGACGAAGGTTGGAGTACCTGAAGTCGTGTTGCTTGAAGGGGCAGGAAGTGATAGAGGACCTCAAATGAGTCTGAGTTCAGTTAACCCAGCCACTACGGTTCGTTGGTAGAGTTGGAGTCAGTGGAGATAGAGAAGGACGGGAGTTGTAAAGGGTCGTCGTCCCAGAAAAACTTACTCAGCAACGAAGTGTAGTTCACCGGTTTCATAACCTCGAAATCGTAGTCAGGAAGGTCACTTATGACCCCGAACTAACAGAAATCCTAAATGTCCAAACTAGAGGAAGGACAGGTTCTTTGATCGTTCTCATAAGTTCGTGGTAAGAAACCGTGATTTGAAAGAAATACTAACTCGAGAGTGTAAATATGCAATGACTTTTTCTTATCGAAACTGGTATGTTTGGAAACTACCGTTTCGCTACCGAGTTGAAAAAACATTACTGTATTCTACACTATAAATTCTCTGTTTTAGACTGTCTTGGATTCCCCTCTACTCCATTTTAGACTGTCTTTACTCCCCCAAGAACTTTTCGTCTCTGTAATGAAACGGTTGTTTCCAGACAGATCAGTTCACCAGTACATACCTACACTCTCGACCTGACACTTCTTTCGACTCGTGGTTTCTTAACTACGAAAAGGTGACACCACAACCTCTTCTGAGAACTCTAAGGGAACCTGACGTTCCTCTAGGTTGGTCAGGTAAGATTTCCTCTAGTCAGGACCCACAAGAAACCTTCCTTACGAGGATTTCGACTTTGAGATCATGAAACCGGTGGAGTACACTTNTTTTAGGCTGTCTTGGATTCCTCTCTACTCTATTTTAGACTGTCTTTACTCCCCCAAGAACTTTTCGTCTCTGTAATGAAACGGTTGTTCCAGGCAGATCAGTTCCGATACCAAAAAGGACACCAGTACTTACCTACACTTTCAACCTGACACTTCTTTCGACTCGTGGTTTCTTAACTACGAAAAGGTGACACCAAAACCTCTTCTGAGAACTCTAAGGGAACCTGACGTTCCTCTAGGTTGGTCAGGTAAGATTTCCTCTAGTCAGGACCTACAAGAAACCTTCCTTACTACGATTTCGACTTTGAGGTCATGAAACCGGTGGAGTACGTTTCTCAACTGAGTAACCTCTTCTGACACTACGACCCTCCCTAACCCCCGTCCTCCTCTTCCCCTGTCTCCTACTCTACCGACCTACCGTAGTGACTGAGCTACCTGCACTCAGACTCACTTGAGGCCCTCAACCACTACCTGTCCCTCCGGACCGCACGACGCTAAGTACCACAGCGTTTCTCAGCCTGTGTTGACTCGCTGACTTGATTTTACTTGACTCCATTTTATACTGTTTTTCTACCTCCAAGACACCATTTTAGACTGTCTTTCTTCCTAAAAGACTCCATTTTAGATTGACTTTCATCCTCAAAGACTACATTTTAGACTGTCTTTGATCCCCCAAGACTGAGGTTTAAACTATCTTTGATCGCCAAGACTACATTTTACACTGTCTTACTTCCTACAAGATTCCATTTTAGACTGTCTTTCATCCGTAAAGACTCCACTATAGACTGTACTTGGTACTCCAACATTCCATATTAGACTGTGTCAATCCCAAGACTCCATTTTAGTCTGTCTTTAATCCCCCAAGACTATATTTGAGACTATCTTTGATCCCTGAAGACACCATTTTAGACATTCTTTGATCCACTAAGACTACATTTTAAGTGGTTTTGATGCCATAATCACATTTTAGGTATCATTTTAGGTTGGTTTTCTGCTCCAAGACTTAAGCCTAAACTGTCTTTCTTCCAGAAACAATAGTGGATTTTAAGACTTCATTTTAGACCGACTTTCTTCCTCCAAAAGTCCATTTAGACTGTCTTTCATCCTTCAAGACTCCATTTTAGACAAATTTTTTCCTTCAAGAGTACCTTTTTAAGTATCTTATGTCCTCCGAGATATACTTTATACTGTTGTTCTTCGGCCAAAGTCCAGGTCAGACTTCAAGACTACACTTTACACTTGTAGCTTATTTCAAGACTCAATTTCAGACTGTCTTTATCCCTTCAAGACTCCAATTTAGATTCCAAGACAACACTGTAAACTGTCTTTCTTCCTCCCAATCTTCCGATCAGTTTCCTAAGAACTCACACCATCACAAAGTACCTTACTACCGTAAAACTCTCTGCATACCACTGTCCCTAAAGACACTTTTAATCCCTCCAATAAGATTCTGATCCCTTTATCTCCAGTAGATTAACTACTTACCACTCTTCCAAAAGACTCATTGTTACACACTCGCTAAAGACGCTCTATGTTACGCTCACTCCAAAGACTGTGTAACCTTCCTACCCTCCTTTAAGACTCTCCTCTCACTCTCCATTAAGACTCCTCCCCTCACTGACCTTAAGACTACTCCGAATTACTCCAGTAGTCACACCCGGGACTAGGGTATTCTGACCCCAGGAGTCTTCTTCTCTAGTCCTATATCTGTGTGTGTCTCCCCATCGTTGCACTGCTGCGTCCCTCCTGCACCGGCCGATGTGTGGGCGGTCTCTCCGGAGTTCTCCTCGGTCGGGACGGGTGTGGACCTAGAGTTTAGGGTGGGAGGTCGCGACCCTGCTTGTTCGTACGAGAACCTCGGTGGGGCACACCATAAACGAGACGTCGGAGCTCGTTTGAGTATGGGACTACTTGTACGGACCTAAAAGGTCAGTAAGTCCCTCACAAGTGGAACAAGGTGTCTCTCCTCTACCGACCCAGTGTCTCACCGACCACGACCTTTACCCCAGGTAAGAAGCCGAGGTACGTCCGTCTTCCACATGGTTGTTGACGTACTACTGACCTTTCTCTTCGTCTCAGGCCAAGAAGGACCTCTGCTTCCACACGAGAAGAGTTCCCCCTGTCAGACCGACAGGGCACAGGAGTCACGAGAACCACAGTTACTTCAGAGAACAGTTACTTGTCTGGTCCTTAGGTCTCTGGTCAAGCGTCGAGACAGGTGTGTGTGTCCACCACGATCACCATTTTTTTTAGACGGCCGGTCGTATCCTCTGAACTCTCTGTATTCAAGCTAGGGACCCACTCCTTCTAGGGGACCTCATCCCGTGTCTTTGGGTGAGGTCATGAGAGCGGACCTCTTAGGGTACCTGTCTCCTCGGACCACCCTATATCAGGTACCCCAGTGTTTCTCAGTGCCGTCCAGCCAATGCTGACCGTGTGTGTGTGTTGAGTGTGTGTGTGTGTGTGTGCACTAACCAAATACAAAGTCTGAAGGAGCCTACTCTTTGTGTCAGTGTTTTCCCTATGTATACCAGACCTCTAGGTTCCACCGTCAGGCCCAACTGGACCGAACCTCTAGGGTACACGGTCACACCATTTATTTTATTTAATTTTTTGATTAAACTTTTTATTGTTTTATCTACTAGTTGTTCCTGGATGACATATCGTGTCTCTTGAGACGAGTTATAAGACATCATTGATTTACCCTTTTCTTCTCTATGAGCAGATATAGATTCACTTAGTGAAACGTGGACTTTGATTATGTTACAACAATTAGTTGAGATAAGGTTATATTTTAAATTGTTTAAAAGGTTTAGTTTATATTATCGAAATAAATACGCAGGTCTCTATACTTTGACCGTAGACGAGGGGGTACAAGTAACGTCACAATAAGTATTATCGTTCTATGCTTTTTTTAAGTTCACAGGCACCACATCTATGTGTTGTCTTATCATAAGTCGGAACTATTTCCTCCGCGGGTACCGAGAAACGCTGGGGTACCTGACGTCGGACGGTCCGAGGAGGCACGGACCCTAAGAGGTCCGTTCTAATGACCTCACCCAACGATAAGGGAAGAGGTCCCCTAGAAGGACTGGGTCCCGTGTGGAGAACACTTTTTGGAGTTAGAGAACTGATGTCAAAACGTGTTGTCCACACGGACTTTATGTAAATAAACACAGTTTCGTAGAAACCTCGGTAATTAAGGGGTGGGACATTTTGGTGACTGTAGTCTACAGGTACGTACAGAAGGTTCATGTTTCTTCCGTCTACTTTTATGGGTCTTCCCTTGTGAAGGTCGTCTACAAGACACGTAGACCTGTAGGTAGGTACTGGGGTTTTACGTATAAGTTTATGTTCTCTATCACTGTTTGTGACTAAAGAAGTACTCCACTAGAACGTCCGTTACCCATGTAATAGTTCCTTCAAAAAAGATTCGTGAATCTGACCGCTTCTAGAGCATCGGGATAAAGCAACAACGAGTGAGTACTTCAGTACTGGTTAAGAGACTCTGGGGTACCTGACGTCCTGCGGTCCGGGGGGACAGGTAGTGGTAGAGGGTCTCAAACGAGTTTAAGTACAGGTAGCTCAGCCACTACGGTAGGTTGGTAGAGTAGGAGACAACAGGGGAAGAGGAGGGCGGAAGTTAGGAAGGGTGTAGTCCCAGAAAAGGTCACTCAACCGACAAGCGTAGTCCACCTCGAAGTTGAAGTCGGAACAAACCAGTTCCTTTTTTTTCTTTGTTTTGATTTTGCGTCACCCGACCGCTGAAGCTCCCCCGCCCGCCCATCCTCTCAACTCTCCGTCCGTACCTCTTTAGGGGGCGTCTCGCGACACCCAAAATACAGGACTGGTGTCGCCCATATGTACCTTTATGGACCCACCCAAACACACTTAATTTTGTAAATATCTCGGGGGCCGAGGGCAATGGAGAATCGACAGAATAATTTCAGGGCAATCACAGCTGTGCCCCGAACATTTGGACCACCCGGGGCCGTGGTTAATTTTATTATTTTTTGTTCGTCGACGGTGTCTCGTCTCCCACAACCCTGCTCCAACTACCTCCTTGTCCCTCCCCTCCCCTCGGGCGAGTTGGTTCTCCGTCCCGCAACCGACCTTGTCTCTCGCTCGGGGACCCGAGGACAAAACTGGCTCCACCACGCAAAAGTCCCTGACCCTGCCTCGAATTCCACACACACTCGGAAACCCCTCTTTACTCCCTTTCCTTTCCTTTCCAATCAGTGAGTCGGTACAGGCTGAGAAACACTGAGGCACTTGATATCCCGAGCCCCGAGGACACAGGTACCCTAAGAGGGCCGTTCTTGTGTCCTTACCCAACGGTAGAGGAGGAGGTCCCCTAGAACGGCTGGGCCCCTAGTTTGACGTAAGGTCCGACTAAGGAATGGCAGACTCGGTGTTCCCTTCGGAATTTAACACTTCACTCTCCTGTCGGGATTTGACAACACTTTTGTTCTTTATTCGGATACCCGGTCGATCGATCTACCCAACACACACTACGCTACCCAGATGCGGGTGGGAGGCAGAGGTTCCTACGTTCCTTTCCTCCACCCCACAGGTGCGGGAGACCCGTCTGGTGTCTGGGCCCTACCTCCCCCGTCCCTGCACGGGTACAGCGACTACCCGGTCCTGACCGGGTGCAGGGAAGGAGACGGTAGGTGGACGGAGGGTCGGAAGTGAGGAAATATAGTGGTGGAGGACGAGGTCGTGGTGAATCGGTCGAGGAAGTGGTACGTGTAGGGGCTGACGTGGTAGGCGTGCGGGAAAGGGTCGTTGGGGCCGAAGGTTCTAGGTCAGCGAGGGGGCGTCCGAAAGGGTGGAACTCGGGTCGCAGGCTCTAAGGTAGAGAAGAGCGGTAGAAAGGATGGAACACAAGCAGAGACGGGCAGCCAGCACCTCTCCGGCTCTCCGTGGCTCAAAGGTTCGTCTCTCACACAGTCCCTGCACCGGTCATCTTTGTCGTCTAGTGACCATCATCTGCCTACCCGACGACCACCAGACTCTCGGGGGCACACACCCTCTCCGAGTCTTGAATAAGGCGAGTAGCTAGTTCCTGGGCCTGGACGCGAGAACATCCACGATGCTAAGAATTTCTCTACCCCAATAGTCTGGTGAACTCGACGGAGAACTGTTTAGAGAAACGTCCAGTCCTTCGTTGTCAATCTTGACCTGTACCTTGTTGTCTGACCAAGGTTTTCCTTTTCCTCATACAGTTCCGACATATAACAGTGGGACGAATAAATTGAATATACGTCTCATGTAGTACTGTTTAGGACCCGACCTCCTTCGTGTCTGACGCCCCTCTTTATAGTTATTGGAGTATATACGTCTACTGTGGTGGGAATACGGTCTTTCACTTCTTGATTTCTCGGAGAATACTTTCACTTTCTCCTCTCACTGTTTCAATCGAATTTCGAGTTGTAAGTCTTTTGATTCTAGTACCGTAGGTCAGAGTAGTGAAGTACCGTTTATCTACCCCTTTGTCACCTTTGTCACCGACTGAAATAAAACCCCCCGAGGTTCTAGTGACGTCTACCACTGACGTCGGTACTATAATGTTCTGTGAACGAGGAACCTTCTTTTCGATACTCGTTGGATCTGTCGTGTAATTTTTCATCTCTGTAGTGAAACGGTTGTTTCTAGACAGATCAGTTTCGATACCAAAAAGGTCACCAGTACATACCTACACTCTCAACCTAATATTTCTTTCGACTCATGGTTTCTTAACTACGAAAACCTGACACCACAACCTCTTCTGAGAACTCTCAGGGAACCTGACGTTCCTCTAGGTTGGACAGGTAGGATTTCCTTTAGTCAGGACTTATAAGTAACCTTCCTGACTACGACTTCGACTTTGAGGTTAGGAAACCGGTGGACTACGTTTCTCTGTTGAGTAAACTTTTCTGGGGTTACGACCCTTTCTAACTTCCGTCCTCCTCATCTCCTGCTGTCTCCTACTCGACCAACCTACGTAGTGGCTGAACTACCTGTACTCAAACTCACTTGAGGTCCTCAACCACTACCTGTCCCTCCGGACCCCACGACGTCAGGTACCCCAGCGTTTCTCAGCCTGTGTTGACTCGCTGACTTGACTTGACTTGACTTAACTTGTCGGTGGACTCGATGGCGGACCCCCCTTTCCGACCCTCCCCGACCCCGACCTCCGTTTACACCCTTTGAGACGAGTAACCTTGGCTGTTCCGTCGGTCCGCTCTGCGGCCCCTTGAAGGTTCTTCTCGAACAAACATCATCTGGCCCGTCAGGGTCGGACGGCAACCCAGTTCCATTGTAGAATTTTACTAAAAAAAAGGGGTGACGGGCGGGACGAGAAAAGGCTGTCGGAGAGGGTAAAGGGTTAAGTACTTCCAAGAGACGGCTTTTCACTTAGGTAGACCAAGGGTAAACTACCGGCGAGTGACCGTCCAGCAGGACCACCAAAAGCGAAAAAAAAAAAAGGAAGATCCAACTGTCCGCAAAATCCTCGACTCGACCTCGATCCTCTCAAGACTGTTGCCGTTTTCCGTAAAAGCTCCGATTTTCAGCTTGTCAGGTCTACAGACCACAATATGCGTGTGTCGAGTGGGTAGGAGGTCAGACCCACGTCCTCCCCCCCCACGAAGACCTTGGAAGGAAGCCCTTCGTAGGAGGTTACTCGGGGTGGGGTTCGGACTCTCTCGAACCGGTCCCCAGCTGTCTACCAATACATAAAATTTACACCGGCACACAGGTACAGGTAGGGTCTGAGGGACTGACAGAGAAGGGGGTTGGAAGGGGGACCACTGGTAGTCCAATAATGTCTCATAACTCGTCTCAAGGGACACGACCTGTCGTCCAGGAACGACCGAGAGGTACACTTTAGGTCGTGAAACAGGTACAGGTAGGGTCTGAGGGACTGACAGGGAAGGGGGTAGGTAGGGGGGCCCTCGGTATTCAGGACCAGATTCAGACACTCAGACCCTTTGACCCATAAAACCTAGTTAACCCACTGACAACGATAAGATCCGTGTCTTTAGTTTAAGATTAGTGGTCTAAGACAACACCACTTAGGTAAATAAGTGAGCCAATACAACATACTGTAAAACTCCTAAGAGACGACTTTCCTATGGAATAGGAGATAAAAAAAGGGATTTACCTTCGAAGACAGACGAGTGTACGTTTATATATTTATAAGTTAATCCCCGACATCTATTTGTTCTAGACTCAGCATCATATTTCACCAAAAATTTTCAGATATCAACTAATTTCTGACATAAATGACCTTAAAATATTTAGGGGGGTCACACAATATTTAATTATTAAGCGATATAAATAAACACACGGTAGATACATTGGGTCAGTTAATAATTACTTATGTAAATAACGTATGTTTATCCTTCTGAAAGGCAGAGTGTTGTGCTGGCTGCGGAGTACAATTATATGGCTCTTGTCGTGCATTTATTACTTCCCTCCCATCCTATTTATTAGCACAGCCTCGACGGTTCGCAAACAAAAGTTAACAAAATTAACTTTTTTTTAAAACGCCTTCGTACGAACTGCATGTAAGGCTCGTAAGCAAAAATAGGTCTGCGACGTTTCGCTACAGACTTTTTCGTGCCCTTTCTGTCCGCCAACTCGAGTCTTCCTATAAGTACATTTGCGAACGTGACGTCTGTCCAACTTCGGAACATGTTTCTTTGAAGGTCCCATCCAAGTGTAAGTACAAAGACGGGAAGTCATGTCGTTCGTAAAGGACCCATGGATGGTGATCGGTCTGGGACATGCTCCCCGACTGTATCGGAGACGAATTCCGAGTACCAGGGGGCCGTTCACCTACGGCAATGGGAGTTTTGGTTTCGACATGAATTACTAGGTTATCAGCATGCCTACACTCTCAACCTGGTATTTCTTCCGACTCGCGGGTTCCTAACTACGAAAGGTTGGGACCACGACCTCTTCTAAGGACTCTCAGGGAACCTGACGTTCCTCTAGGTTGGACAGGTAGGATTTCCTTTAGTCAGGACTTATAAGTCACCTTCCTGACTACGACTTCGACTTCGAGGCTATGAGACCGGTGGACTACGCTTCTTGACTAAGTAAACTTTTCTGGGACTACGACCCTTTCTAACGCCCACCCTCTTCCCCTACTGTCTTCTACTCTACCGACCTACCGTAGTGGTCGAACTACCCGCACTCAAACTCGTTCGAGACCCTTTACCACTACCTGTCCCTTCGGACCGCACGACGTCAGACACCCCAGTGTTTCTCAGGTTGTGTTGACTCGTTGACTTGTGGTGGTGGGAATACTGGGTCTTTAGGGTGAAGATCCATTCAAGGATCTTCCTAACCTTCGTATCAGAGACTCTCTATAAATGTGTGCACACAAGTTTTGCGGTACTAAGTGTCGTCCGTCTCCGTCTGCCTTGGACCATCAGGCTCCGACCTACTGCCTATTTCTCTTATGCGAGATACGGGAGACCCTGTCGCCGAAGGGCCGCTCCAGAAACACCTGCGGCGTGCGGGAGAAGCACCTCTTCTGCGGGTAGGGGCTTCGAGGCGACCGTGCAAGTCTAGAAGTAGACACGAACAAAAGGTGAGCTAATGAGGGGTTTTCGAACACCAGGGGTCCCTACACTACAGCAAATAGGGACGTAGGGTGTGTCGGCCTTTTCCCAGCCCAAACACCAAAAACGTCTTTTTCCCTCGTTAAAGTCTTCGCTCTTGAGACACGGACCTCAAGGGTCCTCTCCCTTACTCGGGGTACAGACCAGGACACAAACGACAGACCAATGGATTCAGAGGTTAGACGTAGGGCTTCCCGGAGAGAGAGAGAGGTGGTGGGGCACCCCCGTGACGGGCAGAGGGTTCAGGACACGTAGGAATTTTTGAGACGTTCGTACGACTCAGAAAAGGCCTGTAGAAACGACTGACGGGTCCGTCTCCTACCGCCACTCCAGTCGGCGAACCCTCCCCACCGGCAGCCGGAGTACAATTCTTCTGAAGACTGCAAGCCAAATCGAAGGTCTCTTCCTTCGACACGGCAGGGAGTTCTTCCTCGGGGACACCACACAGGGTCCCTCCCTCTCCGTCCCTTCTTCAGTCTCTCTTCCCTGAAAGACAAAGGAAAGGCCTTTTTTTCGACCTCTCTTCCTTCGGCGCTGCCGACGTTATAAACCTCCGCCCTCCCCATCCTAAAAGTCGGATCTCAGACATTATGTCTCAGAAAGAAAGGCAGGCAGGAAGGCAGGAAGAAGGGGGGAAAGAAAGAAACAGGGAAAGAAGAAAGCGAGAGAGAGAGGGTAGGTAGAGGACCAGAGACAATAGATAGGATATTAGATAGCTATACAACATAGCTGACAGGTAGGTGCATAGATGGATAGTTACATTCGTAGATAGCCCCTACGGGCCCACGGAAGTCTGCCGTTTACTAGACGGACGTTGCGTCCTCTGCGTCCAAGCTAGGGACCCAACCCTTCTACAGGACCTCCTCCCGTACCGTTGGGTGAGGGCATAAGAACGGACCTCTTAGGGTGTCTGTCTCCTCGGACCGCCCGATGCCAGGTACCCCGGCGTCTCTCGACCTGTACAGACTCACTGGGAAAGTTCGTGGATGGTTAAGGGCACAGAGAAGTCACTGGCATAGATACATAGGCAAGATAGGAGACGGATAGTAGAAAACATACACAGTCGATCGAGAGTCTAGATCGACACATGAGTGGGTAGGTAGGTAGAGAGAAAGACAGGCAGGCAGACAGACAGGTATGAGTAGGTAGCTAATAGATAGACAGACAGATAGGCACATAAATAGACAGGTAGGTGACGTGCATCGATCGATGGCTAAGACAGGGAACAGGTGGATATATGGCTAAATAGATGGGAGAGAGTGGAGAGAGCGGAGGAGGGAAAAAAGGGAAGGAGGAAAAAGAAGGAGAAAAGGAAGGAAGAACGGAGGGCGTAGGTGGGGGAGGGGGAGGCGAAGAAGGCAAAGGGAGGGACATTTGACTAAGACAGTTGCCTAAACAGACGCCGTGAGACCCGTCTTTCTTTATGCCGACGTGCGGCTCAAATGTCTGCAGAAACCACAGTTGACTTTTAACCTTTCCGTACCCACTTCTACTCTAATTGTCACGAGAGTAGTTGTCTCTGGGTGATCTGCATTCGGGATGGATAGTTTCGAATCTTGTGGATTCTTATGTATGGTTGCAGGCCTTACTGCGGAACATCCGTGTATCTTGGTGTACAGTTTTTTTCCCCTTTGTTAGGGTTCGTTGTCTGTGTCTTCTATTCGAATTTGGATAGCAGCAAATTCGAATAGTCTACTCGCCTCCCCTTCTGACGGTTCGTGCCCTTGCGATTAAGTTACAAATGAACCCTAAAAGTAGTACTCTCGGAATAGACGTTACCCGGCAACATTTCTTTTGTGGTCCTCCTCTTTTGGAGAAAGGCTAAAACTTCACTCTTGTTCAAAACGTCACAAATAGTAAGTTCGAAGAGGAAAGCAGAAACTTTTTGCCCAACGCCAAAAGTTTATGCCGTTGATAGAGTCTCGACGTTCCGGGCGCCGCACTGGGCCTGAGGAACGCATCAGACACGCACGCACGATTAAGTGAAGCCAGCACAAGCTGAAAAGCGCTGAGATACCTGACGTCGGGCGGTCCGAGGAGACAGGCGCCTTAAGAGGTCCGTTCTTATGACCTCACCCAACGGTAAGGGAAGAGGTCCCTAACTTGGGCCCAGAGGACGTGACCTCCAGTCTAAGACGTAACACATTACTTCAGCTGGAGTTAAAGAAGTAAAATGCGGTGAACCGGTGAAAAGGTTCCCGAAGGCAGCGTCGAGTGAACGATTTCTTAGGCGGACGTTACGTCCTCTGGGACCAACTTAAGGACTCAGTCCTTCTAGGGGGCCTCTTCCCTATTCCGATGGGTGAGGTCATAAGACCGGACCTCTTCAGGTACCTGCCATATCAGGTAAACCAGCGTCTCTCAGCCTGTACTGACTCGCTGAAAGTGAATGTGAAAAGGTCACATCAGGTTCGAAACTTTGCCTCTGCAAATTTTATATAGAAACAGGAGAAGTAAATAGGTTGCGTAACAAGAATACTTGTGACTGTAGTGGGGGTTTATTGGTGTCTCTTCGTGACTCTCCACACACATGGCACCCCTGCACCCCTGAACAACAAGAAACAACAGTAAGGCAACGATTCAGCACAGGCTGAGAAACGCTGGGGGCACCTGACATCGGGAGGTCCGAGGAGGCAGGCGCCCTAAGAGGTCCGTTCTTGTGACCTCGCTCAACGGTGCGGGGGGAGGTCCCGTGGAAAGACTAGGTCCCTGACTTGGGGGCAGAGAAGACAGAGGACGAAACCGGCCACCCAAGAAACGCTGGTCGTGGTGGGCCCTCCGGGAAAGTTCCCGAACTCCGGTCAGTACAAGCCGTAGGACACACATTTCTCTCTTTCACTTTCACTTCAGCGAGTCAGCACAGGCTGAGAAACGCTGGGGTACCTGACATCGGGTGGTCCAAGGAGGTAGGTACCCTAAAAAGATCCGTTCTCATGACCTCACCCGACGGTAAATCATTGAGATCTGACGTCACATGGAACTTACTTGGAAGACATCAGAGTCGTGGGCCTTCCGATTCCTCTTCAACGAGCGTGAGAATATATCTCTTTTGACGCGAGAAAGGCTACTGAAAGATTACTGTTCCCCCAGATGTGTAATAGGTTCCTTGGCACTTTAGGTGACCTGCGCCCTAGGGTCAGTAGCTCGGATCTCTGTGTCGCTGGGAGAAGCCGGGTCTGGAATGACAGGGGTCGTCCTGACTGACGTGGACAGGGAGATAGACGCAGGTGACAGAGACGGTAGGTGGCTCGCACACGTTTGTGGTGCCGATGGACGGCCGGTGGACAGGCAGGCAGGCAGGGAGACGTGTAGGTAGTAGAGGTACTGACAGTTGCGTTGGTCGGCAGGCAGGTAGTATGGACGACTACACAGAGATAGATAGTAATGGATGGCCACGTTCGTAACATAGATGGTAGGTTGATGGATGGGCGGGTAAGTAGGGAGGTACGTAGATAGTAGAGATATTGATATACAGTTACGTTGATCCATGGGTAGGTAGTATAGATGCGTAGACACACAGTTAGTAGACGCATAGACGTACGTAAAATGGGTGGCAGATCGATTGATGGGTACGTAAGAAGATCAATCAGTGAGTAGTAGACACACTGGTAGTTACCTTGATCAATAGGCAAGTAACAGATACATGGATGGGTCGAGGACTTAGACAGAGAGGTAGGCAGGTAGATAGATAACTGGGCGGTAGATATATTGGCATGCGGTCACATCGATCGACCGGTAGGTAGTGTAGATTGGTGCAGACTAGATGGATCGACATGTCCGGAACATAGATGGTAGGTCGGTAGACAGGTAGGTAAGTAGCCAAAAAAGTGAATAGACGCATCGAGAGTTACATTGATTCATAGGCAGGTAGCATAGACAGACGGGTGGATGGAGTGCATAGATAGGTAGACAGGTATAAGTACGAAGGAAGGAGGGAGGCGGGTAGGCAGGGAAGAACGGAAGTAAGACAGATAGGCATGTAGCACAGCTAGACAAGAGAGAGGTAGAGTGCCACCAGGAGTGCACGTTTACTGAAACGGAAGGACTCTTGTGGGCAGTTAAGCACCTCCGTAAAGACCAGCAGCGTTGAGTGTCCTCGCCGAGGTGACTGTGCATTGCCCACCTCCGGTCCCGACGGCGAGTCCCGAGTCCTGGAGGGCGTAGTCTCCCGGCAGGTCGGGGCCTACGGTCGCCACGCCTCCGACTCTTTGGGGCGGGTCCGCACTGACAGGGTAATGGAGAGATACTTGAATACGATAGACAGTCGGAAGACTCAGATACCTAGGTGAAGGACACAGATAGGTGAATACGACAGATGGGTACGTAGTAGAGAGGCACGTAGATAAGTGAGTAGCCAGGTCGACGAACACGGTAGACGGGTGGGTAAGTGGGTCGGTAGATGAATGAGTAGATAGGCGAATAAGATAGATGGGTGGGTGAGTGGGTTGGTAGATACGTGAATAAGGTAGACAGGTGGGTAGGCAGGTAGACAGGTGAAAAGACAGATAGGTAGGTAGGAAGCAGATAGACAGGTGGGTAAGTGGGTCGGTAGATGAATGAGTAGATAGGCGAATAAGACAGATGGGTGGGTGAGTGGGTCGGCAGATACGTGAATAAGGTAGACAGGTGGGTAGGTAGGTAGAGGAATAAGATAGACAGGTAGATGAATAAGACAGATAGGTAGGTAGGTAGGCAGATAGCTGAATAATACAGACAGGTGAGGAAGTAGGTAGATCGATGAATAAGATAGACGGGGAGGTAAGTGGCAGATAGGTAGGTAGAGGAATAAGATAGACAGGTAGATGAATAAGACAGATAGGTAGGTAGGTAGACAGATAGCTGAATAATACAGACAGGTGAGGAAGTAGGTAGATCGATGAATAAGGTAGATGGGGAGGTAAGTGGCAGATAGGTAGGTAGGTGGCAGATAGACAGGTAGATGAATAAGACAGATAGGTAGGTAGGTAGGCAGATAGCTGAATAATACAGACAGGTGAGGAAGTAGGTAGATCGATGAATAAGGTAGATGGGGAGGTAAGTGGCAGATAGATAGGGAGGTAAGTAGCAGATAGACAGGTAGGCAAGTGGGTAGATGGATACATAAGGTAAATGGATGGATGAATGAGATAGGTGGGTAAGTAGGTAGACAGATGAATGCGATAAATAGGTAGATAAACGAATAGGATAGAAAGACAGGTAAGTAGGCAGTCAGCTAGATAGGTAGTGGAGTAGGTAGGTAGGGAAATAGACGGAGACCGACACCGAGTGTTGGACCCTCCTACAAACGGGGGTCCCCTGCGAACCGTTTTCAGACCCGCGCAAAACCAACACTGTCGCTACCCCCTTCCCCGACGTAGACCGGACACCCCACTCCACTCGTCTCTATGGGGAAGGTGTGAGGTACGCCACGGGCCCCAGCGGGGTACAGTCTCTGAGTGGCGCGGGGGTCACAGTCGCTCTGCTCCGACTCGTGGGGACTGGGTCTGCTTGCGGCTCAGAGGACCGACAGGTAAACCGTCGAGGGGTTCTTAGAAGAAAGGATAGGGAAAAGAGGATTAAAAGACTGGCGGTGCGAAGGGGACTTTATGTCTTAAGTCCGGGTGTCGGTGGTTTCACGTGAGCCTTGTTCTCGGACAACGGGATGTAAATTCCTTTTACACTTCCGTCTGTGTTGCGCACAGCTGGCAGACGACCCCCCGTCCGTAGGTCAGCCTGAGAGTCCCCAAAAGACTAGGAAGCGACGCCGAAGAGGGACCCCGAGCCCAGTAACATCCTTCTGTTTCGTTTCTTACCCGGGGACGGCTCTGGTCGACACGGTCGCAGGTCGGAAAGACTCTCCGGAAAGCATAAGTTTACGTGGGGAGCGGGGTAGGGGCCACAACCCCCCACCCGACATTGGAGCGGTTTGAGGAAGGAGGAGTCTACGCCTTAAACCTTTGGATGTGGTGGGGGTGGGGTGGGGGGGTTGGTGGGTCGGACCTTCTAGAGTCGAGTCTGGGTCTCGTTCCGGTCACGGTCAGGTCGGGTCAGACAAAAGGTTCGTCTTTGAGGTCCTTACAGAAGGTTCTTCGGGGATAACGGGCCGTCCTGTAGAGTGGGGTGTCGGTTGTCGGAGAGGTGGAAAGTGCCACAACTCGCTCTGGCAGAGTGTAAGGATAGTAAGTGCGCCAAGAGTACTCACGACGTTTCTCGACTGAACAACCTTTTCTGGGACCACGACCCTTGCTGACTCCCGTCCTCCTCTTCCCCTGTTGTCTCCCACTCTACCGACCTGCCGTAGTGGCTGAGCNNTCTCGTTCCGGTCACAGTCAGGTCGGGTCAGACAAAAGGTTCGTCTTTGAGGTCCTTACAGAAGGTTCTTCGGGGATAACGGGCCGTCCTGTAGAGTGGGGTGTCGGTTGTCGGAGAGGTGGAAAGTGCCACAACTCGCTCTGGCAGAGTGTAAGGATAGTAAGTGCGCCAAGAGTACTCACGACGTTTCTCGACTGAACAACCTTTTCTGGGACCACGACCCTTGCTGACTCCCGTCCTCCTCTTCCCCTGTTGTCTCCCACTCTACCGACCTGCCGTAGTGGCTGAGCTACCTGAACTCAAACTCGTTCGAGGCCCTCAACCACTACCTGTCCCTCCGGACCGCACGACGTCAGGTACCCCAGCGTCTCAACCTGTAACTGAGTAGTTGACTTGACTTGACTTGACCCCGAAGGCTACCTCAAGACCGGTGTATCGCCACCACCCCAAGTCCTGTACTCTGGGGTTTACACAGTGGAACGGTCTACCTTATAAAATCCGACTTTCCCAAGCTCTTTTGTCTTCTCTCTTCCAGTCAGACGGGGACAGTTACACTATATAGTCCTTTCGACCGAACGTCCCCAATCTTCGTCCCGGACCCCACCCCTCCCCCCTTTTGTACTTCCTCTCCTCTGTCTAGTGTATAACCCTTCTCCTGAGACAACAAGTCAACGAGTCAGCACAGACTGAGAAACGTTGGGGCACCTGATGTCGTGCGGTCGGGAGGGACAGGTAGTCGTTGAGGGCCTCAAATGGGTTTGAGTACAGGTAACTCGGTTACTACGGTAGGTTGGTAGAGTAGGAGACAGCAGGGGAAGAGGAGGACGGGAGTTAGAAAGGGTCGTAGTCCCAGAAAAGGTCACTCAGTCAAGAAGTATAGTCCACCGGTTTCAAAACCTCGCAGTCATAGCCCTGTCAGGAAGGTTACTTATAAGGTCCTGACTAAAGGAAATCCTACCTGACCTACCTAGAAGAACGTCAGGTTCCCTGAGAGTTCTCAGAAGAAGTTCTGGTCTCAAACTTTTGTAGCTAAGAAGCCGCGAGTCGGAAGAAACACCGGGTTGAGAGTGTAGGTACACTCTCCCGTAAGACAAGTCAAGTCAGTGAGTCAGCACAGGCTGAGAAACGCTGGGGTACTTAGCGTCGTGCGGTCCGGAGGGACAGGTAGTGGCTGAGGGCCTCAAGTGAGTTTGAGTGTAGGTAGCTCAGCCACTACGGTAGGTCGGTAGAGTAGAAGACAGTAGGGGAAGAGGAGGACGGGTGTTAGGGAGGGTCGTAGTCTCAGAAAAGGTTACTCAGTTGAGAAGCGTACTCCACCGGTTTCATGACCTCGAAGTCGAAATCGTAGTCAGGAAGGTTTCTTTAGGGTCCCGACTACAGGAAGTCTTACCTGACCAACTAGAGGAACGTCAGGTTCCCTGAGAGTTCTCAGAAGAGGTTGTCGTGTCAAGTTTTCGTAGTTAAGAAGCCGCGAGTCGAAAGAAGTGTCAGGTTGAGAGTGTAGGTATGTACTGGTGACCTTTTTGGTATCGGAACTGATCTGCCTGGAAACAACCGGTTCATTACAGAGACGAAAAGTTGTACGAGAGATCCAACCAGTGTTGAATCCTTCTCTGTTCGTTTCGACACTACAATACCCTCATCTTTGTCCCACCATAGTCTGTTCCCCAAGCATTTTGCCCTTGTACTTTACCTGAAGAGATTTCAACTTTGCGACGTTCCTAAGTGCAACTACTGTGACTTTTACATTATTTCTACCTAATAGTGGTTGGTCATCGACCGTTTTTATTAGTATTATTAAGCAAAACCTTTTCACATGCGCATGACACAAAAGTATCTAGTACATTTCTCGTACAATGATAATCTTGTTTTATTTAAAGTGCTCTTTGCAATTCCCCGACAGCTTCTGTTTTCTCCGGTTCGAAGTGACTCTCCGTGTATTTTCTTCTTAATCTACCTCTGTGCAATAACGGAAAAACCTACATCTCCAAATGCTAACATTTATACAGTGGTAAAGGGTCTAATTTTATACCTGAAGTAGGGGATCCTTAAAAAAAAAAGTTCTAAACTTTTCTCAGCTCACTAAGTTTTTTACACCAGTATTCGTATTTAAACCATTTTTCTTTTTGAGGTTCGGTAAAGACTTCTTCTCACTCCTCTTTCTTGTACGTAATCGTCTGTTATTTTAGAAAATATTTACTTTCGTCCTCGCAGGACCGCATCTTTGTCTGTCTAGTTACTGTCGACTCTTTATATACTGCACTACTTCCACCAAAGAAATTAAGTAAGGTATTTTTTATAGGTTCTGAAGACACGCAGTGTTTTATATACGTTTTAATTTCCCATGTACCCCCCTTGTAAACCTTTTATGTAACACCTGGTCTTTTGTAGTAATTAAGCATTTGCCGACAAAGCTTAGTTTTCATTACAAGGGGTTAGACTCTCGGTTTCCTGCACTCCGTTAACCGGTCATTAGTTTTCTTTTACAAGTTCAGGTCATTTGTAATCTGAGAAGTCTCAGGGAACCTGTCGTTCTAGTTTGGCCAGGTAAAATTCCCTTTAGTTGGGATTTATGCGTGACCTTCCTGACTCCGACTTCGCCTTTGAGGTTATGGGACCGGTGGACTACACTTCTTGGCCACGGAACCTTTTCTGAGGCTACGACCCTTTCTAACTTCCGCCCTCCTCTTCCCCTGCTGTGTCCTACTCTACCAACCTACCGTAGCGGCTGACCTACCTGTACTCAAACTCGTCCGAGACCCTCAACCACTACCTGTCCCTCCGGACCGCCCGACGCCAGGCACCCCAGTCTGTGGTGACTCGCTACCTCGTTCCTGTCTTTCACAACCTCCCTTCACCCACTGTGCAGTCTGACGACGGGAGGGAGTGGACCCGACCGACCGGGGGTCCGACGGACAAATTTTTGCCGTCCCCATCCAGTTCTGTGACAGTCTAGGAGCGGCGTAGGCGACTTTGTAGACAAGACATCCCCAAAAAAAAAAAAGGAAAAAAAAAGGAGGGGAGTCGTCGGGTACAGAATGGTCTCCCCTCCTTTACGTTAATTTTACTCCTGAGTGCCTGCATAAAGACTTCCGCCAAAATCTTAAAGCCACCACTGGAGCCTAACCTGGTATTTATATCTTAAGTATACACGGACCGAAGGACGGGCATTAATGGATAGTTTTCCAAGTCCGCAAATTTTCTTCAAGAAATACTTCCTCTTTGCCGGAGTAGCATTCCCCGACCGACCGTCGAGGGAGTGGCTCGGGGAGCCTCCGGGCGGAGTGGGGCTGTGTGTGTCCTCTTTCGGGCCAAAAGTGCAAAGCTTCTGCATCCTCCCGTACACCCGAGGTCCGTGCGACTCGCAACATTAGGATAGTGTTCTGTAACGAAATAAAATAATTACAAGGAGCGCCTTACAAAGGAAAGACGTGCACGCACGACTCAGTGAAATCAGCACAGGCTGAGAGACGCTGGGGTGCCCTGACATCGGGTGGTCCGAGGGGACAGGTACCCCTAACAGGTCCGTTCCTATGACCCGACCCAACGGTAAAGGAGGAGGTCCCCTAGAAGGGTTGGGTCCCTGACTTCGACATACAGGACGTACCTACCCGTTTACGAAACGGTCACTGAGTGGACTTTTCACAACAGCGAGTCAGGACAGGCTGAGAAACGCTGGGGTGCCTGACGTCGGACGGTCCGAGGAGACAGGTGCCCTACGAGGTCCGTCCTTATGACCTCACCCGACGGTACGGGAGGAGGCCCCCTAGAAGGGGTGGGCCCCTAGCTTGGGCGCAGAGAGTACAGAGAACGTAACCGCCCGCCCAAGGAATGGTGATCGCGGTCCACCCTTTGGGAAGACGAGCATTTGGCACGCACTAGTCACGTTTGTCCAGAGGGGGACGTTTCGCGGTCTTGAACCGAAAAACACTCGGCTCCTGGTCCAACGCACAAACGTCGAGGTGTCAGCAATAGTCGTGCAGTAACTGGTCGTGCAGTAGGGTGGAGCCTACACTTTCAAGATGCCCCACATCTGTCAGGACACTAAAAAAAAAAAAAAACGGAGGAAGACAAGATTTAAGAAGGTCCTTCCGAAATTAGTGCCTCCCGGGAAAGGTTCTTACAGACATAGATAAGATCAGTGGGCGACCCCACCTCGCCCCCGTCCCCTCCCTTCGAATAACAAGAACGTAACACAGATGGTAAAGGAGGCACACCTGCACGCATACAAGAGTTTAAAGACGAGCACAAAGGCCTCTGAGACACAACAGATGACTGCTCATGGTGCCCGTGGCGAGCGCATTGCCGTCTAGGTCGGAGCACGCAGCGGCACCTCTCGGGCGGACCCCCGGCCCCCGAACCTTTTTTGCTTGTCCCACGGCTTTAGTCGGCAGTGATTGCGAAAAGTTTCCGAGCGGCTAGCAGACCGTTTAGTTATATTAAGATTACCTACAAAGACAGACGAGATGTTTATTCCGACCCGGTACACAATGTTTAAAAAGGGGGGGAGAGAAAAGGAGACGTACATTAAAAATTTGAAAAAAAAAATTGGGGAGATCGGGGGCGGGGGTGAGGGGGGAAAGGAACCGAATCAACGACTCTGCCTCGATTTAGTTTGATTAAGACCTCTTCATGTTTAAGGCCCAATTAGCCTTAGACACGAACAATTCTATTTCTGGCACACTGTAGACCAGAAATAAACGTCCCTCGTTAAACGTCTCTCTCCCCGGACCGCCGACACCAGGCCCCCCCTTTGCACGTTACACTTACGGCAGGCCACATCGGACACCGGGTGCCTAGGCTTCCTTCCTGCGGACTCTTAGAGTCGACGTCCTGACTGGCAGAAACTGGCCCTGCGCCTCCTCAGTAGAGGTTCCGAGCCGCCGCCCCGACTATTGAGGTCGAGAATGGACGCGCTGGAGTCGAACCTTGGAACGCCGTCCTCGTCGGCAGAGATTTGTGCGGAGCGAAGAGTCGTCGAGGCTTCCTGAACACGAGAGAGCGGAGAACTGTCGGGCCGGCCTAGGCTTCACACTGTGGCCCAGAGCCCCTGCAGGGACGACGAGGCGACCAATTCTTAGGTGGATGGCCACGTCCCCTGCGCCCAAGCTAGGGTGTGCGACGTCTTTCTGGTTCGGGCACTTGATGTTCATGACTGGAACATGAGGTCTCGGACGGAGGTTTTGTTCTCTGCGGTGGCGTCACTCTTCCGACCCGTGGGGGTTACCTCTCGTCCGGGGGGAGTTCCATTGGTCTCTTTCCGCCTTATGTCGTTACCTCTGGGTCGTGTCTGTTTTTATTTGTTAAAAGAAATTAAATTTTTTAATATATATAAATTTTTTTCTTTGATCCAGAAGTGTTCTGTCCGTTTAGCCTCTCGTTTCCTATAAAAAGTCTTAATTTTCAGTATTGGACTACGGAGGAGGGCGGGGGAGGTTTTTTTTTTTTTTTCCATCTTTTTAGGGAATTCGTAGTAAATTATATATAAATTTTTGTGATGACCCGAAGGGATCACCGAATCTACCATTTCTTAGACGGACGTTACACCCTCTCGGGCCAAGTTAGGGACGAAGTCCCTCTAGGGGACCTCCTTCCCGTACCGTTGGGTGAGGTCACAAGAACGGACCTCTGAGGACGGCTGTCTCCTCGGACCGCCCGATGCCAGGTACCCGAGTGTTCTCAGTCTGTACTGACTCATTGTCTGAGACAAGAGGGTTTGGTGCAAAAAGTTCGAAGAGGGGCCCAACTTACTTGTACGACAGTAGAGTCCTTTGACAGTGGGGATTCTCTACGGAGAGGTTGCCTACGGTTCCTGTTCGAGGGTTTCAAATTAGACCCCTAAAGGTCAATGCACATGGTACACAACGATAGAGGCCCCGGCTCAATTGTGTCACCACCACCAAATCAGAGGCTCAGTGCAGACTGAGAGGCGCTGGGGCACCTGACACCGGGTGGTCCGAGGAGACAGACACCCTAAGAGGTCCGTTCTTATAACCTCACCCAACGGTAAAGGAGGAGGTCCCTTAGAAGTACTGGGTCCCTAACTTGGCCCCGGAGGACGTGACCATCCACCGAAGAAATGGTAAACTCCGTGGTCCCTTCGGGGACGGTCGGCCCAGGGGAGCTCCTTTACACCACCTAAAACTCTGGATCGGAAGTACTCGGAGGCAGAAAAGGTGCCGGATCAGCTCCGCACCTCCGACGTAGATTTTTGCGGAGCCGACATTACTGGGTGCCTCCAGTTATTGGCCCTCCCAGAGAATTCACTGAGTGAATGGTCAACGTTTAACTTTAGAAATCTCAGAACCAACCAAGTAATCGTTTTATCCGTTCCAGTGAGAACAGCAGGGCCTCTGTTGCTCTATCTACTGGATTGCTCGTTAATTATCCGAGTATTCAATAGACTGCGCAGCTATAACTCCGACCTGAGACAGGTAATAAATCGGTAAATCTATAGACTAATCCTAGCTGGGGAGTTACAGTCTACTCAAGGCTCCCTGGGAGCGCCGTCGTCCTGACTCCCCGCGAGGGTGTGGTCCTGTGGGTGTCCACACTTGGGTCCACTCAGTGGGTCCCAGTCACAAGGAAGACCGGTCCTCTACAGGTCGAGACCGTCAGTGAGGCCTGTCCTGGATTCCGTTCCGGTCACTCCGAAACGGAGTCCTTGCTTTAAATGGCCCCCGAGGTTTTTAAGTGAGTTGTGTCCACAAAAGTAACGGTACAACAACGACAACAACGGTTCCGTACAGGTCGAGAAGACGCTGGGGTTCCTGACATCGGGCAGGTCGGTGGGGCAGGGACCCTAAGAGGTCCGTTCTGATGACCTCGCCCCACGGTACGGGAGGAGGTCCCCTAGAAGGGGTGGGTCCCTAGCTTGGGTCCAGAGGACGTAACGCCCACCCGAGAAATGGTGACTCGGTGGACCCTTTGGGAAAATTACGTTAACGAGATTTGTTTAACTTACAGTTTCCTTTTAGACACTACTTGTTTATAGTTGTTAAATGTCTCTTGGCTGTTCCGGGACGACCTGTCGTGCCCCTCGAGACGAGTTAGGAGACATTATTGGACTACCAGTGGTCCCCCTTCCCACCCCCTCCCCTATCAGTCCCTCAGACCCTACCTGTACCTGTGTGACGACACAAATTGTACCTCTAGGTCGTTCCTAGACGACGGGTCGTGTCCCTTGAGACGAGTTAGGAGACATTATTGGACTACCACTGGTCCCCCTTCCCACCCCCTTCCCTATCAGTCCCTCAGACCCTACCTGTACCTGTGTGCCGACATAAATTGTGCCTCTAGGTCGTTCCTAGACGACGGGTCGTGTCCCTTGAGACGAGTCACAGTGCACCGTCGGACCTACCCTCCCCTCAAACCCCCCTCTATGTACACACACATACCGACTCAGGGAAACGACAGGTGGACTTTAGAAGTGTTGTAACAATTAGCCGATATGAGGTTATATTTTATTTTCAAATTTTGTATTATTATTATTTATACCGGTTCTATAAACTTTCTTTTTTTGAAAAATTTTTTCATAAAGTCCCTACACACTAAGTCCCTGCTTCTACAGACCTTCCCACTGTTGTACGTAGAACAGTGAGAACGGACAACTTCGTTACCGGTGTCTGTACACGGGGGGTGTGTGTGTGTCCGCCTTCTTGATGGTACACTGGGTCGTTGGGGTGGCGACCCACAGAAGGGACTGTTTTGGTATTAAGCGTTCCGGCGCACGTGGGGCCGTATCTGACACCCGGACAAGTGTTACCGGTTCTGCACCTTCGTGGGATCCGCACGCACCCGTCTCCCCACCTCTTCCTTCTACGTATCTAGGGGTCGCCTTATAATGAGTGGGTACTTTTTCCTTCCCGGCACCCGGTGACCATCACTACCCGTACCTCGATCTCCGGCGCCATGTCCCGTGTCACTCAGTCTTTCTCTCTCTCTTAGCAGCATATAATCGTGTATATACACCTTAGAATTTCCCATCTCTGCTTGGATAAACGTCCCGTCCCTATCTCTGTGTCTGTCTCTCTCCCCTGTGCAATGCACCCGTGTCGTGCCCTTCCTGCCCCCCGTTACTCCACCCGCCCGTCGTGACTATACATATGTGCTGGTACACTCTTTCTGTCGACCGTGCTTCGACGACACATTAGGCCCCTCGAGTCGAGGCCCTAGACACTACTGGATCTCCCCACCCACCCCCACCTTCCGTCACAGGTAATTCAACTCACACTAGTAGTAAAGTGTTACACACCCATATAGTTTCTTGTTTTGTGAGGCGGACCGCTCGTCCTCTTTCGAGACGTGGAACCCTTCCCCTACTCTGCCCGTCCCAACCCCACGGTCCCCCCGTCTTTTGCCGGAATCTGCGCAAAAGGCGTCCAACTCAGACCTCGCGAAAGCCGGACCCGAGACCCCGACTCGTCCTACACCTCTAAGCCCGGACGGAAGACCTACCTCGACCATCGTAGGACTCGGCCCGACTCAGAGACTCACCCACGCCAGGTCGGGTAGAGGCTTCCCCGACGCCAACACTGCCGAAACGCGTAGTCCTCTCTCCTCTGCGCCCTGCCCCGCTGCAGGGTCCTCGCGGCACGTAGGCTTCAGGGTCCTCCCCGACGTAGGCTTCCGAACCTTCCCTGGCTCAACGGGCCACCCGACCCGCCGCGGCACCCGCCAGGAGCGGCCCCAAGTAGACCTGGTGCCCCGTCTGGCAGCAAGGCGCTCCGGTGTGTCTCGCGGCCGACCTTCCCGGTATTTTGAGTCGTCGGGCGGGTAGGCGCAGCGTATAAACCGTAGCCCGAAAATAATTCTACTGATTCGCGGCCCCCTCGACCCCCGCCACTCGCACCCTTCGGCACGACTTTTTTTTTTTTGTTTTTTTTGTCCTTGTGAGACCCAGAGAACTCAATTGCGAAATTAATACGTTGGGCCCCTAAATAAAGGTGCCGCGAGTGCCATTCGGCCTCACGCCACCCACCCCCACCACCCGAAAGAAGAACCGGAAGAGCGAGCGGGTCCAGACGTTTGTGTTAGCCGGCTAACTACTGCCTCAACTCTACACCCTTTAGGACCCAACCCCCCTTTGGGGGACGCTCCACTCGGCTCCTGTACTAATATCACCTGCAGACCGACCTGAAGACAGACACCTCGAAAGAGGAGGACCACGGGCTCTTGGGGTCTCTTGGTTCCGTCGCCTGTCTCCTCCAACCTTCCTACCACTTATTTCTTGGGTCGGTCACTCACGGGGGACTGTGTGTTTGTGTCGGAGCACAAGGGACAGTCTCCGAGTAAATGTCTCGTGGAGTCCAAGGGAGGTAGCAGTTTTACTTCCACCTGGGAGAGGGGCTGTCCAGGGCACGTCCGGTCCTAAAGACGTTTCCACGTTTGTGGTGAACGATTGTCGTCTCTCCGACGGACTGTGCGATCGCTGTGGTCTCAAATGGGAGTCCGTCGTGGCCTCTCCGACATAGAGACAAACAGACCCCGTATAAAAAGATTGGAAGACCCGAAGGGACCACCGCGACTACCATTTCTTAGGTGGACTTTACGTCCCATGGACCAAAGTTAGCGGTTTACCCCTTCTAGGGGACCTCCTCCCGTACCGTCGAGTGGGATCATGAGAACGGACCTCTTAGGACACCTGTCTCGTCCGACCGCCCGATGTGAGGCACCCCAGTGTTTCTCAGCCTGTGTTGGCTTCCTGTGGGTCCAGTGGTGCCTTACACTCCATAACCACGGACAGACTACGTACAAAATACTCTTCCTTCCGACGACGACGACGACTCAGCGAAGTCAGTACAGGCTGGGACACGCTGGGGTCTCTGCCGACGGGTGGTCCGAGGGGGCAGGGACGCTAAGAGGTCCGTTCTTGTGACCTCACCCAACGGTAAAGGAAGAGGTCACGTACTTTCACTTTTCACTTTCACTTCAGCGAGTCACCACGGCTGAGAATCGCTAGGGTACCTGACGTCGGGTGGTCCGAGGAGGCAGGGACCCTAAGAGGTCCGTTCTCCTGACCTCACCCACGGTAGCGGAAGAGGGTACTCTTCCTTATAAATTATGATTTTTGGTCTCACGGGACGCCCTTGGAGACTCAGGACCAACCAACCGACCTGAAACTCCTTACACCAGCATTTTCTGTCTCAAAAAGGATGTGTCTTTGGTAAGTGACAATAGTGTCCGAAGAATGGGTGTTTCTGGGGCCTTTGGTTTTCTGTCCCGGTCTGTGACCTGCAGGCCGGTCGAAGGTTTTCGGAGTGAGCGGGGTCGTTGGATAGGTGACTGGTTAAGCGACAAGTCAGCGAGTCAGGTTGAGACACGGTGGGGTACCTAACGTCGCGCGGTCCGGAGGGACAGGAAGTGGTAGAGGGCCTCGAACGAGGTTGAGCACAGGTAACTCGGCCACTACGGTGGGTTGGTAGAGTAGAACCGGGGTTTTGCACCGTCTGCACCTTTCTGGGGGTTTTTACTACCTCAGGGCGGGAGTTGTAAAGTGTCTACGTCCTCGACTTCATCTTTCCCTACGAAACCGAAGGGGTCTAGTATGACCGTTACCCCGCTAAAAAAAAAAAGTTGGGGGTAGGTGTTGGGGACAGGACAAAGTCCTATGACGAGAAAGATTTAGGTAGAAAGATTTAAGGATCTTGCACTTTGACAACTAGTGAGTGACCGCAGACTGAGAAACCCTGAGCCACCTGGCATTGGGTGGTCCGAGGAGTCAGCTACCCTCAGAGGTCCGCTCTTCCGACCTCACCCAACGGTACGGGAGGAGGTCCCCTAGAGGGACTGGGTCCCAACCTTAGGTCCGGAGGACGTAACGTCCGTCTGACGACAGAGTCGGTGGTCCCTTCGGGTGTCCACCAGGGTTCCCTACCTTACCGTCTTGGGTACGAATACTGGAGTAAATGGCAGTAGGGGGGACATTTCTGGAGACAGGGGTTTGTGTGAACGTAAGACTCCAGGACCGTGAATCTCTGAGTGGTATCCTTGACCCCACCCCCACCGTGATAAACATCTCTTGGGCGGACGGTCACGTCCTCGGTCCTCTGGGCCCAAGCTAGGGACCAGCCCCTTCTAGAGGTCTCCTCCCGCATCGGTGAGTGACGTCGTAAGAACGGGTCTCGTACGGTAGCTGTCTCCTCGGACCGCCCGACGTCAAGCACCCCAACGTCTCTCAGCCTGTGCTGACTCACTGAATCGTGCGTGCAAGTCGGGTCTTGTCCCCATTCAAGATGCGGCACCGAAAGGGCCCCTCGAGTCTTCACATCCGCGTCTCTCACGGGGCAGGCGGGTCCGACTACCCCTCCTTGCACGCGACTGCCCGTGTCGCCCAGGTCGACTCGTCCGTTCCGACGTAAGGACGACCTTTCTTTCTCTAGGACACTAAGGCGGGTGCTGCGGGTCGAGCTCGGACGAGAGAAGCCTCTACTTTTAGTCTGTTCTCGACCGCCTAGAGCCCCAAGCCGGGGGGGTCCCAGAACGATCGACTGATTTAATCGTGCCGCGACAGTAGTTGCTCACGCGCCAGCACCACCCTGCCCCCCGCCGACCGCACTAGTTTGCCTCGGAGGCGGCTCAACTGTCGCCTCCGCGCCCTCTACGGCCGCGCCGGGGGGACCAGGGGAGCGAAACCGTCGTCCTCCCCGCCTCTGCTCGGGGCCGAGGGGACGCGAGGCCTCCTCCAACGGCCCCGTTGGCCCCCTCGGCGCGTCTGCGAGCCCTCCCCCGCCTCGGGAGCCCTGCGTGCACGTCCGGGTACAATTAGTCCCCTGGAGCCCCCACCCCCGGGCGGACGGGCCTTCCTACGAGAGGCGCGGCCCTGGGGCCCCTGCAGGCCAGCTTCGACTGTGCATGGGAGCAACGGCAACACTTCACCCAGGAGCGGAGGGGACGCTCCCTTGCCTAAAGGCAGACCTGAGGGAGGCCAAATTTCCTGACAGACTAGAACGTGCTTTTTTTATTTTTTTATCACAAAGGGTCAACGTACCAAGGTCCGCCCTGTAGTCCTCACAACCCTGGACCCCCAGGGTGTCTCCACCGCGGAGGCTCGTCGAACAACCCGAAGGGACCTCCGAGTCGACCACTTCTTAGGCCGACGTTGCGTCCTGTGGACCCAAGATAGGGATCCAACCCTTCTAGGGGACCTCTTCCCTTTCCGATGGGTGAGGTTATAAGAACCCGGAGGGAACGCCGAGTCGACCATTTCTTGGGCTGACGTTACACCCTCTGGACCCGAACTAGCCACCCAACCCTTCCAGGCGACCCCTTCCCTTTCCGAGGGGTGAGGTCATAAGAACGGACCTCTGAGGGTACCTGTCTCCTCGGACCTTAGTCTTTCCCAGCCTGTACCGACTTCGGTGAATCGTAGATACGTCCGCTGTGGGGGAGAACAATAGGCACTACGGGGCCCGACTGAGGCTCCTCCTCCTTCACAGGGACCGAACCGAATGCGGAAGGGACGTCTCGTGCACAGAAAACGAGCGAACCCAAAGGGGGCCCCCAGGAATGGCGTGTACATACGCACAGTCCTCGAAAGCGCAGTACCCAGGAAGGACAGAGCCGGCCTTCTTCCCCGCACACCTGTCAACCTCGGCTTTCACAACAGACGAGTAGTGGTCCTAGGAATAAGTTCGTCAGCCCGTCTCTCCTCTCTGCGGAGGGAAAGAGATGCAGGACAAACTCAGTCTGGCAGTTGACTAATCTGCTCCGGGTGGGAGTGGGGGTGCGTAGGCTCGCTCCTGGTAGGCGAAGTGAGTCAGGTGTCTAAGTTTGTGAGCTGAGTAGATCTTTGTTTGCGACGTCTGTGCGGGTCTCAGTGCAAATTCGTCGAGAGAGCGGCGGAGAGTCGGCCCAGTCCACCTACCGATCTCGAGTGGTAGTGTCTCGACGATACGTTGGTCTATGGTTCCTGAGGAGGGTTCACCTTTGTGTCCTTCGTCCCTCTGTCTTTGCGGAATTTCTCTTCCACCTACGTCTCGGACAACCCAAATCTTCCCGTTCGGGGGAGGTGCGTGTGTGTGTTTACAGTGTCACCGGACGAAACATCTACAGAGAGGTGGAGACAAGGATATCATTATTTAAAAAAAAATTTCTACCCCACCCCACCTCTTCCGTTACCGTGGGTGAGGTCATGAGAACGGACCTTTTAGGGTACCTGCCTCCTCGGACCATCCGACGTCGGGTACTCCAGCGATTCTCAGCCTGTGCTGACTCGCTGAAGTGAGTGTACCCCACCCCTCAAGGGGCCTTAGGCGACCAATCCTGAAACGGAAGGTTATGTCTCCCACGTCCAAGATAGGGACCAGTGTCTCGATTCTGGGGTGTACGGAACCCCTACTTCTTTGGCTTTGTGTTTTGTCTTCCTTGTAACATCGTTTAAGTCAGTCAAGTTAGAGAGTCAGCACAGGTTGAGAAACGCTGGCAATCTGACGTCGTGCGGTCCGGAGGGACAGGTAGTGGTTGAGGACCTCAAATGAGTTTGAGTGCAGGTAACTCAGCCACTACGGCAGGTTGGGAGAGTAGGAGACAGCGGGGGAAGAGGAGGGTGGAAGTTAGAAAGGGCCATAGTCCCAGAAACGGTTACTCAGCCGAGAGACGTAGTCCACCGGTTTCGTAGTCGATTTACGTGCGTGTGTGGGGGAGGGTGGGGGTGGGTGGGGAGATCCCGTAGTCTCTGGTGGCTCGACTCGAGGGACACAATGGGTCGTCGAACGGTGAGCGACAGATCAACTGTGCACCGCCACACATATATACTGTTCCGCTGAGAGAGGTAAATAGGGTCCCTACGGCACAGAGAGTTATCGAGAGAAAGAGCACCTCAACGGAAGGCTTAGTGAGAATGTTATAAGGAGTACAGACGTGTGCCAAGGGCGGCCCTTCTTAAGTCTCTGGTTCAAGGTCCCGTATCTGATTACTCCTGCGTCCCACCCGCCGGGACCCGTGGGCAGAGACCGTTCTTTGAACGGTGAAAGGTCCTGAAAAGTAGCAGGTTCGGCACGAGTCCTGGGTGCATGCCAAGACGTACCTCCTCTCTCTTCCCGTACGACCTTTCCCCCAAAGCCCACGAAGTTTCGTGACCCCCACGACCAATGTTTGCCCCACGGAGATTAATGGAGATTAGATGTCCGTCTCGTTGGCCCCGGCGAGGTTCCTGACCATTAGATACCTCTACATTCGATTACTGAATTAGTGAACGTAAACACTTAGCGTAATAACCTTTTCTTTAATGAGACCACTAGCTTAATGTCTATAAATAGACGATTATCCGGACTAATTGACCACTACGATTAGGCAGTAAAACTTTCGATTATAATTGTCGTAGTTAGAGTGGCCTTTTATTTGTCAAATATCCTTTATTTTGAACCCAGGCAAATTTGTCGCCTTCCAACCCTCCTCGACGACGGCCCGGCAACACCCCACCGTAGAGGGGCCCGGACAATTGGGAAGACAACCACAGCAACTGAACGAGACAGGACAGACTAGAGACGCTGGGGCGCCTGACGTCGAGCGGTCCGGCGGGACAGGCAGTGGGTGAGGGCCTCGAACGTGTTTGAGTGCAGGTAGCTCAGCCACTACGGTAGGTTGGTAGAGTAGGAGACGGCACGGGAAGAGGAGGACGGAAGTTAGAAAGGGCCGTAGTCTCAGAAAAGGTTTACTCAATAGAGAAGTGACTTGTAGACTCATTGGAACGACATGTACATTTTGATAGTGTTATAATATTTAGCTGATATGTAGTCAAAAAAATTTTGGGGATGTTGTTTCAGTAATTTTTTTTTTGATTCCAACGAACTTTATAGTACAAAAGGGATTTCGAGAACAGTTTCCTCCAAGGATAAGAGGGTCGAAGAAAGACTCGAAAGAGGTAGAGACGAACGAAAAGGAAGAGTGGAGGACTGAAAGGTCCACGTGAGTAGAGAACCGTTTCCTTCCAGTTTAGGAAGAATCTTAGTGAGTGAGCACCTGTGGTTGTGACAACTGGGGTTTTTGATAGGCACACACAGGTCGAGGTGCCTTTGATCTCTTAAACATGACGACAGAACATTTTGATATGCATAAGTAAGGGTCCCTTTGTTCTGTGTAAAATTTAGCTTCCACGGTATTTACCAAAAAACTACTCCAGCTCCATAACTGTAGGACATCCGAGTTGGTCCGAGTTGTAGGAACAATAGTTTTTTATATACCTTGCGCAATAGTATCCTTACTCAGTGGTCCACCCCTTAAGAGTCTTTTCATGCTCCTTTGGTAGTCCTCCGTACCCTCCCATTTCTTGAGCGGGTGGGCACGTCCCCTGTACCCAAGCTAAGGACCAGGTCCTTCTAAGGTGTACAGCGGTTCACTGAATTGGGAACTCGGTGTTGAGGACTCGAGCGTACGACGTCGAGGACTGTGGTCGTGGACGATCTCGGAGACGAGTTGTCTACTCTTTCGTGCCGTTGCTCTTTGGGAGTGTGGCGCTGCCTCTCGGCGGGGGCGACGGGCCTCGATCTCTTCAGGGTGCACGTCTTCGTACGGGCTTTTATTTACCTATCATTAAAATTTCCAGGCAGATCAGTTTCGATACCAAAGGGCCATCACCACAACCTTTCACTCTCAACCCGGCATTCGTTCCGACTCGGGATTTCTTACCTACGAAAACTTGACACCACGACCTCTTCTGAGAACTCTCAGGGAACCCGACGTTCCTCTAGGGTGGCCAGGTAGGATTTCCTCTAGTCAGGACCCACAAGTGACCTTCCTGACTACGACTTCGACTTTGAGGTTAGGAAACCGGTGGATATGTTTCTTGACTGAGTAACCTTTGGTGGGACTACGACCCTTTCTAACTTCCGTCCTCCTCTTCCCCTGCTGTCTCCTACTCTACCAACCTACCGTTGTACCTGAGCTATCTGCACTCAAACTCGTTTGAGGCCCTCACTCACTACCTACCCCTCCGGACCGTACGACGCCAGGTGCCCCAGTGTTTCTCAGCCTGTGATGACTCGTTGACTTGTGGTGGTTTGTGACACACTACGGTCGATCTTACAAGAAGGATTTCGAAACTTTTACTAGTAAAGGGACAGTAGGGTTCTGCAACACTGTAAAGTCCAGGTCTGTTTAATGAAAAGTGGTTAAAGGGGTCTATAGACCATTTTTTTTTTTTTTTAGACATTTGACTGAAGCAAATTATTCGAGCTGCAAGGTAAGATAGAACATTGAAGGATTTACCCAGAGCACCGTAGGGACCTTAAAGGAATCTCCTTCAGCAAAACGAAACCAATTCGACACACAAATGTAGAGAGAGGAGAAAGATTCATGGGTCAGGAGACTTCGTTCAAAAAGTAGGAAAAAGGTGATGTGCGGGTACGACGACGACGACGACGATTCAGCGAAGTCAGCACAGGCTGAGAAACGCTGGGGTACCTGACGTCGGGTGGTCGGAGGGGGCGGGGACCCTAAGAGGTCCGTTCTTGTGACCTCACCCAACGGTAAAGGAAGAGGTCACGTACTCTGACTTTTCACTTTCACTTCAACGAGTCAGTACAGGCTGAGAGTCGCTGGGGTACCTGACGTCGGGTGGTCCGTGGACGCAGGGACCCTAAGAGGTCCGTTCTTGTGACCTCACCCCACGGTGACGGAAGAGGTGTGCGGGTATCGCCAGTGATTATATAAAACTGGTTACTCACGATTCCAAAGTGTGAGCCAACTTTTTTTTTTTAGGTGAGTTGCCCCTTTTTCTTTGGGTGGGTTCAATTTTTAAGTCACACACAAATTACTTAATAAGTCCGAAGAAGCCTAAGCTTATATTTCGTTATTTTTTCCTTTTGCACTTCCCAAATCCCAAGTTCCGCAGGAGTGTAGGCCCACAAGTGTTCGAGGAGTCCCCAGGAAAGGGATTACGGTCGTCCGCAAGAGGGCCGGGACCCCTAGTGTAGGGTGCCCCTGACACTCAGGCCGCTACCTCTATTTGGTCCTCGGCAACGTCTTTCTCTTCAACGAAAAGGATGTCCTTCGACCGGGGAGGTCGCAAGTGCTCCCTGGCACAGTCGGGGTGAGCCGAGTTGGCATAACAACCTTAAGAAAGAAAGTTCCGACTCGATACTGGTCACCGTAGGCCGCCAGCGGAGTGAAGTACCGTTTATCTACCCCCCCTTTTACCTTCGTCACTGTCTGAAATAATAGAACCCGAGGTTTGAGTGACGTCTACCACTCACTTCGGGACGTTAATTTTCTGCGAAACCTTCTTTTCGATGCTAGTTGGACACACACTCAGCGAGTCAGCACAGGCTGAGACACGCTGTGGTACCGAGGAGGCAGGTACCCTAAAAGGTCCGTTCTCATGACCTCACCCCACGGTAAAGGAAGAGGATACTAGTTGGATCTCGTACAATTTTTTGTCTCTGTAGTGAAACGGATGTTTCCAGGTATCTCAGTTCGGATACCAAAAAGGTCACCAGTACATACCTACACTCTCAACCTGGTATTCCTTCCGACTCGAGGCTTCTTGCCTACGAAAGCTTGACACCACAACCTCTTCTGAGAACTCTCAGGGAACCTGACGTTCCTCTAGGCTGGTCAGGTAGGATTTCCTTTAGTCGGGACCTATACGTGACCCTCCTGACTACGACTTCGACTTCGAGGTCATGAAACCGGTGGACTAAGCTCCTCGGCTACGTAACCTTTTCTAGGACTACGACCCTTTCTAACTCCCGTCCTCCTCTTCCCCCACTGTCTGCCTTATAAGAACGGTTACTTATGAGTGCCGACCCAATCCTAGATACAATTGAACTAACACAGACACTTCTGAGACATTGTTTATTCTAGTGTTAACGTCCATCGCCCACAGCCCGCTTCCCGAAGATGTTCGGAAACCCCCGTCCCCATCTACCATCTCTTAAGTCGAGTGTTTTGGGACGGGTCATGAGGAAAGACATTTGTGTCTGTACAGGGTGGGGTGCAACAGGTCGTACCCTCGGTGGGTCAGAGTGGACACTGTCCCCCGTTGACTCCTTGACTACCAGATTAAATTAATTAACGTTAATTAAAGGTAACTTGTGTGGGCCAGACCGATGACTCAGGACCCTTTCACCGACCCCGAGACCTCCTTAACTTACAAATGAAATTAATTAACGTGAAGTAAATGTAAATTTTCGGTGTACACCGGCCACCGATGTCGAACGACATAACTTGCCGGGTGGTCAGATCCCTAAAAAAAAAAAAATTTGCGAACACCCCCGGTGTCTCCTTCGGCTATCCTTTACTTAAGAAGGGTTAGTCTTGCGTAAGCAACTCCCGAATGACACACGTCGACACTGGTCAGTACGGGAGTTCCTCCACTGTAAAAGTCGTGCATCTGTCTGCTCTTTCTTTGTGCCTAACACATCAAACCCCCACATTCACGGGGTCTCTTTTTGTCGGTCCACTCCCACTACCCCCCGTCTCACAACCTACCCGTACCTCTGTGCACTAGTCCCACGAGTCCCGTTCGGGAGGGATTACTGGATTTCGTACAGGTCCTCTCGCCACGACGGAGCACCAGTCTGGACACGCCTGGTTTCGGTCGAGGAGTTGGACGTGTAAGGCGCCAAAGAGTAAGACGTCTTTGACCGCGTCGACACGACTCCGCGAAGTCAGGATAGACTGAGAGATGCTGGGGCACCTGGCATCAGACGGTCCGAGGAGACAGGGACCCTAAGAGGGTCCGTTCGTGTGACCTCACCCAACGGTAAAGGAGGAGGTCCCCTAGAAGGGGTGGGTCCTTAGCTTGGACGCAGACAGTATAGAGGACGCAGCCGTCCGTCCCAGAAATGGTGCTCGTGGTGGACCCTTCGGGGGGGTTTTTTACTCCAGTTGTTGTTTTGAGGTCACACCTCATCTACTCGATTACCCCCGAAGGGACCACTAAGACATCATCTCTTAGGTGGACGGTCGTGTCCTCTGGACCCAAGGTAGGGACCCACCCCTTCTAGGGGACCTCCTCTCGTACCGTTGGGTGAGGTCACAAGAACGGACCTCTTAGGGGTGCCTGCCTCCTCGGACCGCTCCGGTTTCAGGTGCCCCACCGTCTTAGCCTGTGGCGACTCGTCGATTCGGTGTCGTCAACGGAATGTTGCAACCCAAGTAAACACGGCGTGTCGTTTCACTGAGACAATGCGTGTCCATATTTGGAAAAAATTTTCATAAAAATTGACCTCCTATTAACGAAATGTTCAACACAACCAAAGACGACATGTTATTGTACGTAGTCCGTAGTCGAGTCAGGTCACGTCAGCGAGTCCGCACAGGCTGAGAGACGCTGGGGTACGTAGCGTCGTGCGGTCCGGAGGGACAGGTAGTGGTCGAGGGTCTCAAGTGAGTCTGGGTGCAGGTAGTTCAGCCACTACGGTAGGTCGGTAGAGTAGGAGACAGCAGGGGAAGAGGAGGACGGGGGTTAGGGAGGGTCGGAGTCTCAGAAAAGGTCACTCAGTTAAGAAGCGTACTCCACCGGATTCCTGACCTCAAAGTCGAAATCGTAGTAAGGAAGGTTTGTTGTGGGTCCTGACTAGAGGAAATCCTACCTCACCAACCTAGAGGAACGTCAGGTTCCCTGAGAGTTCTCAGAAGAGGTTGTGGTGTCAAGTTTTCGTAGTCAAGAAACCACGAGTCGAAAGAAGTGTCAGGTCGAGAGTGTAGGTATGTACTGGTGACCTTTTTGGTATCGGAACTGATCTGCCTGTAAATAACCGTTTCATTGTAGAGACGAAAACTTATACGATAGATCCAACCAGTATTGAAGGGAAGGTTCCTCAGTCGCAGAAAATTAAAGTACCGACGTCAGTGGTAGACGTCACTAAAACCTCGGGTTTTTTATTTCAGACTGTGACAAAGGTGACATACGTATCTAGAGGACGCCGAACTCGGAGGGAGGGTTGGAGGTCGGGCGGGTGGGGAGATACAGGAGTGTCGGGTCACGCCACTTGAGGGTCACAATCTCCTGTTGGAGGTTCTATGGATCGAGGAGACGATTACCATTGCATACGAAGATAGGAGAGACCTATGCAAGAAAATATTAGAAAAGGAAATGTCGCATAGGATCCTCTCGACCTACAGAGACACATACGTGTAAATCAAAATAGTATTGTTTCGCCGAAGATTGTAAATTGTGACTCAAGGTGGAAAGGACTTTTCAAAGTTTTATTTGTCCTTCTTTTAATGTTGTCCCTTACAGTTTACGTTCACTCTGGGTGTCCAAGAGGACTAGGAAGTTAGGTCACCATCCCGGGTAGTAATCTCAAGTTCTACTGTGAAAATAAGAAAATTTTCGAAACGTAGCCCCATAGGGGTTAATTGTTACAACACTACCAAAGTCCACCTGTCGTTTCCCTGAGTCGGCATGTGTGTGCACATAGGTAAGAGACGGTTTGAGGGGAGGGTAGGCCCGACGGTGCACTGCGACTCGTCTCAAGGGACACGACCTGTCGTCCAGGAACGACCAAGAGGCACACTTTAGGTCGTCACACAGGTACAGGTAGGGTCTGAGGGACTGATAGGGAAGGGGGTAGGAAGGGGGACCCTTGGGATTCAACTAGGAGATTCAGAGACTCAGAGAAATTCTACTGGGAAATTTTGAGAGAGGATTACTACTGAACTTGACCCACGTAAAATCAATTACTGTGCCTTACGAAAGATCGTCCTAAACTTTTTATTGTGGTAGAACCTTTGACGGGAACGTCGCAACCACCAGTCAAAGGTCACGGACAGGACAGACCGTGTCCCCTGTCGCCTCCATTAGCTTTGTGTCTTCGAGGCGCAGAAGATCATACGTCGCTGGCCCTACGATCCCAAAGGGTCCATGGCGATCCCCATTTCTTGGGCGGACAGTTACGTCCTTTTCAGGCTCTCCGACGAAGTCAGAGACCTACCCCTCCCAGGGGACCTCCTCCCGTGCCGTTGGGTAAGGTCATAGGACTCTTAGGGTCCCTGTCTCCTCGGACCACTCCGGCGTCAGGTGCCCCGGCGTTTCTCGGCCTGTGCGGACTCGTTGACTCGGGTCGTGAGTAGCCCTGTGTCGCGGGGTCCACGGGGAGGAAGTAGACGGGGGCAGACGCAGCCGTAGACGCTAATTGAGACACGGACACTAAACAAGGGCAACTTAGCTGCGGAGGCAGTCGGGACGGCGCCCGGACGGCACACACGTCCGATAGTGTGACGGAAATTCCTCGCCACGGCTCTACGCACTCTCGGAGCCCCGACAGTCGGGTGCCCGACCGTAGTACAGCCGAAGTCTGTCGTGTCCTCCGCGCAGTGGCGAGCGGCCTTTCGCGACAGCCTCTTCTGCCAGAGGTGTCGGGGAAAATCCGAAAGGAAAAAAAAGAGAACTTTCCTTTCCACTCGACCATTAGTGGGAAGTCATGACCCTGGTCTAGGGTACCACCCCGCACTTCTTCAACGGCCGGCCCCTCTACGAAGACACCGGCGGTTTTTCCGTCTACTTGCCCTTGTGACGTCCCAAAGTCCTCCTGCGTCTTAGTGCCCGTGAGTCAAATTGTACAAGGTTCATCAGTTCAACGAAAACAATGTTACTTCGACCTACACGTGTGTCTCCGAGCGTTCATGTACGTCAAGAGGACCCTATTTGGCGTCCCCTTTCTTATAAATTTTCTGGCATACGTCTCATTGTGACTTTGTCCTTGTAATGGTACACGTTTTCTCTCTCGACCACCCTTCGACAGTACATTGTGTCCGTCAAGGCACGGTCCGAGACGCTCCGGGCCCACCGCAGCCCACCCCTCCCTCCCTCCAAGTTCTGCCTCTAGACGCATATGGACGCCGACTAAGTGCAACGACGTGCCGTCCTTGGTTGCGTTGAACGTTTCGATGATAGAGAGTTAATTTTTGTGTAATTTTGTTTCTTAATGTATACACACTTGCCTCAGTGAAACGGCACTCCTCGTTTACTCGTATTGAGACGTTTGGTTGATAGCAAGTCGACGAGGCAGCACAGGTTGAGGTGCCGGGGTACCTGACGTCGGGCGGTCCGCGGAGACACGCACCCCAAGAGGCCCGCTCTTATGACGTCGGCACGGGACGACGTCCCCTAGAAGGGCCACGTCCCTCTCCTGCCTCCCTACCTCTCTCGGAGGGGGTCGGGGGAAGTGTCGGGAGATTCTTAAGCGAAGGACGGAACTGGGGGGTGCGGTTGGGGGCGGGGGTTGTCTTTTGTAGCCGTTGCTCTGTAAACCGGCGGTCTAGGTTAAGGTAGCCGGAAGTTCTGAGTGGAGGGCCCACCGACACCAAGATAGACGCTATAGTTTCCTCCACAGGAGATCTAAATAGCGGCTCAGGATGTCATTTAGTGGCAGTCTGTGATTAGGGGCAGCCCCGGCTCCCGTCGGGCTGCGTGCACAGCCCCGAGGTCGGATACCGCGTCGCCGTTGGGACGGAAGGTCCGAAGGACCGACTCCTACCACTGGAACTCTTACAGGCGCACCTCGGGCGGGACCACCGTCCCCCGTCATCCACCTCACTACAGGGGTTTCTGTCTGTAGGTGCAGGGGCGGGACCACGGACATTTATCTTGGCATGACCTTTGTCCCCGAGACGTCTCCACCACCTCACTTCCAGACTCTACTCCCGGAGGACCCACCCCCACCGGGATTTGGGGTACCGACCGGGAATATTCTGTGTCTTCTCTGAGCCTGCGTCTCCTCTTCGGTGCACGTCTGCCTCCGTCTGTCCTCCCTCCGCCGGTGGTCGGATCCCTACCTGTGGACCTCGGGGGTCTTCGGCCTTCTCCGCCCTTCCTGGGAGGGGACCTCGGAGACGTCCCTCGGGTCGGGACCCTGGGGGACCTGGAGTGTACAGACCAGAGGTTCTGACCCCCCTGTGTCTACTTATAAACGACAAAACTCGGTGGACAAAACCCCACTCCACAGAACTGTCTGTTCCGGGCGTTTCTGTACGTTGTGGGGTCCCCGAATCCAGTTTTGTCGTCGTCCGTTTCGGCTCCTTGCGAGCCTTACTCTTCTCACCTTTCGTCCAACGTATCTTACTACGAACATTGACATTGTGTCGCTGCACCGACAGGTCCTGAGCGAGCGGGTGGGTCTCGATTGCACGTCCAAGACACGGGTCCCCCGTCCCGACGTACCGCGACTTCTTACCTACCCCTTAGTCGGACGTCGGTCTCACGAGACAGTTGTCTGGGAACTCACCGAAGGTACAGAACCGATCGCCGAGAGGACCCCCGGGTCTACCATTTCTTAGACGGACGTTACGTCCTCTGACTCCAAGTTAGGGACCCAGTCCTTCTACGCGGCCTCCTCCCGTACCGATGGGTGAGGTGAGAAGAACGGACCTCTTAGGGTACCTGTCTCCTCGGACCCCCCGATGTCAGGTGCCCCAGCGTTTGTCAGTCTGTGCTGACTCGCTGCTCGTGAAAGTGAGAGTTCTTTCGAGACGGACGCAGAGGAGAGAAACGGGTGAATGACTCGCACCCGCTCGGACCCAGAGGGAGGGCGTCAAGCGGACCCTCTCACTGAACTACGACCGGTGGTCCGACCGATTATGTCTCCCAAAGAGGCGTAGGAAGCAGAAATCCAAGGTGTGTATTCCCTCCAGTAAGGTGTACAGAGGAGGAGACAGACTGAAGGAAGTGAAGTACACTACTGGACTCCAGGTCGGTGCAGCTCCGTTAACCGTCGAGAAGTCAGAAAAAGAACCGACTCATCATAAGGTGACTCAAATGTGTGGTGGGGAAGAGACAGGTAAGTAGATAGTCAACTTCCTGACCCGCAGACATTATTGGAATACCAAGGGTCCCCCTCCCTACCCCCTTCCCTGTCAGTCCCTCAGACGCTACCTGTGCCTGTGTGACGACATAAATTGTTCCTCTTGGTCGTTCCTGGACGACCTGTCGTGTCCCTTGAGACGAGTCACAGTGCACCGTCGGACCTACTCTCCCCTCAAACTCCCCCTTCCCTACGTGTATATACGTTGTGACTAAAGGAAGCGACAAGACTTTAATATATTGGACTTTAATATATTGTAACAATTGACCGATACGGGGTTTTGTCTTACTTTTCAAGCCTTTCTTTTTCAATTCTTATCGCCCAAAGAGAAGGCGACATCTTCCTACCTTTGAACTGGGCTGTTCTCACCGAGACCCCTAAAGTCGTGGGGACGGTAGGAGTCTCAGGTACAGCCAGAGGCGGGCCACTCAGTGGCCGTCCTCTGCCTCAAGGGTGTCTGGGGCCGTCCCGCCAACAGAGAGAAGTAGTTTCTTCTGGGTAGTCGCTCCAGGACCCGCCGCCTCCTCCGAACCGGCCGTGTTGTCTCTCCTTTTTAGTGTCGACGAAGACGACCACGCCTACCTTCACTCGGACACAGGTGTCGTGGAGCTTAGTGGGGTCTCTTGTTTCTCGGGACACCAAAGGACCCGACAGACGGGGCGGCGGGCCCTGCGGAGACACCCGCAGGCTCCTCGGGGGCGTCCTCAAGTAAGCCCCTTGCGGAGCCTCCTCCCGCCCCGGGCGCAAGAAAGGACGCCAGGTGCGTCTCGGGTCGAGTGCGGAGGTGGTGGGACTCGATGATCGTCGGCGGGTCTCTGTCCGTAAAGGTCGTGCCTACGCGAGCGTGGTGCGCTCGGCATTCTACAGAATGTGCCTCGTGCCGCACCCCCCCAACTAACACTTCATTTGGAGGGCAGCTCCTGAGGACCGTCGCAGACAGCCTACCACGCACCTCTCCTCGCCCTCCACCCTTGTCTTTGGGTTTACGGACTCACAGACAGCGTCCTTTTGTCGACGTCTCCCCTGTGACAGTGTGTACGTACAGTGTTGTACATGTGTGCACAGCGGAGAACCTGACCGGCGACGGGGACCTCGTCTGTACTGCCTCTGCGCAGTGTCCCTTCTCCTAGTGCGGCCTCCCACTAACCACCAGCTCAGCGACTCAGCACGGGTTGAGAGTCCTGGGGCACGTGGCGTCGGGAGGTCCGAGGACACAGGTAGCCTCCTCGTATCTCTCGCCTTCCACTTGGCATTGTGTGTTAGGGTTCTCTACCACTCGAGGTCCCAACCGCCTGCGCACGAAGAACCTTCTTCGTGACGATGTTTGGATGTGTCGCATAGTCTTTCGTCCCTGTAGCGAAATGGTTGTTTCCAGGTGGATCAGTCCGATATCAAAAAGGTCCTCAGTGCACACCTGCACTCTCAACCTGGTATTTCTTTCGACTCACGGTTTCTTACTCCGAAAACTTGACACCACAACCTCTTCTGAGAACTCTCAGGGAACCCTACGTCTCTGGGTTGTTCAGGTAGGAGTTCCTTTAGTCGGGACTTATAAGTAACCTTCGACTACGACTTCGACTTTGAGGTCAGGACACCGGTGGACTACGCTTCTCGACTGGGTGACCTTTTCTGGGGCTACGACCCTTTCTAACTCCCGTCCTCTTCCCCTGTTGTCTCCTACTCTACCGACCTACCGTAGTGGCTGAGCCACCTATACTCAAACGTCTTTGAGGATCTCTATCACTTCCCGTCCCTTTCGACCGCACGACGTCAGGTATCTGGACGTTTCTGAGCCTCTACCTCACTGGCTTGTGGTGGATGTTTCCGGACCACCTTAGTTCTGAGACTCACGACACAATCGCAAACAAGACTCAGAAGTCCCGGAACGTCTATTTATCAACCTACCGAAACTTCTGGTTCCACCTAAGATGTAAACTCCACAGGTACTCGACTTTGAACCTCTACTGACACGATTTTTTTTTTTTTTTTTTTTCGAAAGAGGGTATTCTGTTGAAGAGAGAGACAAAGAGGACGGGACATGAGCCATCCGATACTAGATTTGATAAAGGTTCGGCGACGGAATGAGGCCCCGAACAGAGACTACAGCGGTTCCAGGAGGGACGGATAGGCGTTCCTGCCCCGTCGAACGAAAAGTCGGTCTTCGGAGGGAGGAATTCGTAAAGCACTGCGACCCGAAAGAAGGTCACCGAACGGGGTAACGAGTAGAGTCTACACCAACGACTGCAGTAGTCTACGGTCGTCCACGCCTCAAACCAGGATGGGTGTTTCACAAGGGTCGTCACCCCCGGGACTGTAGGAGAGTAGGGGGTGCGGGACCCTCCTGAAAGTCGCACACTGAAGTAGGATGGGGCTTCAGGAACAATACAAGATTCACAATCTACGAGTCAGCACAGTCGGAGAACGTTGGGTGTACCTGACATCGGGCGGTCCGAGGAGACAGGTACCCTAAGAGGTCCGTTCTTACGACCTCACCCAACAGTACGGGAGGAGGTCCCCCAGAAAGAAGGTTCCTGGGACCCAGAGGACGTAACGTCCGTCTAAGAAATGGTAGACTCGGTGGTCCTTCGGGTTTCGATGGGGGATTAAAGAGTTAAGGAGAGGTAGGAGACACCCTCCGTAGTCAGTGAGTGACCCAGGAACGGAAATCGCTAGAAAGATTAATAAAACACAACGAACCAAAAGGTCCGTGCTAAACGAAATAATTATAAAAAAAGACCACTCGGTTATTGGTGCGATTCCGTCAAAAGTTCTCATCTGGGCACGGTCAAGTCGACCTGACACCTTGGACACACACGTCCTTTAAATGGACCCCTCGTCTGTTCCACAAAGGTTTCTCAAAGAAGACGAAATTAGAGTTCAAGGTTACCCGGAAGGGTCCACCGAGTCAACCATTTCTTGAGGGGACGGTCATGTCGTCTGGGTCCAAGTTAGGGACCCACCCCTTCTACGGGACCTCTTCCCTTCCCGTTGGGTGAGATCGTCAGAACGGACCTCTTAAGGTACCTGTCTCCTCGGACCGCCCGAGGTCAGGTGCCCGAGCGTTCTCAGTCTGTGCTCACTCACGCACACGTGCGTCGGTTGAAGGTTATGAGCGTCGGGGCCGGCTCAAAAGTTTAAGAGTGTTAATTAGGTCGGGGTCAGGTTGACTTGACCGAAACAAACGGTGGCAGAAGACCAAAAGAGTCCGCCCAAAGTCTTGGAGAATGCAGGACACACCAAAAAGACAAACAAAGAAAAATGTGACCAAGGAAAAGGTGGTCCAAGACAAAGGCAGTCGGGCTTTGTGAGAGGGGTACTTTCTTCGCCTTTGGTTCTGCTATTCCTACTTTGCCCGACTCCCGTCACAAGTCTCCCACCACAAGTGTGTGCCTCTGTCCCCCCGTCCGAGGCAGAAAGTTTCGACACTCCAGAGGACGTCTCGGTTCTATGGCTAGCTGCCAAGGTCCGCCGAACCGGTTCGTTCGGTCCGTCTAGGAGAGAGCCGCCTCGGAGGGACCACCGGGTCTGTTTCTCAGACGACCGACTACGTCGTCTGGGCCCAAGGTACAGACGCAGCCCGTCTGCCGGTGGGTGAGGTCATAGGAACGGACCTCTTAGGGTGCCTGTCTCCTCGGACCGCCCCGATGCGAGGAACCCCAGCGTCTCTCAGTCTGTGCTGACTCGCCGAGTGTGTGTGTGTGTGTGTGTGTGTGTGAAAAGGTGGTCGCACACAGAGATAGTCGGGGTTTCTGAGAAGGGCACCTTCTTTACCTGTGCTTCTGTGATTCCTACTCTGCTCGACTCGAGTCGCAAGGCTCCGTCCTCCCGCCCGAGCAGGAGACGGGCGACTCTCTCGATGGGGGTCTCGGTTCTGCGACTCCCAAAAACCCCTCGAGGCCGGTTCGGTCGGTTCCGAGGGGGGCCCCCCGCCCCGCCCCACGACAGGACCCTCGACAGGGCTCCGACCTGAACCCTCCAGGTCGTCCCCGCTATGGCGTCAGAGAACAGAGGTGTAAAGTACGCCGCTAGTCTGGCTGCCTGGGGTGCTGGCGAACCGGGACGTGTTTCCATAGTGTGGAGGCGACCTTGGGTCTGGACCGCCGGACGACACCTGCGCCGGCGTCGAAGGTTCCGTAACGACACCCACCCCTGAACTCTCGAACGAACAGTCGAAAGGAGAGGGGCTCAACTTTTCATTTGTAGTCCGCCCTCGCCGTTCTTCGGGCGCCTCACCCCCTGTCGCTGGGGGTCGAGGGTCCCTGGAGAGTCCCCCGACGCCAGAGACGTCTGTTGTGGGTTCCTGCCTTAGGTCCGACCTCCACCCGTTCCGGCCGCGCCTACTCTCGGGGAAACGTTCCCTCTCAACTTTGAGCTTTGGCACGACCATCCGAAGGCACTTCTTGAGACTACGACCGTGGAAGATTGCGTCCGAACTCTCACCCTTTGTAGAGCATTTTGGCGCGACCTTTGGTCTCTGGTCTCGTCTGCGAACATGCGTGTTCTAAAGGACGTGAAGTACCAGAGAGAAGGTCCCGTGGACCTGGTGTTCCTCTAGGTCGGTCAGGCAGGATTTCCTTTAGTTGGGGCTTACAAGTACCGTCCCTGGCTACGACTTCGACTTTGAGGTTAGGAAACCGGTGGACCACATTTCTGGGCTAAGTATGTTTTTCTGGGACTACGACCCTTTCTACCTTCCGCCCTCCTCTTCCCCTGCTGTCTCCTACTCTGCCAACCTACCGGAGTGACTGCGCTACCTGTACTGAAACTCACTTGAGGCCCTCAACGACTACCTGTCCCTCCGGACCGCACGACGTCAGGCACCCCAGCGCCTCTCGGCCTGCGCTGACTCTGACTTCCTGTTGTCCTTCAATTTCGGACAGGGGCTCGGGGTCGCGCCGCAGTGACCTTGTCGAGGGCCCGGGAGGAAATCTGTGTCCCAGAACAGGGGCCGCCCCGACCCTCTTGGACGGAAAGGGTAGACGACCCCCGTAGAGAAGAGAGACACAGACTTCACCGCTGAAATGACGACAACAAAGATACAAAACGTCGAGGGATTCGGAAAAAAAAAAAAAACGGACTTGTCACTGTTTGATTCCGTACGCCCGTAGAGGACGGTGCCTTCCGTTAAACACTTAAAAAAAAAAGAAGAAGGAAATGTTCGCGCTCGTTTCGACACAGTAGTTCCTGGCGTGCGCACGTCCTGGTAGTGCCGAAGTGGGATTAACGTTACAACTATTAGTGTGTCACTGACATAGAGAAGAGTGCGTAAAAAGAGAGGGGAAATTTTAAGACAAAAAAGAGGAGGACTACATCGGAAAATTAAGAGGTGAAAAGGCACAGAAATCCAGAGTCCCTACGACAAACGTTTGTCAAACACTCAAACTCACTTGAGCCCCTCAACCACTACCTGTCCCTCCGGACCGCACGACGTCAGGTACCCCAGCGTTTCTCAGTCTGTGCTGACCCGCTGACTTGACTTGACTTCCGCTATACAGAACCAAAAAAAGACGTCAACATAAGGTGCCACTAGGACGAAAATTTTTAAAAAAAGAACACAGAACGGTAGAAGACGAAATCAGCGCAGAAATTGTCAAACCTTCCTTAAGGAGGAGAAGGAGGTGAAAGTCGCAAACGAAATTTTTGAGATTGTAAACATAAATTCTATTGTCCAATATGTGAATTAGGAAGAGAAGCAGTCGGACCACTCGTAGGGGTGATTCTTGTGGTCAGAAGAGAGAGGTTCGAATACGAACACCCAACTTCACATAATCCTTTATTCCACCTACCACTCTCTTAAGCCCTCAAAAGTGTGTTTTACTCAAAAGTTGTGATTTTGCGGGGTCGTCCAGTAGACTTTAACGGGGAGTCGTGTAGTTCTATGTGAACAAACCTCAGCAGAGTACTTTAAGTAAAAGAAGACATCCTTTTTTTAATTATTTATTTTGTTTTCAAACATTAGGTCGTCTTCAGAGAACTAGGAACCTTCCTTTCGATCTGTCGTATAATTTTTCGTCTCTGTAGTGAAACGACTGTTTCCAGGTATATCAGTTTCCTTACACCGAGTCTGTCATTTCGCAGACGGACGTTACGCCCTCTGGGCCCAAGCTAAGGACCCAGTCCTTCTAGGGGACCTCTTCCTTTACCGTTAGGTGCGGTCGTGAGAACGGACCTTTTTAGGGTACCTACCTCCTCGGACTATCCGATGTCAGGTACCCCAACGTTTCTCAGTCTGTGCTGACTTGTTGAACTTTTTCTTTTTTTTTACCAAGAACATCATCAGTACATACCTACACTCTGGTATTTCTTTCGACTCACGACTTCTTAACTACGAAAGTTTGACACCACAACCTTTTCTGAGAACTCTCAGGGAACCTGACGTTCCTCTAGATTGGACAGGTAGGTTTTCCTCTAGTTGGAACTTATAAGTAACCTTCCTGACTACGACTTCGACTTCGAGGTCATGAAACCTACACTTCTCGATTGAGTACTCTTTTCTGAGACTACGACCCTTTCTGACTTCCGTCCTCCTCTTCCCCTGTTGTCTCTTACTCTACCAACCTACCGTAGTGGCTGAGCTACCTCTTCTCAAACTCGTTCGAGGCCCTCTATGAATTCCTACCTCTTTGGACCGCACGACCTCTGGTACCCCAGCGTGTCTCGACCTGTGCTGACTCACTCACTTGTTGTAGGTCGGTAGCTCAAAGAATCATAAAGGTGTTTCCTCAACTTTTGAGACAACTGTCTTTTGGGACGTGCACCTACAAATTCCGTCGAGACAAGGGTTAACGGTTCTGAGTCTTCGTTGGTTCTACGGGAAGTCAGCCACTCGGTATTCGACACCGGGTAGGTCAATTACCTTATAATAAGTCGTGATTTTTTTTTCTCTACTACACAGTTCGGTACCGTTCTGTACCTCCTTGAAATTTATGTAAATTACTTCCACTTTCTTTGGTCAGACCTTTCCGGCGTCTACCACACTTAGGTCGAGACACTACAAGACCCATTGTGTTTTGATACCCCTGGCTTCTTAACAGTCACCAGCAGTCGTCCCTTTCCCCCCCCACTTGGTCGCCTCGTGTCTCCTAAAATCCTGTTTGTTATCTGAGACACGCTACGATACTACTGGCTACGGACGTAGAGACGAATCAGTGATTCGGTACAGACTGACGTTGGGGTACCTGGTATGACGGGTGGTCGGAGGAGACAGGTACCCGAAGAGGGTCGTTCTGACGACCTCCACGACATGTCGCTTCGCTTGGACTCTGAAGCCTCTCAGAGATTGTGTTTGTTGTCTCCGTGTGCCCCTTTTGAGGAACCACGGTGCGGGTAGGAAGAAAAATCCTTAACATAGAACTCCCGCACTACACACCGCGAAGTCGTCGGTGAAACACGTTACTCCAATTTGAAAAAAAAAAAAGAAGGGGGCGGGCGTTGTGCGACCTACCGTCATGGACGCGAGTGGGAAGTCCAACAACAACAATAAATAAAATTACACACACATATTGGATAGATAGGACGGACGTAGGGACGGTGCCTACCAAGTACCCCGAGACGGCCGTCTGTCTTCCTAGTGTCGAACCCACAGAGCCTAAGAAACGTCGGAAACACGACGAAGACACTGTACTTAGGTGTAGGGGCACCTCTGGAAAAGGAACAGTCTAACGTCGTCTACACCGCCTGTGACCCCCCCGCCACCCCCCAGACTGGACCAGGTGCCTGTACAGAGTATCGGCAGGGTGGACCGAGGCACGCAAAGATCGGCCTTCCGTCGGAACACATAGAGTTCTCAGTCCGTCTTCTAGCATATACGGGAGTGTCCTACGGAAAAGGTTCTGGATTTGGCGGTCTGTGCAGAGGATTTCTTTCGAGGGGGTCACGTAGCTAGGGAGGCGCGGGTTCGGGGTTACTCCACAACACTCTTACGAGTCACTGAAGAGAAGGCGGTCTCTTCTCTGCGGGGCAGAACCCAAAATAATCCTTCGGGTATTTAATGGAAAAGGATCCGTCGGCGCTACGGCTTTGGTGTGCACGGACCAAGGGCCACGGACAGAACGAGAGGTCAAAGACCCCCGTGCCTCAGGAAAAAGTTAGTGAGTCGACAGTCGACGGGTGAAGCCGTCGTGGAGTCTTTAGGAAAGTTCAGGGCCTCGTCGACGCCTATTCTCGCGCGCCGCAGGCGCCCGGGCCCGCACGCTACGGACGGTGCAAGACGCGGGGGGCGGGGCGGGCGGAGGTCGGGGAAGGAGGAGGCCAAGGGTCCTGTACACAAACGTTAGTGCCTTTCGAGTTCTAGCCAAGGTCGGCGGGCGGGCGAGGAGGTTCGACGTCGGCGACAAGGGTCGCAAGAGGCTACAGTACACGTGGCCTAGACGCTGACGTAAAAAGGGAGATCTTACAACCGGCAAAATAGTGGGGGGGGGGTGAGAAGAAAGGCACCTGTGCTACGGGAAACAAGGTAGCACGTACAACCTTCGCGTTGGACAAACGTTCTTAAGGTAACATGGTTTCTCAGTCTGTCTCTACCATTTTCTACCTCGAACGAAAGACTTACTTTTTTTTTCACTTTGCTCTCACACGCTTCTAAGTCGAAACGGTAATGGAAAAGAGAGAAAAAAATTTGATCCTCTGTAAATTATTGTGTATAAACACGATTCAGCGAAGTCAGCACAGGTTGAGACGCTGGGCACCTGACATCGGTCGGTCCGAGGAGACAGGTACCCTAAGAGGTCCGTTCTTAGGACCTCACCCAACGGGACGGGAGGAGGTCCCCTAGAAGGACTGGGTCCCTAGCTTGGTCCCAGAGGACGTAACCGTCCACCCAAGTAATGGGAACTCGGTGACCCCCTTCGGGGGAGACGGGAATCCTTAAACATTAGTTACTTAAACCCTAGTTAGTGTTAGCTCATAGTTAACGGGGTAGTGACATCGATCAATTGACCAGGACTCTGCCGACACAGAGACAAACGAGTCCTAAAGAAGAGACGGGGTTTAGTTTGTCGACTAGAGTTTCACCAAGCAAAACTAATGCAACGAAAGGTGCCAAACCGCAACTGGGGCAAGAGGATCCTATTGGCCAGTTTACTCACAGCTCTTAGTCTAAAATGTAGTGTCGGGGGTCTGGGATGGTTGGTGTGGGTTTTATATGTGTCTTTACGTTCATGTGTGTGTATGTAGGAGAAACCCCAAAAGATACTCCTGTTTTTTTTTAGTATGACCCAGATAGGTTTTTTTGTTTTTTTTCAAGAGGCTCCCTTCTCCTCTAAAACTTCCAGACTGCTAACAGTCACTCTGTCCTCCCCTTTAGTAACGCCTTTACTGTACCCCGTTCTTTTGCCTCGTCCCCACAGACTCTGGCCCTGAACTCGTCAAACCCTTCTACGCTCGTCCGTCCCCGTTTCTAAGAATTGTCACAGTATGCTAGACCCAATCCGACACCGCACTCACTCCTCTCGGTGGGTTTTGGCCCCGGAGCCTTGTCCTGGAATGATCCTTTGTCCCAGAAACTTCTACGCTCTTTCACTTCCCAGACTCTACTCCAGGAGGACCGATCACCCCCGGGATGTGGGTTATCACTCGCTTCCTCCAAATCAACGAGTCACAGCTTCGACTGGAAAGGACGAGAGCACGACGCACGATTCAGTGAAGTCCGCACAGGTTGAGAGACACTGGGGCACCTGACGTCGGGGCGGTCCGAGGAGACAGGTACCCTGGGAGGTCCGTTCTTATGACCTCTCCCAACGGTACGGGAGGAGGTCCCCTAGAAGGGGTGGGTCCCTAGTTTGGGTGCAGAGGACGTAACGTCCGGCCAAGAAATGGCGACTAGGTGGTCCCTGCGGGCTATCAATCCCTTTGTGAGAGTGCCTTTGGCGGCTGAGACCGGCCCGTCACACTATCAGTAAACGCACACAATGGAATGTTGTTCGCGAGGACCATTCCTGTCTTGCTTATACCGTTTCTTAGACGGCCGTTGCCCCCTCTGGACCGAAGCTAGGGACGCAGCCCTTCTAGGGGATCTCCTCCCGCGTCGGTGGGCGAGGTCACGAGAACGGACCTCTTAGGGTGCCTGTCTCCTCGGCCCGCCCGATGTCAGGTACCCCAGCGGTTCTCAGCCTGCGCCGACTTCGCTGAATCGTGCGTCGCGTTGTCGTCCTTCTCTCGTCCTTCCCAGCCTTCTTCGACAGTGTCCGGGCAGGTGGAGGGTGTTAGGAAGAACGAGAATTAAATAAATGAAAAAAAGGAATTCCTTAAGTTTGATCTTCGGTTGTGACCGACGTCAACGGAGAATATTTTGCACGGGCTAAAGTATATGAACCTGAAACCAAAAATACATGAACGCTAGCATGGGTCGTTCTAAATGCACCGACGACTTCATTTGAGAATTTTTCCTACGGCCGGGAGGTTCAAGAAAGACGCGGCAAAACAATATTAAGACCCGCTCCCAAGGGCCTCCACGTCCCGCCCAAGTTCGACTGAGTTATAAGAGCGATTGGACTTTGTCTAGAATAAACACGGGCGCGAAATTCTTTTGCAGGGGCACGCACGCGAAAGAACATTCCTGTGCGACTGTTGCATTATTGCTTTGCTTTACTTGACGTCCCGACATTAGGGGCCGACCTTACGCCTAAAAATAAAACCGGGTTAATTCTCAGTCGTTCCAAAGTCCCCGGGACTACAAGCAGAGACCTTCCGAGCTTCTCTTTAGAGTCAAATCACTTCCTGTTCTCTCTCTCTCTCTGTCACCCTTCAGTCACTGTACGAAGCACTAAGAGACCCCAACGACCTTACAAGGGTTTGTAAAGCCTGAGGGGAACAGAGAGGGCCTACTCGTCCCACAAAGGTCTCGACAACCACTTCCATAAGTGCGTAGGACCACAGAGAAGGTCCTAAACCAGTCTCCCAACTCCCATTTTAAATTCGTTGAGAACCCGAAGAGTCCACCAAGTCTACCATTTCTTAGACGGACGTTTCTCCCTCTGGTCCCATGCTAGGGACCCACCCCTTCTAGGGGACCTCCTCCCGTACCGTTGGGTGAGGTCCTAAGAACGGACCGCTGAGGTTACCTGTCTCCCCGGGTACCCCTCCGTCAGGTCCCCTAACGTTTCTCAGCCTGTGTTGACTCTCAGATGTGTGTGTGTGTGTGTGTGTGTGTGTGTGTGTGGTCAGGACAGTGGTCCTTAACTTCGTCAGACTCTCAGTGGTAAAAAAGGTATGGAGAACTTGTGGAAAAGAACGACAAGTCGGCGAGTCAGCACAGGCTGAGACGCTGGGGTACCTGACGTCGTGCGGTCCGGAGGGACAGGTAGTGGTTGAGGGCCTCGAATGCGTTTGAGTACAGGTAGCTCAGCCACTACGGTAGGTCGGTAGAGTAGGAGACAGCAGGGGAAGAGGAGGGCGGAAGTTAGAAAGGGTCGTAGTCCCAGAAAAGGTCACTCAGCCGAGAAATGTAGTTCGCCAGTTTCATGACTTTGAAGTCGAAGTCAGGAGGGTCACTTATTAGTACTGACTAGAGGAAATCCTACCTGACCAACCTAGAGGAACGTCAAGTTCCCTGAGAGTTCTCACAAGAGGTTGTGGTGTCACGTTTTCGTAGTTAAGAAGTCGCGAGTCGAAAGAAATACCGGGTCGAGAGTGTAAGTATGTACTGACGACCTTTTTGGTCTCGAAACTGATAGTTCTCGAAACAATCGTTTCATTACAGAGAGTATATATATGTGTATGTATGTGATACATGATATATCTGGCATGATGTAATCTTCATATCTATATCTAACATATATATCATCTTCCCTTTACTCATATATGATGTGATATATATATATGATAAGAAAATACATTTGATATATATTGTAAAGAAAGATGTACTATATATCCTTCCTTATAGATTATATATGAACATATATCGAGTACAGAAACAAAGATGTATTCCACTAATGTATATCACCAATAAATACCATTAATAGATATAGATAGATAAAGACGGACATACAGAAGTAGATACCTCCCCGTGAACTCTTCGAAGGTCCGAAGGCACGATCGAACCGCCATTTTTTGGACGGACGGCACCGTCGTCTGCACCCAAACTAGGGACCCACCCCTTCTAGGGGACCTCCTCCTTTACTGTTGGGTGCCGTTGGGTGACGTCAGAAGAACGGACCTCCCCGTTCTCCCCGGACCGCCCCGACGTCGGGTGCCCCAACGTTTCTCAGTCTGTGCTGACTAGGGTGTGCGTGCGGATTCTACGATGGTGTGGAGCCGATGGCAATTTATTGCGACGTCACTTGCAGTCCCGTGTGCATAGCAAGACTTAATGACAATAAAGAAAAAAAAAAAAAAATACTATTTATGCGTCTTCTCTTCGGCAACTTAGCGTATCATCAACGATAAAGTCCCGTCCCGACGATGCTTATAAAGGTGTGCATCAAGGGCTACCCGTCCAGTTCTGGAGTCGTTCTGTTGGAAAAACTTTGTCCTTCCTCGAACCGTTTGCACAAACAAACAAACAAAAAATTTACTTTCTTAAGACCGCGCATCACTCCTCCACCGCACTTGCCCGAGGGGGTGCAACTCCCACGGTGGCAGAACCTTTTCGCCACCCAAGAGGAGAGCACCCAGCCTTCTTTGTCGTGGCGGAGGGCCCTCGACCCGCGACGGCAGGTCCACGGACGGGCGAGCCACTAGCCTCGCCTCGACAAGGGTCGAGTGATCCACCAAAGTCCCCGGCGCAATTCAGCAAACGGGGGGTTGGGGAGGAGAGGGACGGAAAGGGCGGTTCCCCTCGCGCCTAATTAGGTGTCCGAAAAGACGTTCTCAAAATTTAAGAAATACCTCCCGAACATTTGCTGAAATACATTAACGGGGATTTGGTCCTCCGGCGACCTTTGCACCCGCCCCTCTCCACAGTGCCGGACCTTCCCACGCCCTTCGCTTCTGCGCGACCCCCTAAATAGGCCGGGTCGGCGCCTGGCGTCTCCCCAGTCCTCTGGTCCCGCAGGCTAACATGGCTCGTCGACCAGAGTGGACGTCTTTCGCACTCACAAATCGCTGAGGGAAAGGATGGTTTGCCTGCAGAAAGAGTAGACATAAACAAATATTAAAAATAAAATATAGCCTCGACTAAATGTTACACAATCAAAGTCCCCATGTCGCTTCACTAACCGAATAAGTGCGTATATATATATATAAAACGAAAAAGTATGTATATATATAAAAATGTGTAAGAAAAAAGGTGATGTCCAATAACGTTCTGTGCAACTCATGTCCGACGGACACGACGTGTCTTCCGGGAACAACGAATAGATCAAATGTAATATCATCAAAAAGAGACAATTGGGGACAGAGAAAACAGGGAGGGGTAGAGAAAGGAGAAACCATTAGGATTCAAACAAAAGATACGGGCACTCAGATAAAGACAAAACATTTATGCAAGTGTACAGGGTAAAGTCAAAAAAAATAAAAAAGTAAAATAATAATAATAAAAAATTAAACCGACACGACGTGTCGCACTTCCTAGAATCAAGGGGTTGGTCGGTAGTTCGGGTACGGGGGACGTTGTCTTCGAGTCTCAGGACTGGTGACCTGGCTCCGGTCTTAAGGGGCCATAGCAAAAAGAAATATAGGGTGTGCACACACTAAATTCTGCTATAAACAGAAACAGCCCGAACAGAGTGAACCTCGCCAGTAGAGGTCCAGGGAAGTGCAACGACTGTTACCGCAGTAAAGGAAGAAAAAATACCGGCTCTTTATCAGGTGCCATATATTCCTGGTGGATAAAGGAAGAAAAATACCGGCTCTTTATAAGGTGCCATATATTCCTGGCGGAGCAGCAGGAGTAGGTGTAGGCGAGCGGAGCAGTACCTGTGAATCGAACGAAGGTACAGGACCGAGAACCGTTGTCAGGACGTCCCTTGTGCCCCACGCACATAGAAGAGTTTAATACGAAAAGAGGGCCCATATGCGGGTCCTCACCCTAGCGGTCCAGAATTGCCATCGAAATAGAAAACCAAAAAGTTCCTTTGAGGTGACACCGACGCGGTGAGACATGAAGGTGGTTGTCACGTCCTCCCCAGGGTCTCCCTCTAAAGAAGAACTCGTTGGGTGAGAGAGCCACTTGACCCTCGCCCATCTATCACAATGAGGATACCTTATTGTCACGTGGGTTGTCGTCGGGGGCCATGGAGCAGAAACGAGACATTTGAATGACTAAAGAGAGAAAGATCCAAAGAATACTAGAGTCACTGCATATTATAACATAGCCAACGTACCGCTAGACTACATCCAGAGATGATAGGTACTCCTAGTGTCGTTCCAATCAATTGTACACGCAGACACACATACGACGGAGAGGTCAGTACAGGTCGAGTGACCCTGGGGTGCGCGACAGGGTTTAGTGAAATAAACAAATGACCAAGTGCTCGGTCCCTAGCTTGGGTGCAGGGACGTAACCGTTCACCTCAGAAATGGTGACTCAGTGGTCCCTTAGGGAGCTGGGGGTCTTAAGATGTCTCGTGCGTACTTGTTTGGAGACGGGAGTTCCTACAGTCGTTGTGCTTTGCTTTCTTTAGACCAATAGGATTTTTGTGTCCTGACAAACTACTCTCTTTTCAAATTTAAAACATATAAGGTTTTTTTTTTCCTTTGCGTGTATCTCGACTCTTCTTTTCCGTTTTGAGAACCCCTGGGACAAGACGACAACAAGTCAGCGAGTCAGCACAGGTTGAGAAACACTGGGGTACTTGGCGTCGCGAGGTCCGGAGGGACAGGTAGTGGTCGAGGGTCTCGAACACGGTTGAGTACAGGTAGCTCGGCCACTACGGTAGGGTGGTAGGGTAGGAGTCAGCGGGGGACGAGGAGTGCGGGAGAACTGGGACCAAATTCGTTACTAAGGAAGGCATGTGAGGTCTTCTGCGTTAGTGATAAAGACAAATCGTCACTATTTCCACNACAGGTAGTGGTCGAGGGTCTCGAACACGGTTGAGTACAGGTAGCTCGGCCACTACGGTAGGGTGGTAGGGTAGGAGTCAGCGGGGGACGAGGAGTGCGGGAGAACTGGGACCAAATTCGTTACTAAGGAAGACATGTGAGGTCTTCTGCGTTAGTGATAAAGACAAATCGTCACTATTTCCACTGCAATAGTTCTTATATGAAAAAAAAAAAAAAAAAAACCGGAAACCTTGAGTGTCAATTCCGGTGTTTTTCCGTTCTGTGCCAGACTTCGACAAACGTTGTCCATCCTGACTACTGTCGAAGTGTGGGACATATTGTTGGGATTCCGCTTATTGAGTTAAGACTTTTTTTCTTGTTCTTTTCCGTCAACTACCCTCCTCAGGTAGACGACGACAACGACGACAATCAGCGGGCCAGCACAGGCTCAGAAACGCTGGGGTACCTGACGTCGGGCGGCCCGGGGAGACAGGCACCCTCAGAGGTCCGCTCTTGTGACCTCACCCGACGGGACGGGAGGAGGTCCCCTAGAAGGGCTGGGGCCCTAGTTTCGTCTCAGAGGACGTAACCGTCCAGCCAAGAAGTGGTAGACTCAGTAGACCCTTCGGGAGAATCCATAATCCTGTTTGAAAAGAGTTGAACGGTGAATTGACACTTGGTCCTCGACCACTTTGTGTACAGGTTGAAGTGAATCTTTTACAAAAAGGATGTACTCAAGTCAATGAGTCAACTTAAGAGGTCTACATATATATATGGACGACGACGACGACGACGATCCAGCGAAGTCAGCACAGGCTGAGACACACTGGGGTATCTGCCGTCGGGTGGTCCGAGGGGGCAGGGACCCTAAGAGGTCCGTTCTTGTGACCTCACCCAACGGTACAGGAAGAGGTTGCGTATTTTCACTTTTCACTTCAGCGAGTCAGCACAGGCTGAGACGCGCTAGGGCACCTGACGTCGGGTGGTCCGAGGAGGTAGGTACTCTAAAAGGTCCGTTCTCATGACCTCACCCCACGGTAACGGAAGACATATATATGGACCTACCTATCTATATATTAAACTTTAAAAATAAAATTTTAGTCACTGGGTGAAAAGAAAAAATCACCAGACACTACAAACAAAACATACCCGGTAGAACAACAGGAATTTGATATGACTTCGGGGTTAGGAAACCGGCGGACTAAGCGTCTCGACTGAGTATCCTCTTCTGGGACTACGACCCTTTGCAACTTCCGTCCTCCTCTTCCCCTGTTATCTCCTACTCTGCCAACCTACCGTAGTGGCTGAGCTACGTGTTCGTTCGAGGCCCTCCACCAGTTCCTGTCCCTTCGGACGACACGGCGTCAGGTTCCCGGTGTTTCCCAGCCTGTGCTGACTCACTGACTTGTCCTGGCGTCGCTCGGACTGAAGTCCGAGTGCGACCCCTTACCCTACCAATTCTGACACCGCGACCACTCCCCGCGACCAAGGGACGGGAAGAGACGGAGGGTGGGAGAAACGTCCCGTCACCCTCAAACACGACGGTCTTCCGTTCCCCGTCGCCCCTTATTCGCTAAGGACAAAAGAACATTAGGGGTGAGATTCGTCTAAATTACCGGGACAATAACGGCTCGTTTTAATTCAGGAATACTTCGTTGCATGTCTCACGGAAACACCCAGGGCAAAAAAGTTATTATTATTTTTTTTTCTCCCAAACCCAGTACCGCCCGTAGACGAGGAATAATCGTGCAACGGACGTGCCCCGACGGATCGACTCGCTCGCCAAGACAAAAGTAATTTGCGGATCATCTCACCCCGACATTATAAAAAAAAGAAAATTACAAGTTCGTTTTGCCTCTTCAACTTAACGTGTACTGGAGCGTCTCTACCCTCTGGGACTGAGGTTCAAGAGCAGGTTTACCTCGGGCAATACTGACACAAGAACAGGGCCGTCTAGTCGTCCATCTCTGCTCAGACATTAATGCAAATAGAACCCTCCACCCTGTGCGCCCCTTGACTTTGCCTCGGCTCACTCACTTCTACCTTCACAGTCAGCGAGTCGGCACAGGCTGAGAGACGCTGGGGCACCTGACAGCGGGCGGTCCGAGGAGACAGGCACCCTAAGAGGTCCGTTCTCATGACCTCACCCAACGGTGCGGGAGGAGGTCCCCTAGAAGGGTTGGTCCAGAGGGCGTGACGTCCGCCTAAGAACTGGTAGACTCTGTGGTCCCTTCGGGGAATGTCTGTTCGAGTCTGGATTTGTATCGGCTGTGATACCCTATATAACACTACGAGACGGCACCTACATTCGGACGACGACGACGACGACAACAGGAATTTGATATGACTTCGAGGTTGGGAAACCGGTGGACTAAGCGTCTCGACTGAGTATCCTCTTCTGGGACTACGACCTTTTACAACTTCCGTCCTCCTCTTCCCCTGTCGAAGTCAGCACAGACTGAGACACGCTGGGGTATCTGCCGTCGGGTGGTCCGCGGGGGTAGGGACCCTAAGAGGTCCGTTCTTGTGACCTCACCCAACGGTAAAGGAAGAGGTTATGTACTCTCACTTTTCGCTTTCACTTCAGCGAGTCAGTATAGACTGACGATCGCTGGGGCACCTGACGTCGGGTGGTCCGAGGAGGCAGGTACCCTAAACGGTCCGTTCTCATTTCCTCACCCCACGGCAACGGAAGAGGTCCTACATACAGATGGGTGACCGTTTTACGACTATGAGGGTGTATCGGCATTCGGTCAAAATTTCCAAGAACGAAGACATACAAGACACAGACTTTCTTGTCACGAAAATTTTTTTTCTTTTCTTTTTTCCATGAAAAAAACAAAGTATAACGTCAGATCGGCTAATCTTTACAACGTTATCAAAATCCACCTGTCGTTTCCCTGAGTCGGCAGGTACATGTGTATAGGTAAGAGGGGGTTTGAGGGGAGGGTAGGTCCGACGGTGTGCTGTGACTCGTCTCAAGGGACGCGACAGGTCGTCCAGGAACGACCAAGAGGTACAATTTGTGTCGTCACACAGGTACAGGTAGGGTCTGTGGGACTGATAGGGAAGGGGGTAGGAAGGGGGACCCTTGGTATTCCAATAATGTCTCCTAACTCGTCTCAGGGGACACGACACGTCGTCCAGGAACGACCAAGAGGCACAATTTGTGTCGTCACACAGGTACAGGTAGGGTCTGAGGGACCGATAGGGAAGGGGGTAGGAAGGGGGGCCACTGGTATTCCGATAATGTCTCATAACTCGTCTCAGGGGACACGACCTGTCGTCCAGGAACGACCGAGAGGTACAATAGGGTAGGCATAATAGGTACCAAAAGGGTACGAAGGGCGGCCGTTGGCATCCTTTTGTGTTGGGAGACTCTTGGTTTAAGGTGACACAGCGACGAAGTGACCGGTGAACAGAGGTTGCCCCGCCAAGGAGGGCCGAGTGAGTAAGGTCACGACGTTTGGAGGGAGTTTGTCTCCAAAGGGCGGAGGTGCGGAACGGTTGACGGGGGTTTTGACACAGCTACCTTTGAAACCGGTTTCCGTAAGTTACCACGACAGGGTACTCGATACCGAGTCGCCATTTATAAGGAAGACGGTCACGTCCTCTACCCCCAAACTGGAGACCCACCCCTTCTAGGGGACCTCCTCCTGTACCGTTGGGTGAGGTCATAAGAACGGACCTCTCAGGGTACCTGTCTCCTTGGACCTCCCGATGTCAGGTACCCCAACGTCTGTCAGCCTCTGTTGAGTCGCTGACTCCCTTCTTCATTCTGAGCGGTCGTTTAAATCTCAGCCTGCCAACACGTTCGTTAGCCAACCTCGTCTCTCTCGTGAAAACTCCCTGAACATGTCGCACCTCGGGGGTCAGGGACTCCTACCAGTCCGGTGCCCGGACTCCGGGACCGACACACGGGAGAACAGGTGTGCGGGGGTCGCGGTGTCTACTCCGAGCCCCGACACCAAGGCATATGTGTAGTGAAGACCAAAGCAAAAGACAAAATGACACACTTGAGGGACCACGGTAGTCAGACTCTTCACCAAGGTCCTTTGGTGCCCCTCGGCATCCCTCGTCTCTGAACCTACCCCGTTTCCTGTTATCTTCTGCACAAAAGGTCGTTCGGAGGTGACACCCGTCCCGGTGGGTCTGGACACCCTAGGAGTCTCTCCCGCAACCCTCGGACCCCGTCCTACCGCCACGGGTCCCAGGTTCTCCGACCGACGAAAGGTGCGAACGTACTTCCGGAAGTCAGGGTCCCACTACGTGGGAGATTGTGGACGTTCTGTCACAGAAAACAGGTAAAATAGTTTGTGCGTACACGGGGTGTCCTCCACGGACCGTATGGGAGTCGAGACGCACATGTTTACACTCTTAGATAGGGGTTGCGACTCACGACTGCTCAACTACGGAAACTTGACACCACAACCTCTTCTGAGAACTCTCGGGGAACCTGACGTTTCTCTAGGTTCGTCAGGTAGGATTTCCTCTAGTCAGGACCCACAAGTAACCTTCCTGACTACGACTTCGGCTTCGAGGTTAGGAAACCGGTGGACTACGTTTCTCGACTGAGTGACCTTTTCTGGGACTACGACCCTTTCTAACTTCCGCCCTCCTCTTCCCCTTCTGTCTCCTACCCTACCAACCTACCGTAGTGGCTGAGCTACCTGCACTCAAACTCGTACGAGGCCCTCTACCACCTCCTGTCCTTCCGGACCGCACGACGTCAGGTACCACAACCTTTGTCAGCCTGTGTTGACTCACTCACTCGTTCTTGTCGCGACGTCCTTGGCTGAGAACCAAGGGACTCCCGACCACGTCAGCCGTAAGTTACCGCTAGATACGCACCGGGAGAATTGTGTCCCTGGGACACCGGTCTAGGGAGGTCGGTCGAGTAACGGAAAGTGGGGTGACGGGACGATCAGTGACGGGCGGCGGTCTCGAACGATACATTAGTTATCGTGAAGAGGTGCACAAGGTAGGAGGGGCCCGGGTCCGACGGAGAAGTGGGAAGGGAGGTCGGGAACGGAAAGCCAGGACCCGAATTAGAAGTGTGGGGAGAGGAACTCGGGGTCGGTACTGGACCATCAGTCGGGGGCGGACGACGTGGTACCTACTCTTTGTGTCCTCCCACCAGCTGGTGTCTCTACTCAGAGACAGACTGAACGAAGTGAGTCATACTAGGAGAGATCCGGGTAGGTACAACGATGTTTAACATATTAAAGTAGGAAAACGCACCGACACATTATAAGGAGACACACACACACACACACACACACACACACACTCTATAAGGAGGGAGAGAGAGAGAGAGAGACACACTGTGGGAGAAACAAGTAAGAAAAAAAAATTTAATTCCTTTATACAAAAGTTAATTAAAAGAGACTACCTGCAAATCGAACGAAAAAAGACACAGAATTGATAACATTTGTCACGACGATACTTGGAACATACACACGCACGACTGAACGACGTCATCCCAGACTGAGAAGCACTGGGGTGTCTGGTGATATCGGACGGTCCGAGAAGACAGGTACCCTAAGAGGTCCGCTCCTTTGACCTCACTCAAAGGCAAGGGAAGAGGTCCCCTAGAAGGGTGGGGGTCCCTAACTTGGGTCCAGAGGTCGTAGTGTCCGTCTAAGAAATGGTAGACTCGGTCGTCCCTTCGGGGATAAATTTACAGTCCCTAGTTTGGGTGTAGAGAATACGTAGGACGCAACCGTCCTCCTAAGAAATGGAGATTGTGGTAGACCCCTGCGGTCCTTGTCACCTCAGGTACCCCAGTGTCCCAGTCTGTACTGATTCGGCCTCGCACTTGCGGAAGATTGATCACCTACCCTAGACGCATTCGAAAACTCTCCACGTCGGCGGTAAGGGAACTATCCTTGCCTCCCTTAGTTATCGCGGGTGTTAAATGATGCGCGGGCGCCTGCGGCCCCTCGCTGCCGACGTTTCACGGAGAGCAAAGGGAGTAAAGGCTCGTCGTCTTGGAGTTCGGAAGTGGGAGTCAAAGGAACCAATGTCTCTCTAAGGAGTAGGGCCGTAATTGAAACCGCCCAGAGGTAGGGAGAAGAGTCCGTCATTGGTACAGGGAGTCCTGATAATAAGGGGAGCTACCCTAGAGTAGGTTGGCTCTCAGAGGAGGGGACTCATGGACAGGAGCCGGCACTACTTTTACAACGACGAGGCGCCGCGTCTATACCTTTGAGCTAAACATCATTTAGTATGCAGGCCCTCAGCAGCACGAACGATTCACCTACGTCCGTAAAATTTTACGTGCGTCCCAAACTCTCTGGGCTGAACGGCCCCCGCGAAAGGAGAGGGGTGAAGTACGGCGGTTTCGCGACTTATTTATTTCGGGCAAAGATGCGCACCGCCTCGTAGACACAGCAGGAGGTTCGCCCCTCCCCCACTCGTGGGAAGACTCTCCGAGGGCAATCATACATCTATGCCCAGACAGCGCTCGTGCGAGCAGGACTGTTTGTAAATGGGACTGTGGATAATATAAATGGCTGCGCATCTAGACGAAAAAGTAATATTATCTTTAAACATCCGCTGGCTGCCCGAGCGACAACTTATAATTTCCTGGTCTCGACTACACACACGTCCCACTGTTAAACTCCTCGCCGACCGAACGCAAGGAGTGAAAGGGGGACTCAAGTGTCCTGCACCTTAGTAGGCTCCTCTGGACAGGACGAGGGAAAGTACGTGGTTTCAGGAAATCACTCCGTGGACCCACAAATGTCCTCCACCCAACACGAAGTCAAAACTTTTCACCTGAGGGGCGGGGGAGGGTGGACGAGAAATAAATGGAATTTTCGAAAAGTTTCACTCTCATGACACGACCGACTTTGTAAGCAAGTCCCCAAAGGTACTACAGAACGCCTCTTTTGGGTTTGATTGACAAACCGGTTGGGTTCTCTGTACGAAATTTGGTACACTCACACACCCCCAAACTAGGGACCCAACCCTTCTAGGGGACCTCCTTCTTTACCGTTGGGTGAGGTCATAAGAACAGACCTCTTAGGGTACCCGTCTCCTCAGACCACGCGATGGCAGGTACCCCACCGTCTCTCAGTCTGTACTGACTCGATGACTCTGAGTGTGGGTGTGTGTGGAAGGACCGGTCAGGTTATCTTTCCGAAATTTTGTACTCCCTCCGGAACAGGTCACGAATCCTGAGGTGTGAGGACGACGTCCCTTGTTGGGACACCCAAGTTGGGAACCAGTCCCTCACGATTCCAGGATGTATGTGTACCGGGGGGTTGTTTTGGTCTTATTTGTTTGTGTGCACCCTCCAGAATATTACTTCCCGATGTGTCAAGGCAGAGTATCGCATTCCAATTACATATATTACTTCAGGAGATATATTGAGACACTACACATGGAATAAGATAGCAATCTGGAATCTTGTCACATCGACCGTGACACACCGAGGTGAAGGTGTACTCATAAAAAGTTCTGACTTACAATGTCCGGTGCGTACGACTCTGACCAACTTAGGACTCCACGTCTCTGTCTCCACACTGAGGAGGCCTATGTTGTGGGTATCTATGCCCACCCAATTGGAGACAAAACAAGGTTCGATCTCCCCTAACACAAGGAGCAATGTACATGTCTTAGCGGATAGCCAAGACAAAGAGACCTCTTGGGACTGTGTAAGTTGCGTCGGTTTGCCACGTTTGTTGGGTGCATAGGTACTTACCTGTTCGCCCATGCACCTACTCACCAACACACCTACCTACCCACCTACCCATTCACCCACCCACCTACCCGTTCACCCATCCACCTACCTACCTCCCTATTCATCCATCTATCTACCTACCTTCCTACTTATCCATCTACCTACCTACCTTCCTATCTACCTACCTACTTAGCCACTCATACACCTATCTACCTATCTACCCATTCACCTATACACCTACCTACCTACCTACCTACCCATTCACCCATCCACCTCCCTACCCGTTCACCCATCCACCTACCTACCTCCCTATTCATCCATCTATCTACCTACCTTCCTATTTGTCCATCTACCTACCTACCTCCCTATTCATCCATCTATCTACCTACCTTCCTATTTGTCCATCTACCTACCTACCTCCCTATCAACCTACCTAATTGACCACTCATATACCTACCTACCTACCCATTCACCCATCTGCCTATCTACCTACCTACCCATTCATATATCCACCTATCTACCTACCTACCCATTCACACATCCACCTCTCTACCTACCTACCCATTCACCCATCCACCTCTCTACCTACCTACCCATTCACCCATCCACCTACCTACCTCCCTATCTACCTACCTACTTAGCCACTCATACACCTACCTACCTACCTACCTACCTACCTATCCAGTTACTTACTTAGCGATTCACCATACACCTATCCACCTACCTACCCATACACCCATCCACCTACCTACCTACCCATTCAGTCATGTACCCACCTACCTACTACCCACCTGCCTACTGTTTCCTAATACCCACTACCTATTTGTCGTACAACAGGTAGGTACGCCACCTTATAATGCGTCGGTTCTTTTCCTCACCTCTGTGTCCCATGTTACACCTACCTGGGACTTGTGCGCGACGAGTCACTCTCTCCGTCCGTGTCTTCCTGTGCGTCGCACACTAACGCAACCATCCTTTGCAGGCCTTGTCCGTCTAGGCGTCTCCGTCCTTCACCTAATCACCACGGCCCGCCCCCGCCCCCACCCCTCCTG
>SJYO01033146.1:467099-478312 GCA_006410555.1 Capra ibex
CCCCTCCCCCCCGTTGAGTAGTCCTGCCGCAGAGGAAACCCCCTACTCCTTGAATGTTCAAGACCTCGAACTATCCCCACCACCGATGTGGTGCAATACTTACATGGTTCAGAGGTGACTTGACACGGCAGGTGTTCCAGTTTAACACGCGTCGCACTTTAAAACGGCCTTATTTTTAATTTTTATCGTTCGTCGACACACTTACGTCTCTGGTCCTATATACTTCAGACTTCGAATTTGGGAAGGATTCCGAAGGGACCCCCGAGTCTGCCATTTCTTAGACGGACGTCACGGTCTCTGGGCGCAAGTTAGGGACCCAGCCCTTCTCGGGGGACCTCCTCCGGTACCGTTGGGTGCCTCCTCTTAGGGGCCGTTGGGTGACGTCAGAAGAGCGGACCTCTTAGGGGTGCCTGTCTCCTCGGACCGTCGAATCAGGTGCCCCAACGCTTCTCAGCCTGTACTGACTCACTGATTGAGAGCGAAAAAAGGGAAAGAAAGAACGAGGAGAGGACCGCTTCGACTCGTAGGAAAGACGGACATTGTCCCCGTAAGGAGGGTAGCGAAGAAGGGTCCGTTTCGGACCCACCCGCCCGACTACCTCGTCGACCGGAAGTGGTCCGTTGAGCCGAGACTGCTTTACGGAGCTTGTGTCTGGGGAGACGGGAAGGCGTAGACACAGTGACGTGTGGCAGTGGAGAAGTAAAAGGCCGCGCAACTCCCCTTAGAATGTGGTTCGCAGCCCAAGTCTGCCTTTGAGTGCCTTCGGCGCACCCTGGCCTCTCAGGTGGTCGACCGGAGCGCCCGACCCGCTCGGGCCGAGGGTCTCCGACCCCCACAAGGGGCCCCGGAGATCTACCTTCCCCTCGAAAAGATTACCCTTCGAGGAAGGAAGGGCCGAGAATCGAACGGCCCTCCTCCCCTGCAAAGTCTGTTCCAAAAACATACTTACTTTGCTTCCGAAAGTTTTGCAAACGAGAGAGCCCCCACCAAAAAAAACAAAAAAAAAAAAGTTTCTCAGTCTCTTGTCTCGAAACGTTCCTCACCCTGACGTCCGAAACTATTCTGAAGGACCCACCAACCAAAGCACCTTCGGCCCACAGTTGAGTCTACCCCGTAAAAATTAAAAAACCTCTCGTCTCTAGTTTACGTCCACCGTTCCCCCCCCCCACCCGCTCCACCACTTCCAGAGTCGACACCCCTACCTCTCAGGCTCCCTTTGTACTCTTCGCAGTTGAGGGTGGAAGGACCCTACTGTCGACTCCCCACGGAAAGTTTCCTCTCGAGGTGCCGCCACTCACACCTTCTTTGAATGTCCCCCCACCCGCGCCCTCCTAGTCTGTTCAGTCGCCTTCGTCATCCGAAAGTACAGCCTCCTACCGTCCAGCTCCGATGTCTCAGCCACCGGTCCTCGGAAGAAGTTGCGCACGACTCAAGACCCGAAAAGGCGGACAAAAGGTCAATCTTCCGTCGGAGTCTTCCTCCGTCGTTAAGCGGTAGTAGGTTGGTCCGAAGGGTCGACCCTGACCACTACTTCTTTGGGGGGACGGTCACGTCCTCTGGACCCAAGCTACGGACCCAACCCCTTCTAGGGGACCTCCTCCCGTACCGTTCGGTTGGGCCGATAAGAACGGACCTCTCAGGGGTACCCGTCTCATCGGACCGCCCGATGTCAGGTGCCCCGACATTTCTCAGCCTGTGCTGACTTGCCCGTGTGCTGGAGATTCAGCCTCGAGAGTCCAATCCAGGATCCACTGACGTAGCCAGTGCGTCTGCTTGCGGTTTACGTAGTCTTTCCGGTGGTGGGTGCTTGCCTTTCATTGTTCACAGTGCCTCTCACACCTCTTTGACCCTGGGAAGACGGGACGACGACCCTTCCATTCTACCTATAGTCTCGGGCGACTCCCTTTATGATGCCTCCAAGGAGTTTTTTTTTTTGGAGTGGCAGGTAGATCGCATCCCGGGTCCTTACGGTCAAGTACCTAGGTCTTCTTAGTTTTCGTCCCAGAACTTTTCTGATACACCCGTAGCCACAAGTACCTTCGTAATAACACTTCTCACTTTCCCGACTTCGTTGGACGACGACGACGATTCAGTGAAGGCAGCACAGGCTGAGACACGCTGGGGTGTCTGCCGTCGGGTGGTCCGAGGGGGCAGGGACCCTAAGAGGTCCGTTCTTGCGACCTCACCCAATGGAAAAGGAAGAGGTTACGTTGGATTCACAAGTGTTTAGTCACTGCCTATACGTTACCTCACACCTTATAACGCAATTCAGCGAAGTCAGTGTTTGTAAAGAGACGTTGGGGCACCTGACATCGGGCGGTCCGACGAGACAGGCCCCCTAAGACGTCCGTTCTTATGGCCTCACCCAACGGTAAAGGAGGAGGTCTCCTGAGAAGGGTCCCTAGTTTGGATGTCGAGACATCAGACGACGTACCCGTCCGCTCGAGAATTGGTGGTTGGGTACCCTTCGGGCCCGCCTTATAATGAGCCGGAACTTTTCCCTTCCTTGACCTCTGCGCCAGACGCGACGCACGTTTGGAACTTCTGCACTACGACTCACTTCAGTCTTTCAGAGTGCTTCTGTTTGTGAGACACTAAGGTGAGTGCCCCCCTCCCCCTGGGATCCCCTCAGATCAAATCTCTCTCGCCTTTCTACCCTGCCGTTCCGTCACAAGGTGTCCCTGTCTCAAAGTCAAACGTCTCTACTGGTGCACGACCTCCACCCACCACCGTTCCCAAGATACTGCGACACTTGCACAAACTGAGGTGACTCGACGGACGAATTTTTACCAGTTCTACCACTTAACATACTCCAAAAAATAATAATAATAAAATAAAACGGTGGCTCAAAAAAGATTTCCAGTTTTCGTTCAATTTCTCCACAGCCCTCTACCAGTCGAGACCGGTCCGTGTCGAACCTGGCCGGGCGGAGCGAGGTTTAGCGGAGTGTGGTGTCGCTGAGGTGACAGAAGGTTTAGAAGGAATCTCAAGAAGGAAAACCGAGCAGACCTTTCCGTGCGAACTGAGCGACATCCTTTCAACTGGGAGGAGACAGAGCCCGCAAGAAAAAGGTATCGTGTGATTTCGCCAACCCGTGCACTGAGGGTGAAAAAAAAGAAAAAATACTCACCGAGACCCTAAAATACTCTCTGGGTGTAGGAAGAGGATGTGTTGAGAGGGTCTCTACAGAAAGGCAATGTCTCTGCACAGGAACCGAAGCGGAAAAAAAAAATTACAGCTAAATAAACTATAAGTCTTCACGAAGAGGCTGAGTCACAAGAAACGTGAAATTAAACTTAAAACGGAGTTCCGCAGTACCCTCTGGGTTCCAACACGGCTCCCGTAGCCCCTACACACTCGCAGTGTCACTGGTGCACCCATGGTGCCCCTTCCCTTCACCCGGCGGTCACCGGTTCGGAAGGTGTGTCGTGCCTCGAACCTCCTTAAGTCTCCACCACTACTCGAAGGACCACGGGTTCCTCTTTCGGGGATTTTTCGAGGAAAAGTCGGTTTCTCCCAACCACCTGGGCACAAGACGAGGTCCCTCCGTCATCCCGACAATCCTACTTGGGTTCACCTCCTGGGATCTCCTCCTTGACCGTTGGGCGAGGGCCTGAGAACGGACGTCTTAGGGTACTCGTCACCCCGGAGCACCCGATGTCAGGTCCCCCCAGCGTTTCTCAGCCCGTGTTGACTCGAGGACCCGTACGCACGTGTGGTTCTTTTAGTGGAGATGCTGACCCTTTATGTTCGGCCTTAGATATTCCAATCCTGGGCTTCAAAATCCCAGGTATGCCGATCCCGGGTATCTCACCCTCCAGATGTGTCGGCCCCAAGTGTTCTGACCTTAGACCTTCCAACGTAGGTGTCCCTGCCTGAAGGGTCCCGACCCAGGGTCTCCCAACTCTAGGTCGTTCTCGGCCTTAGGTAGCCAAACCCTGTCTCTCTCCACCCTCGATCGACAGCATAACCCCAGGTATCCCAACTCTTCGTTTCTCAAGCTAAGTATTTCGACTCTAGGGATTCCGACCCTAGATATTCCGACCTTAGGAATCGCGACGTTTGGTACGGCACCCCGGTTGTCACACTTTCACTTTTTCAATCAGGCAGCACAGCTTGAGGGGTACCTGACACCGGGTGGTCCGAGGAGACACGTACCCTGAGAGGTCCGCTCTTGTGACCTCCCCCGACGGTAAGGGAAGAGGTCCCCTAGAAGGGCTAGGTCCCTAGCTTGGACCCAGAGGGCGCAACTCCCACAGAGAAATGGCGGAGAGTAAGTCAGCGAGCCAGCACGGACTGAGAAACGCTGGGGTACCTGACGTCGTGAGGTCCGAAGGGACAGGGAGTGGTAGAGGGTCTCAAACGAGTTTGAGCACAGGTAGTTCAGCCACTACGGGAGGTCGGTAGAGGAGGAGACAGCAGGGGAAGAGGAGGACGGGGGTCAGGGAGGGTCGTCGTCCTCGAAAAGGTTCGTCATGCGAACACCGTAGTCCGAAATGGCAGACTCGGCGAAGTTTGACACCTTCTGTCTCCGTTTCACACACCGAGGGCCCTGTCGCACCTAAAGGGCTCTCGGAAGACAAGTGACTACTCGGGTAACTGAAGACAGAACGGGACTAGTCCTGCTAATTCGAAACAGCGGCCCTTCGTGCCCGGTAAACGACGTCATTGCGAGGCAGAGTTTCGAAGGTCTACTCACGAAACCCACCGCACAGAGCGAAAAAGGCCAGTGGCTCGGGGGAGAGGAGGGAGCACAAAGACGATTGCGTCTCCTGAATTACACCGTTAATATGTCTGGTCGTCCACTACTCGACAGGGACCTCCCCATCCCCACCCCTCCACCTGCCGACCGACCCCCACCCCCGAGACCCCCCCGACGGCACAGACTGTTCCCGAACTACTTCTGTCGAAGAGGGGACGGTCCGACCCAATTGCTCCGACTCTCGTACCGCACTGTTGCCGCACGAGGGCCTACCTTCCGGCCTCTAAAAGGACAGACACTTTGCAGTTCTGTTTTATTTAACTGGAGACGCAACTTTACAAAGGTCAACCACTAGTCGGACGTAAAAAGTTGGTTGGTCCTCTTAAAAAGAAAAAAAAAAAAAAAGGGAGTTCTACGAGGCCGGTGCTGGCTATTCTCGAAGGTAGCTTTAGGTGCGCGGACCGNCCCCCACCCCCGAGACCCCCCCGACGGCACAGACTGTTCCCGAACTACTTCTGTCGAAGAGGGGACGGTCCGACCCAATTGCTCCGACTCTCGTACCGCACTGTTGCCGCACGAGGGCCTACCTTCCGGCCTCTAAAAGGACAGACACTTTGCAGTTCTGTTTTATTTAACTGGAGACGCAACTTTACAAAGGTCAACCACTAGTCGGACGTAAAAAGTTGGTTGGTCCTCTTAAAAAGAAAAAAAAAAAAAAGGGAGTTCTACGAGGCCGGTGCTGGCTATTCTCGAAGGTAGCTTTAGGTACGCGGACCGACGAGTAATGGCTCCACCGACAGTGCAGGACGAGTCTACTGGCTCCCCAGAGAAAACCCCCACCCACACCCCTTTTCCCAGGTGGTGTGGTAGTCGTCATCCCTGGTTGGAGGGGGGGGGCATGGGACGGCAACATTTGTGTCTGCGGTCCGAGACGACAGGTACTCTAAGAGGTCCTATGGTCTGACCCAACAATAAGGGAAGAGGTCGCCTAGAAGGGTTGGGTCCCTGGTTTGGGTCCAGAGGGTGCAACGTCCGTCTAAGTAAGGGTAGGTTCGGCCGTCCCTTTGGGTGCGAAAGGGCGTTTTACGAGTCCGTCTGCCCGCCTCCTCTATCGAGTACACATTCCACCCCGCACAACTACCGCCCCTGCACCGCCACCCCCCCCCTGCTTCTGTTCCTTTCGGCGGTCCTCTGCCGTAGTGAACGAGCGGGGGAGCCTGCGAACCCCACGCGTACCGACCGCTCGTCTGGGGTACACTCATCTACGGTCGAACAGTCGGAGTAACCCACGGGCCGTTGGGCCCTCAGTTCCTTCCGGGAAAAAAAAAAAAAAAAAAGGCTTACGATGGGGTCTCAGTTAATTTTATGTCATTCAGACTGTAGAAGTCTTACGTCTTACTAGTTTCCTCTCTTACGGGTATGTCTGGGACTGTAATTTTTTTTGGGGCACAAACCGCCGTCTGACTGTGGCACATTGTCCAGTCTATTAATACTCTTTTAGATACTATATAGACAACGTTAACGAGGAGAACAAAGGTAATAGTCTCGGTAGTTTGTGTGGGCGAGTGACGACGAACGGGCTAGGCTCATGGCGACTGTGAGAGTGGTCCGACTATGTCTGCCGTAGAAGTCTCGGCGACTTAATTAAACTGTCATTTATCCACTAGAGTCAATGGCGGAACAAATTTATATACCAAAAAAAAATTAACGTCGTCTATTGCCAAAACCAAAAATAAAAAACAAAAATAAATATATAAATACAAAAACGTAAAGACCCGTTTTGACCCTCTCGTGCCCCCACCCCCATCAAAGAGTAAGTATGACCCGGGAAAGAGGGTCAGGGGACAGGTCTGTGTGCGAGTCGGTAGGTACATAGCATTAAGTGTTCGTGGCGTTCTGTCCGACGACGCCAAAGTAGCGAACGTACTATTACTGAGCCGTCCGAGTCACCACAAACAAAAAAAAAGGAAAGGACAGAGAAGGGGGACTGGGGTTTTGGGGTTCGACTTGTGTACGCAATTAATGCTACCAATTGCTCAGCAGCGCAGAGACCGGAGCTACACAACTAATTTGATGCCTTCCGACACTGTCTACTCGGCAGTGCACATCCCAACGCCCGCCCTGTTTCGGTGCCCACACAAAGCCCTCCGACCCACAAGAGACGGGGAGCGGGCAGAATTCACCGAATTACCCAGGACCACACTACGTCGGGTCGAGACTGGGAGGAGGTTAGGAATCGTCGAGACCTTTCGTTTGATTAATGTCGAAAAATGTAATTTAGGATTACCTCAAGGTAGATAGAGGAGATTTGGCAGTGTCACTAATGTGAGTATTAACTCCGCGTGCCTACGGGGCGAGTAGTTTTGGCAAACCCAAACGGTAGTATCGTCGCGGAATGCTGCGTACGACTGATTGACACACTATTAATGTCGCTCCTCCTCACCTTGGAGACACACACACACACACACACACACACACACATACACACTTCCGTAGACAAATTCACTCAGAGACTACGTAAGACTTTTGAGACGTTTATCAAGGGTGTGTCTTCGCCCAAGTGTAGTTTCCGTCCTTATAAATCTTTATTACTAAAACATGGTGGGGTTCAGAGAGAGAGAGAGAGAAAAAAAAAAAAAAAAAACAGATGGACGGAAAAGGGGCTTACGGGTAGTCGTGTCCCTTTACAGAACGGATGTGTTTATACGTAGTGTTTACAGGAGAAACGACTCACTCTATTCGTAGCTTAAGGTAAATATAATGGTCGTGGAGATAAGGTAAAATTACCGGAGGGTAATAAGGTCGTCTCTCCGTTCCTCCGACAGCGGTCGAGGGAATTAGTCCCGCCTGCAGGGGCTGAGTGCCCAGGGCTCCGGGGTGCTTATCGCCCAGGTCCTGTATGAAGTCACCGGACCTGTCCGTAGAGCCGAAATAAACAGTGAGGGACGGTTCCGTCGTACAGTACTCACCCGACGGACACTTCAGGTGCCGGCCAGTACTATATGTAACACTCTCGTGTCTACCAGGGTCTCAAAGTCTCTAAGTCTGTCCTCTGAAGAAAAAAAAAGAAAAACTAGCCATTGATCTGGTTTGAAAGTCTACTCGAAAGGTTTAAGACCTCCACTACCGAGTACCTGTCAGTGTCGAAAATTTTCGAACACAAAACACGAATCGGCGAGTGACGACAGACTGAGAAACGCTGGGGCACTTGACATCAGAAGGTCCGAGGAGACAGGTACCCCTAAGAGGTCCGTTCTTATGGCCTCACCCAACGGTACGGACGAAGACAAATTTGCGTATAGACACGTTTTTTTTTTTTTTTTTTTCCGTCTTTCCGTTTTATGTTGTGTTACAGACTCATCCTAAAATTAGGTTGAAAAAAGATCACGGTCTCAACAACTGAAGGAGTCAAGGAATCTTAACGACGTGAAAGGAAACTTTAGCATAAAAACTCTTGAAAAAAAAAGAAAACGAAGAACCCGAATATTCCTGAAGTTTCTTTACTGAAAGTACCTGGACGTGTGCCTATAGTTGCCGTGTCAGTATTGACGGAAACAAGAACTTCCTTTGAGGGGAATTTTACGTGTGCGACGCGCAAACGTGAGTCATAAAGCGCTGCTCCATGTGTTTAGTAAAGACGTTTTCTCATTTATACTATCTTTAAGCTTTGAGACGCCGTTTTGAGACTTGTAGAATTGTGTGTTTTCGGTAGTGGCTGTCATCCATTTCCCCACTTGTACACCCACAAAGCTATTTTGAAATAATCGTTTTTGTTCATGCCTCCAGGCGACGCCGACAGCCCCCGTTGCAGACGTCTAAAACTATTGAGTCCACGAACTAGCGGCCCTAAGTAGAAACACGGCTAGAGTCCACGGTACACCGCCGAAGTTTAAGGTAGGGCTCAAATCGGGAGCGACGACGCCGAGTCGACGAGTCGACACAGACTGAGAAGTCTGACCCGGACTTGATACGTCCAAAGTGCGGGTGCGGGCGGTCATATATGCACAGAGAGGTCCTTTTATAATAGATGCGGTGCTCGGCGAGCGAAAAAGGGAGCTTTGGAGGGCGAAAGACATTCAAGGCGGAGTCCTGGAGGCAGAAAGGGAGAGACGGAGTCCTGGAGGACGAACGAGACTCTAAGACGGAGTGAACAAGTCAGCACAGGCTAAGGAACGTTGGGTCACCCGGCGTCGTCCGGCCCGAAGGGACGGGCAGTGGTTGAGGGCCTCGAACGAGACGCGCACGGAAGTCTGTGGTGAAGAAACGACCCTAAAAGGAGTCTGACAGGAGACGGAGTGTCAAGGTAGTCAGGTGTGGAACGACAGTTTTAGGTTTCTCTCTTTTTCATTGTCTCTCTCTCTCTCTGTCGTCGTGTCTCTCTCTCTTAATCTCTCTCTCCGCTTCCGCAGTCAGTCCTGCCCTGGCGAATTGGGGATTCTCGACTCAGTTTTCGCACCTTGCTCCCCTCGACACAGACGTCGGACGGACCGTTTCGTTATTGACCTTAGTGCACACTGCCAGTCTTTCGCTCTCGATGTGGGGTAGTTCTCCCGTGTCTGGGAAGAGCATTTCTTTGCGTCCCGTCACGTGTATGCCCGGACCCCAGATCGGCTCCTTCGGTCTTTTACCGAGTTTGTGCGCCCCCTTTACCTCGCATTAGTTCCGGGGAAACGAGCCCCTAAGTCACTAGATACAGGACGCACAAGTCCCCGGAGAGAGAGAAACCACGGGTCTTCAGTACCTTGCCAACAACACGTTCCACCGGCACGGATCCCGAGACATTTCTGTACAGGGGTCTTACCGGCCGGCGGAGGTGGTGCTACGGGAGGACCCAAACGACCCCCTGTTAGTTGAAACGAAGACAACTCCACCTTTCCTTTTATTCTCCTTACTCCACAAAAAAAAAGAAAGTCAAAGGACCCTTATTTGTTCCATCTCTTGTTGGAAGGATGCAAAAACCAAAAAAAAAATTGAAATTGACAAGGACGGAGACGCACAGACATTGATTCAAACCAAAAGACGGCGGATTGAGAAGACGACGACCACGATCCAGTGAAGTCAGCACAGGCTGAGACACGCTGTGGTATCTGCCGTCGGGTGGTCCGAGGGGGCAGGGACCCCAAGAGGTCCGTTCTTGTGACCTCACCCGACGGTAAAGGAAGGGGTTACTTACTTGTCACTTTTCACTTTCACTTCAGTCAGTCAGCACAGGCTGAGAATCGCTGGGGTTCCTGACGTCGGGTGGTCCGAGGAGGCAGGTACCCTAAAAGGTCCGTTCTCAGGACCTCACCCCACGGTAACGGAAGAGACGTCCTCAATGTTAAGTGAGGACTAAAGGAAACTTAGATACGATTTATATAGGGGACTTTCACTTTCACAATCAGCGAGTCAGCACAGGTTGAGAAATACCACCCGGTACCTGACATCGGGTGGTCCGAGGAGACAGGTACCCTAAGAGGTCCGTTCCTATCACCTCACCCAACGGTCCGGGAGGAGGTCCCCTAGAAGGACTGGGTCCCTAGCTTGGACCCAGAGGTCGTAACGTCCGTCTAAGAAATGTAAGATTCGGTGGTCCCTTCGGGATAAAAATACATGTAATATGTAGGGGACAGACCACAATTGGGAATGTCGTGAGAAGGGGAAAGTCTCGGTGGCTTGACGGTCCGAGTCAATCACCCGGTGACTGTGGTCAGACACTCAAGGTAACTGTTCTAAGACTGTCGAAACAGGGAGTAGTCGGTGAGGACTGACGTTCGGGAGCAAAATATATTCGGGGATCTGAGGAGTAGTTAGGATTTCCTTTAGTTAGCACTCATAAGTAACCTTCCTGACTTCGACTTCGAGGTTATGGAACCGGGGTACTACGCTTGTCAGTTGAGTAATCTTTTCTGGGACCACGACCCTTTCTAACCCCCGTCTTCTTCCTTCCCCTGCTGTCTTCTACTCTACCAACCTACCGTAGTGACTGAGTCACCTGTGCTCACTTGAGGCCCTCAACCACTACCTGTCCCTCCGGACCGCACGACGTCAGGTGCACCAGTGTTTCTCAACCTGTGCTGACTCGCTGACTTGTTCTGAGGGGTACCTCCCCCAATGTGACAGGAACTCCGTCCTCGGACGACCCGAGGGGCAGACGGTCGACTCTTACTTTCGACGGAAAGGTAAAGGTGGTTTGAGACAGAGGCATAACAAATTAAACCGGAACCGACCCGTCTCTTTCCGTTCCAAAAGTGGTCGTTGTTAAAGGCCCGACGGGACTGTTTCCGAGAAGGAGACACGCACACGCACACACACACGCACCGACACACACACCCCCCCCCACACCAACACACGTAGACACACCCACACACCCAGACACACACCCCCACCCCACACACACACACACCCACACACACCCACATCCACACACCCCAAGACACACACACACCCACACACCACACACACCCACACACCCATACCCCACACACACACCCCACACACTCCACACACACACACCCACACTCACCCCCCC
>SJYO01033146.1:479266-592285 GCA_006410555.1 Capra ibex
ACGAAGGGGGAAAGGGGCGGGGCGTGGGGCCGAAAGGACGAAGGGGGAAAGGGGCGGGGCGTGGGGCCGAAAGGACGAAGGGGGAAAGGGGCGTGGGGGGAAAGACGAGACAAAGGACAGGGAGGGTCTGTGACTGTTTTACTTCCGACGAGTGAGCGTAGGCTGAGAGACGCCGGGGTGTCTGGCGTCGGGCGGCACGAGGGACAGGTAGTGGTTGAGGGCCTCGACGAGTTTGAGTGCCGGTAGTTCAGCCACTACGGTAGGTCGGTAGAGTAGGAGACGGCGGGGGAAGAGGGGGACGGGAGGTAGAAAGGGTCGTAGTCCCAGAAAAGGTTCCTCAGTCAGGAACCGTAGTCCACCGGTTTCGTGACCTTGAAGTCGAAGTCGTAGTGACTTTTCATGCAGAATCCCCGTGAAACCACTCCCGTGGTCTCCCGACTCCTCGTCCTCTACCACATGAACGGACCGCTGAGGACCCCTAGACCCCCGGAGACGTTCTCCCAACTCGGACACCTTAGGGCAGCCTTACCTTAAGACGTACTCCCAACTCGGACACCTTAAGGCAACCTTACCTTAAGAGAACCCTCCCAAGGCAACCGTACCGCGGGGGACCATCCCGTAACTATAAGAAGGTCGGGTCGCAAAGAGTACTACATGAGCCGTAGTTCCCGCAGGGAACTCCCGGTCCAGTCATCCCGTCCCCGTCGAGTCGAGTCGAACGTCCCAACCCTCCTCCTGTACGCTACCGAGACCACCCGTGTGTCCCCACCCCTCCCCCCGGTCCCCACGTCCCCTGGGTCCACTGCTCGTGCCCCTCCCCCTCCCCCTCCCCGCGAGAAAGATCTTCGCCTACTCTGTAGTGTGTCGACGTCTACGATGGACAGTCCCGTCCCTGGTGTGCCGGTCAAAATGACCGAGTCTACCTTGACCTACGGACACTCCGGAAGGAATGACTTGACAGACGAGAGGTTCTTCCTTTGTCTCTGTGTCTCTCTCTCCACCTCTCTCCAGACATAATCGACACAGAAAAGTATGGAACGACACCAAGTCAGCGAGTCAGCACAGGTTGAGAGACCCTGGGGCACCTGGCGTCGTGCGGTCCGGAGGGACAGGTAGTGGTCGAGGGTCTCAGATGAGCTTGAGTGCAGGCAATCCAGCCACTGCGGTAGGTTGGCAGAGTAGGAGACAGTGGGGGAAGAGGAGGACGGAAAGTAGAAAGGGTCGTAGTCCCAGAAAAGGTCACTTAGCCCAGGAGCTTGACCCACCGGGTCCATAACCTCAAAGTCAAAGTCGTAGTCAGGAAGGTTACTTATAAGTCCCAACCAAACGAAAAATACATGCATACGTAATATACATGTGTTATATATATTATATATACGATATATTACACATATTATACATATGTCATATATGACCTCTTCTATAAACCCTCTTTCCTTACCGTTGGGTGCGGTCATGACGACGCACCCCTTAGGGTACCTGTCTCTGGGACCACCCGACGTCGGGTACCCCAACGTTCCCAGCCTGTACTGAATCACTCATTTCCTGATGGTGATACATTATATATGTGATATATATACACACACGAGTAATATATTGTACAAAATATGTGTAATGTGTTTCATATTACATACATACATTATAAAATATACGCAATATTTGTACAAGTGTATATATTGTATAAAATACAGAGAGATATATTGTGTCAATACAGGGAGATATATGTAAAGTTATTCGTAGATGAATGGTATATGTGACACAAAGACATGCCTTACCCTCTCTAACTCTGCATATGTGTGCAATATATGTATATGTGTATATGTATACAACTTTGTATATGTGTGCCGGAAACGTGCACACACATACCGACCACCTAAAATACGGCACATACACGCTAGAGGGTAGGTTCATGATTGGTCCGGGTTGGGACGAGCCGAAGGTTCTACCTTGTTCTAGCCCGTGCAGGTCCGACCATCACCATGCCGGCATCTGCTACGACACATGCACCTGTGTGCCTTCACAATCAACGATTCAGCACAGGCTGAGAAACGCTGGGGTACGTGACATCGGGCGGTTCGAAGAGGTAGCCACGCTAAGACGTCCGGTCTTATGCCCTCACTCAACGGTCCGGGAGGAGGTCCCACTAGAAGGGCTGGTCTCTAACTTGGGCCCAGAGGGTGTAACGTCCGTCCGAGAAATGGTAGACTTGGTGGTCCCTTCAGGCTACCTGTGCATATCTTATGTCTAAGTAGTCGCGCAGTAATATCCGTCTCTTTTCCCTTCTACACACGTACTCAATATACATATGCATCTCCGACAATATATACGTATGTACAGTGTCTACACACAGATGTAATGTGTGTATATCGTACACAAAGACACGCACGTGTCCGTTACCACACATACAGAATATACGTATTTCTCATGTACGGATAGGTGCATCTTGGAGAAAGCACGTGCATATACTGTATATATATACATAAACGTACAACCTATAACAGTGGATACATATATATTGTATGTATATATGTACGTTCTTTAAATACATGTATATATTAAACACACGAAAATAAGTGTGTTTAACTTACATATAGACCATATATAAGGTACCCCAGCGTTTCTCAGCCTGTGCTGACTCGCTGATTTGACTTCACTGATTATCATATATAATATATATTCATATGTGTATAATGAGTTTTTACATAAATATATAAAAGACATACATAAATATATATCCTATATTTACATATGTGCGTATATTATACATATGTACACACACACAGACATTTAAATATACATATTCTGAAGGCTACGGTCCATATACCCAAGTTAGGGACGAGTCCGCCGACTCTGCGCTGTAAGAAGTACCGGTTTTATGTCTGTTGTCTTCGTTATAACATTGTTTCAGGTATTTTTGAACTTTACCAGGTGTAGTTTTTTTCTCTTTCTTTAATGTTCAAACTGCGTCCTTGTCGTTCGGAGTTTTTGCGTCGCTGACGCGGTTAAATGACCGGATATTTCTTTCGACTCGCGGCTTCTTACCTACGAAAACTTGACGCCACAACCTCTTCTCAGAACTCTCAAGGAACCTGACGTTCCTCTAGGTTCGTCAGGTAGAAGTTCCTCTAGTCAGGACCCACAAGTGACCTTCCTGACTACGACTTCGACTTTGAGGTTATGAAACCGGGGGACTACGCTTCTCGGCTGAGTGACCTTTTCTGGGACTACGACCCTTTCTAACTTCCGACCTCCTCTTCCCCTACTGTCTCCTACTCTACCGACCTACCGTAGTGGTTGAGTTACCTGTACTTAAACTCGATCGAGGCCCTCAACCACTACCTGTTCCTCCGGACCACACGACGTCAGGTACCCCAGCGTGTCTCAGCCTGTGCTGACTCACTTATTGGGAAAGCGACAGTTAACTGTCCGTATGACTGATGTGTAAACTTGACGTCCATATTTCTTGGCTGAATGTCTGGACTGAGCTTTTGTCTTCAAGGATCATCACTCTTTGTTTCGGGGGGTTTTAGTGAGTCGTCACTTTCGTTCTATCTAGTGAAGAAGACTGGGACTCACGCAGTTGACACCCCCGAAGGACCCACCGCGTCTGCCGTTTCTGAGACGGACGTTACGTCCTCTGGGTCCAAGCTAGGGCCCCAGCCCTTCTAGGGGACCTCTTCCTTTACTGTCGGGTGAGGTCATAAGAAGGGACCCTTTAGGGTACCTGTCTTCCCGGACCACCCGATGCCAGGTACCCAACGGTTCCCAGTGTGCCCTGACTCGCTGATTGGAATAATAAGGTCACTTGCCCTTCGAGGTCATACACCTGGTTCCAATGTACAATCACTGACTACGACGGGCGGACCCGGTCCACACTGACGTCGTCCCAGACACTGGACGCGGACCCGGCCCACTCAAGTTGGGACTGGCGACTGAGTCTCTGTGTGCGATCCTCTTGTGTCGTAAGGGTCCCTCGGGTCTCTTCGCAGAGTATGCGTGCAAGGACCTTTTGTCGGAGTCTAGTCTTTACTCTTGGTTTATTTTAATTTGGACGGGGAGGTTAATTGACGAAATTGGGCGATTCACGTACCCGGCTTTAATCAGTCAATATTTGTTTTATTGTTCGTGGGTGAATCGTAATATCATCGATTTAACGAGCAAAGAGGGGTGTTTCCTATAGGCACCTAATATGGTTAATTATAAAAAGGATGAAAACTTTTTGTGACCTTCCAGGATCTTTACTCCCAAATCCCCTTTTTTTTTTTTTGTGAGGTCCCAAATCCGGACCCAATTTTAATTCACTTAAAATAAGTAATAGTCGTCAGATTTAATGTTTCCACATTAACGTAGAGTCGTAAAGAGCGACTGAAGGTGGAAGGTACACCCTCCAAGCAGTGCAGACGACACCTACTCGACTGATCCGGCTTTCTCCCCTCCTACCCCACCACTGACAGGCACAAAAAGAGACGTACTGACGCCGGTCGCCCCTTCCGTGGGACCCGTGTCCCTACGTACCTAATCTACATCTATGTCCACGTGTATCCACTATCCCCACAGCCGCAGTCATGTCAAGGAGCGTCTACTGTATATCCCCAAATGTCCATCTCTACCACCGTAACACCGTTTCTTAGGAGGACCGTTACGTCCTCTGCTTTCTCTGAATTCAAGTTAGGAACCCAACCCTTCTGCGGAACCTCTTCCTTTCCCGTTGGGTGAGGTCACAAGAACGGACCTCATAGGACACCTGCCTCCTCGGACGCACCGATGTCAGGTACCCCAGTGTCTCTCAGCCTGTGCTGACTCACGCGCGTGTGCGACATACGCACACAATTGTAATCTGCACTATACGTCTCTCTCTTTATGTCCACTTCTAAATCTCCACCACTCTGTACCACTCTTGGGTCATCTAATCCCTATCTTTATCGACGGTGTCGTGAAGGGCCCACCGAGTCACCACTTTCTTACCATGCCTACAAGTCAAGTCAAGTCAAGTCAGAGAGTCAGCACAGGTCGAGAAACGCTGGGGTACCTGACGTCGTGTGGTCCGGAGGGACAGGTAGTGGTTGAGGGCCTCGAACGAGTTTGAGTACAGGTAGTTCAGTCACTACGGTAGGTTAGTAGAGTAGGAGACTGTAGGGGAAGAGGAGGACGGGAGTTAGAAAGAGTCGTCGTCCCAGAAGAGGTCACTCAGTCAAGAAGCGTAGTCCACCGGTTTCGTAACCTCGAAGTCGANTCGTCAGGAAGGTTACTTGTGGGTCCTGACTAGAGGAAATCCTACCTGACCAACCTAGAGGAACGTCAGGTTCCCTGAGAGTTCTCAGAAGAGGTTGTAGTGTCAAGTTTTCGTAGCTAAGAAGTCACGAGTCGGAAGAAGTTCAGGTTGCGAGTGTAGGTANTGGTTGAGGGCCTCGAACGAGTTTGAGTACAGGTAGTTCAGTCACTACGGTAGGTTAGTAGAGTAGGAGACTGTAGGGGAAGAGGAGGACGGGAGTTAGAAAGAGTCGTCGTCCCAGAAGAGGTCACTCAGTCAAGAAGCGTAGTCCACCGGTTTCGTAACCTCGAAGTCGAAGTCGTCGTCAGGAAGGTTACTTATAAGTCCTGACTACAGGAAATCCTACCTGACCAACCTGGAGGAACGTCAGGTTCCCTGAGAGTTCTCAGAAGAGGTTGTAGTGTCAAGTTTTCGTAGTTAAGAAGTCACGAGTCGGAAGAAGTTGAGGTTGAGAGTGTAGGTATGTATTGATGACCTTTTTGGTGTCGAAACTGATCTACCTGGAAACAACCTTTTCATTACAGAGACGAAAAATTATACGACAGATCAAAACAGTATCGAAAAGAAGGTTCCTCATTCGCAGAAAATTAAAGTACCGACGTCAGTGGTAGACGTCACTAAAACCTCGGGGTTTTTTATTTCAGACTGTGACAAAGGTGACAAAGGGGTAGATAAAGGGTACTTCACTACTCTGACCTACGGTACTAGAAGCAAAAGACTTACAACTCGAAATTCGGTTGAAAAAGTGAGAGGAGAAAGGGAAAGTAGTTCTCCGAGAAATCGAGGAGAAGTGAAAGACGGTATTCCCACCACAGTAGACGTATAGACTCCAATAACTACAAAGAGGGCCGTTAGAACTAAGGTCGAACACGAAATAGGTCGGGTCGCAAAGAGCAGTACATGAGACGCATATTCATATATCTGTACTATTTACTATATATATATACACCTATTATATCTACATCTGTACTATTTATCTATATATCTATTATATCTGTACTATTTATCTAGTATCTACCACATCTATATACTACTATATCTGTACTAATTATCTACTATCTACCACATATATATACTACTATACCTACAGTATTTATCGATATCTGTACCATATCTATGTACCTACTATACCTACACCATTCATCTATGTATCTACCCTGTCTATGGACTGCTACACTCACCCACCATGTCTATATACTACTGTATCTACACTATTAGTCCGTACGTCTGCTGTGTTTCCACACCACTAACCCGCACTGGCCGTGTACCTACCATAGCTATGCGACGACGGCGGTTCAGCGAAGTCAGCACGGGCTATCTGCCGTCGGGCGGTCCGAGGAGACAGGGACCCTAAGAGGTCCGTTCTTAGGACGTCACCCAACGGTAAAAGAAGAGGCTACCAAAGCTATATATCCACTTGTTTACATCTACATGCATACTATGTCTATATGTCTGCCTAAATTTCGACTTCGAGACACAAGTCAGTGAACGCTGGGGTACCCGACATCGGGGCGGTCCGAGGAGACAGGAACCCTAAGAGGTCCGGTCTTATGACCTCCCCCTTACGGTAGGGTAGGAGGTCCCCCGGGAATAGCTGGGTCTCCAACTAGGGTGCAGAGAACGCAGAGGACATAGCCGTCCGCCCAAGAAATGGTGGCCGCGGTAGACTCTTCCGGCAATTAGTCGACATAGGATTATGTTGTGTTTTTCAAATTTCAGACTTTTTATTATTATTACGTCCGTCAGAGTTCAGCCCCTTGAGGGACGGTCTAGTTCCCCGACGACTTCTTCCTCCGAGGACCCTGGGGTAGGCACCATTCTGAGGGGCTCTGAGAGGACGTTTTCAGACTAGCGTGATCTGCCTCCCGACAAGTGTCTCTTTACCGGAACATCTTCGACGAAGACAAGTATAAACGTCTTTTTCTCTGAACTCTGGTGGTCCCCGTGGATGAACACACCTGGGACCCCTCCGTACCAGTAGGCTGGGGTCTCTCGGTTCGTCTACCTGGTCAAAATCTCTTTAGCCGACCAACCGGATCCCGACGGGGCCACCGAGTCCCCATTTCTTGGGTGGACGGTTACGTCCTCTCGACCCAAACTAGGGACTCAACCCGTCTAGGGGACCTTCTCCCGTACCGTTGGGTGAGGTCACAAGAACCGAGCTCTTAGGGTGTCTGCCCCCTCGGACCGCCCGATGTCAGGTACTCCACACGGGGACTGAACTGACGTAATTATTGGGTGAGGAGGGCGGCCAAGGTATTTGTGTCCCCGCCGTCGGTCCCGTCCTTGCTCGTGCAGTCCTTGAAGCCGACGAGGCTAAACAACTTAGTTGTCTCGCCTTCCACAACGTATCTACTTAGTTGTAGATGCAGACTTCGGCGGGGGCGACGACAGCTAAACGTATTCACCCATTCGACACTTCTTGCGTCTCACACTCGCGCGACGCTGCCTCCTTTTAGGAGCTCGTCGGGGTTCGTGGACCGACAAACCTTGGACACGAAGGGGGCGGAGGAGGTCCTTCCGAGGCCTTCCGTACGACAGTGCCCCAAGGGGCCACCGAGTCTACCACTTTCCTAGGCGGACACTACGCTCTCTGACCCAAGTTAGGGACCCAGCCCGTCTAGGAGACCTCCTCCCGTGTCGTCGGGTGAGGCCATGAGAGGGGACCTCTTAGGGTACCTGTCTCCTCGGACCATCCGACGTCAGGTGCCCCAGCGTCTCTCAACCGCTCGTTGTGAAAGTCAGAAATTCGTTGGGCGTTTCCGCACTCAGAGACTCTCGGGGTCGAAACGGCTCCACGCGCAATGTCGTCCCGACGCCATTTTAGAACAGACCGAAGTCGTCGGCGCACCTGACTTCTGCTAGAACAACTAAAAATCAGCGATTCGACACAGACTGAGAAAACGCTCAGGTACCTGACATCGGGTGGCCCAAGGAGACAGATACCCTAAAGGGTCCGTTCTTATAACCTCACCCAACGGTACGGGAGGAGGTCCCCTAGAAGGGTTGTGTCCCTACTTTGAATACAGAGGACATAACCGTCCGCCCAGGAAATGGTGACTCGGTGGTCCCTTTTTATTTTTATTTTAATTTTACAATTGTTGAGTCAGAACAGAAACGTTGGGACACCTGACATCGGGCGGTCCGAGGAGACAGGTATCCTAAGAGGTCCGTTCTTGCGACCTCACCCAACGGTACGGGCGGAGGTTCCCCTAGAAGGGATGGGTCCCTATTTTAGACGTAACGGATGTAACTGTCCGTCCAAGAAATGGTGGCTCGGTGGACCCTTCGGACGACTCCTACAATGAACAGTCGTCAATCTTGGGTCTCTCGTGCAGCTAAGGGGTTTGTATCCTTTGAACGACAATCAGAGGACCAAGTAGTAGACGCACGACACCAGAAGGACAGACCCCCAACGCGAAACCGAAAATTTTAGCGACAGTGTCGCCTCCAACCCGGTGCGCCTAAGTAAACCTCAGCTCGACTGGGTCGCACTTAATTCCCTGCCTTCCCTCCCCCGACTCACTTGACTACTGTTTGTCGCGGAGGAACTAAAGTTCCGTTCTCTCTGGGAGGGTTGCCACTGGACGTCGGAGCAACATGCCCCTGGTACCCGACTCACGGTCGACACAAGGACCGCCCCGGTTCGCAGGCCGGTCGTAATAGACGGGTCACTCAGAAGTAAGGTTTGGAGACCGGTGGTCTACACTTCTCGACTGAGTGACCTTTTCTGGGACTACGACCCTTTCTAACTTCCGTCCTCCTCTTCCCCTGGTGTCTCCTACTCTACCGACCTACCGTAGTGGTTGCACTGCCTGCACTCAAACTCGTTTGGACCCTCACTCACTACCTGTCCTTCCGGACCGCACGACTCCAGGCACCCCAGCGTCTCGACCTGTGCTGACTCGTCGACTTGTTACTGTCGGTGGGTCCCTCGTCCTCCCTCCGAGTTTCCTGTGGTGGGACCCCTGTCGCTGTGGTGCCAGGAATCTCCACCAACGAAAAAAGTTCGTCTTCGGACCCTCGTTCTCCGTCGGTCGGAGGTTTACGTCCGGACCTTCCACGGTACACGAAAGACGCCCGAGACAAATCCTTTTTTTGTCGTCGTTGTTGTTCTCTTTTAGAGGATAAAGGAAATCACCCTTTGGGTGGACTCAGACCTCCTCGCCGGCCCAAAGGTGTAAAGGCTTCCCGACAGTAGAGTCGAGGCCGACCTTCGGACGGTCCCACGGGACGACCCATAATCCCGTCCGGCGGACGGGGGCCCCTGAGACTGTCCAACTGGACGGGGTCCTCCCGCGCCCCCTATGGACTGTTTCTTTCTCGGGGGCGAGGTGGGGCCCCGGCCCCCCCGCCACCCCTCAACTCTGGGAAGACCCTCAGGTCCTTTTCTCCGAACGTACACGCACACACACACACACGTACGCACGTGCGCGCACACACACGCGTACACACACACACGCACACACACACACACGCACGCACGTACACTCGATAAAAGAGCAGGTATTATCTCTCATAGCACCGCTCGAATCTAATCTTTTGAAGTTAATTCGGAAAGGTTTTTTTTTTCTCGTAGACGGCTGGCTACTGCCCCACCCCCCAACCCCCCTCAACCGACATTTGTCTTTACGGAAACGGCCACTGTTTGTTTACTAGAATAGGTAACATAACACAATGTTTAATTTTAATCTAATTCGGTGGATGTGCCATGGAGGGGGCGTACATGTTAACGGGCCGCGTAGCCTCGCCGTGAGGCGTGTATAACTTTGGCCCGGCCTCCTCGGGAGTAATAGACGTCGCCGTAGCGATTGGCTCGCGTCGTATTAGTTTCGGAGCCCCATGCATAATTAATAGGAAAACTTATCACTACTTTAAAATTTTTGTAGAGGAAATCCGAGTCTAGTAGGCGTCTACTTTGTTTCCGTCGGTGTCGAACGCACACGTCGGGGCGTACACAAAAATGTAGACAAGTCCTATAAAGTTAAACTTCGAGTTGTTCGTCTCTGCCGCTAATTTCTCCTTGTACCTCTGTCTGCCCCCCCCCCCTCACCCCCTCTCTCTCCCTTATCTCATATTTTGGGACGTTATTGTTTATCTGAGGGGGGTGGTGGGTGGTGGAGGCGGTCGAGTAGTTGGTCTCTCCTTTTACTCCAAGGAACGGTCTTTTCCGTCACAACAAGATCCTTCGCAGCCGATTGCTGACCCTAAGTTTGCGATCTCAGGGAGCCGCTCCACAGGTGGACAATGGAGGTCTGAGGTCGGACGCGGGAGTTTGGACGTTCAGTCCCGGCGGAGGGCTACTAAAACCTCCAACTCCCAGGTTTAAGCGCCCTAGGCAGTCGTCTGACACGTTAGATGGGTCTTGATCTTTCGTTGACACACCGACAAAGCGACGAGTCAGCACAGGCTGAGAAACCCTGGGGCACCTGGCGTCGTGCGGTCCGGAGGGACAGGTAGTGGTTGAGGGCCTCGAACGAGTTGGAGTACAGGTAGCTCAGCCCCTACGGAAGGTCGGTAGAGTAGGAGACAGCAGAGGAAGAGGAGGACGGGGGTCAGGGAGGGTCGTAGTCCCAGAAAAGTTCACTCAACCGAGAAGCAAAGTCCACCAGTTTCATAACCTCGAAGTCGAAGTTGTAGTCAGGGACGTTACTTGTGAGTCCTGATTAAAGGAAATCCTACCTCACCAACCTAGAGGAACATCAGGCTCCCTGAGAGTTCTCAGAAGAGGTTGTGGTGTCAAGTTTTCGTAGGTAAGAAGTCGCAAGTCGAAAGAAGTGTCAGGTTGAGAGTGTAGGCATACACTGGTGACCTTTTTGGTATCGGAACTGATCTGACTGGAAACAACCGTTTCATTACAGAGACGAAAAATTGTAGGACAGATCCAACCAGTATTGAAAAGAAGGTTCTTTGTTCGCAGAAAATTAAAGTACCGACGTCAATGGTAGACGTCACTAAAACCTCGGGTTTTTCTATTTCAGAGAGTGACGAAGGTAACAAAGGGGTAGATAAAGGGTACTTCACTACCTTGGTCTACGGTACTAGAATCAAAAGACTTACAACTCGAAATCCGGTTGAAAAAGTGAGAGGAGAAAGTGAAAGTAGTTCTCCGAGAAATCGAGGAGAAGTGAAAGACCGTATTCACACCACCGTAGACGTATAGACTCCAATAACTATAAAGAGGGTCGTTAGAACTAAGGTCGAACACGAAGGAGGTCGGGTCGCAAAGAGTACTACATGAGACGTATATTCAATTTATTCGTCCCACTGTCACATGTCGGAACTGCATGAGGAAAGGGCTAGAGCTTGGTCAGGCAACAAGGCCCAGGTCTAGATTGACAACGATGGAGAGGACGGATGTCCAAAGAGTCCTTCGTTGAGACCTTCGGGCCCTTCTCTTGTCAGGGACGACACTCTACCAATCGTACTACTCTCGCCCCCAGAAACCTTCAACGTCCCTATGAAGTTACCTGAAAAGACGCGACCTCACTTGCAACCGCCTGTACGGTGTGTCGGAGGGACGTCTGACTTCAACAGTCGCACCCTAACTTTGCATCCCAGAGAGTAATTTGGGTACGACTAAACCAATAAAAATTCCAAAAAAAAAAAATTACCCGACGAATTTTCGGAAAGAACTTAAATAGTGTCACAATAGAGACCAAATACAAGACTGTAAAAACCGGTACTCCGGACACCCTTAGGATCGAGGGACTGGTCCCTACCTTGGGTGCAAGGAACGTAACCTTCCACTCCAGAACTGGAGACCTGGTGGTCCCTTCAGGGGTTAAACGAAAATTAGGCGACAAATTTCGTCAACTCTCCCACAGCACTTTACCGTCGTGGCTCTCCCCTAAACCCCTTCTAATAGGTCTTTACCCCCGAAGAGACACCGAGTCTACCATTTCTTAGACGGATGTTACGGTCCCTGTACCCAAGTTAGGGAGCCAGTTCTTCAAAAGGACCTCCTCTCGTACCGTCGGGTGAGGTCACAAGAACGGACCTCTTAGGGTACCTGTCTCCTCGGACCGCCCGGTGTCAGGTCCCCCAGAGTTTCTCATCCTGTGCTGACTCGTTGTTTGTGAAAGATGAAAGAAATGGGTCTTTAGTTTTCCATTAGTTTTCGGCAAACTACACATGTTGTCGACACACTGACTTCCGCAGAAACTTTACCGTAAACTGTTTTACGGGGCATATAGTGATCCACACTACTCTCGAATTGGGGCTTTATATCACTTTTTATTTTAAGTCCCAGTAAAATTTTTTAGAGACTTGGACGAAAAGACCTGTTAGCCTCTACTCTCTCAAGAAGGTACTGTGTACGACACACAACACTATTCAGTGAGTCAGCACAGGTTGAGAGACGCTGGGGTGCCTGACATCGGGTGGTCCGAGGAGACAGGTACCCTAAGAGGTCCGTTCTCGTGACCTCACCCAACGCTACGGGAGGAGGTTCCCTAGAAGGACTGGGTCCCTAGCTTGGGTCCAGAGAACGTAACGTCCGTCTAAGAGAATAGTAGACTCGGTGGTCCCTTCGAGTACAGCATAGTTACAGGATTCTGTCAACACACTGAAGTTAACGAATAAATAGTCCACCCCACCTTCCGGTCCTCTAGAATCCTTTTGTTTTTAAACAGAAAACGGTAAAGACCTCTGCTCTTGAACCTTTAGTTTACCAACCGCTCCGACCCGAGGGAGGTCTCCGGGGTCCCCTCCCAGGAAGGGTGGGGAACGTCGAAGACCCCCGAGGTGCACACAGGGACCCGAACACCGGCGGAGGGAGGGTAGAGACTGACGGAACAACGAACCGGTACCTCTCAGTCCTGACTACCACCATTACGTCGGTCCTCCGACCTCGACCAATCCTCTGTTCGGCTGGAGCCACTTCCTGTTTTCAGTTAGCCGTCCACTACCAGTTAGGAGCATGGAACCCAAGTTTTATCGGGGCCTGATTTTGTCAGGACTTCAGTGACACTTAAGCAGATCCGACTCTTTCAGGTTACGTGTCCGGTAGGTCTCTTGAGACAGAATGAGATCGAGTGGTTCACCTCTCTCCCCCGTGCGTTGCCTGTTCCCACTGAGGTCGTCACTTGGTTAGTCCTCCTGTCCATTGTGTGTTGGAGTGTCCCACGAGGGGTCGACTGGGGTTGGTGCACCTGGGTCACCCACATAGAGTTCCATCAGGGTGTAAACTGGTGTTGGTGCACCAGGGTTTCCCGTGTAGGAGGATCCCCACCAGAGGATCGACTAGTCTTGATGTACCCGGGTCACCTATATAGAGGAGTTCCGTCAGGGTGTAAACTGACGTTGGTACGTATAGGGCACTCGTGTAGAGGAACCCCACCAGGGTGTCGACTACCACTGGGTTGTCGCATCTTGGTCACCCGTATAGAAGGAACCCCACCAGGGTGTCGACTATCTCTGGGTTGGCGCATCTGGGTCACCCGTATAGAAGTAACCCCACCAGGGTGTCGACTACCACTGGGTTGGCGCATCTGGGTCACCCGTATAGAAGGAACCTTACCAGGGTGTCGACTACCACTGGGTTGGCGCATCTGGGTCACCTGTATAGAAGGAACCCCACCAGGGTGTCGACTACCACTGGGTTGGCGCATCTGGGTCACCCGTATAGAAGGAACCTTACCAGGGTGTCGACTACCACTGGGTTGGCGCATCTGGGTCACCCGTATAGAAGGAACCCCACCAGGGTGTCGACTACCACTGGGTTGGCGCATCTGGGTCCCCCGTATAGAAGGAACCCCACCAGGGTGTCGACTACCACTGGGTTGGCACATCTGGGTCCCCCGTATAGAAGGAACCCCACCAGGGTGTCGACTACCACTGAGTTGGCGCATCTGGGTCCCCCGTATAGAAGGAACCCCACCAGGGTGTCGACTACCNACCTGGGTCACCCACATAGAGTTCCATCAGGGTGTAAACTGGTGTTGGTGCACCAGGGTTTCCCGTGTAGGAGGATCCCCACCAGAGGATCGACTAGTCTTGATGTACCCGGGTCACCTATATAGAGGAGTTCCGTCAGGGTGTAAACTGACGTAGGTACGTATAGGGCACTCGTGTAGAGGAGCCCCACCAGGGTGTCGACTACCACTGGGTTGGCGCATCTGGGTCACCCGTATAGAAGGAACCCCACCAGGGTGTCGACTACCACTGGGTTGGCGTATCTGGGTCACCCGTATAGAAGGAACCCCACCAGGGTGTCGACTACCACTGGGTTGGCGCATCTGGGTCACCCGTATAGAGGAACCCCACCAGGGTGTCGAATACCACTGGGTTGGCGTATCTGGGTCACCCGTATAGAAGGAACCCCACCAGGGTGTCGACTACCACTGGGTTGGCACATCTGGGTCCCCCGTATAGAGGAACCCCACCAGGGTGTCGACTACCACTGGGTTGGCGCATCTGGGTCACCTGTATAGAAGGAACCCCACCAGGGTGTCGACTACCACTGGGTTGGCACATCTGGGTCCCCCGTATAGAAGGAACCCCACCAGGGTATTGACCGGGGTCGTGCACCTGGGTTTCCCGTGTAGACGAGTACCACCAGGGGATCGACTGAGGTAGGGGTCACACAGTAATCAACCTTTCGAGGTACCCATTTCTTAGAGCAGTTTCCTTACGGGATGTAGACCCCAGAAGTGGGCTCGGGTCGTAACGGGTCTTTGTAGTCCCCGTAGGACTATAATATCCCGTCTAAAAAAGTGTACACAGAAAGATTCTCCTCCAAGTTCAAAAGTGTGTAGAGTGTCCCAAAACAGATTCCTTCGAACTCTAAACGACGGTGACCTTCAATTCTCTGAAATATTTTCTCCCTCGACGGTACTACCTCGGACCTTTCCTGTTCGAAGACTTGGGTCGGAAACGCACTGGGTCCTTCTGTCGTCAGACCAGGCTATTCGTGGAGTCGCCGATGTAGGTACTCGGAGACCAGTGTGCTGCAAGAATGGGACACTGGGTCCTGTGTGTTGAGGTCTGTTGCCGTGGAACAAGCCAACAGGTCTTACTGTCGGGGGTTACCTTTTCCGTAGGTCGGGGGTCTGCTACTTTTAGACTGAGGAGGGCCAACTTTGCGGGACCTTTAAGTGACACTACCAGAGAGCTTTACTGGTTTAAGTAAAAAGAAATGTGGTGGAACTAAAAACCAAATTAACACAGAAAACGAGGGCCCGACTTTAAGATGCGGAGTAAAGTCGGATGTCGTCGAACTTACCGACTCACTATTTCGAGGATTTTTATCCCAAGAACGTCGGTTTCACGACTACAGTGAAATAGAGGGTTCCTTACTTCCACCGTTCCTGATATTAATTTTCCTGGGCCTCATGAGATAGAAACTGATTGGATTTATCGATAGTCCCATTGAATTTCAAAGAGGCCTAATGCCCTCCGACGTCCTGCACCTTTGGCACAAGAAGGAACGGTGGTTTTGTCTAACGGGTTAAGGCTACTATCCACCTCTTTTCGCTCGAACGGACACCCAAAGTTTTACTGGGATTACTTTATAAGAAACTTTTACGTGTCTCTAGCCTGGTGTCTACCCCCGAGTCCGACACGCTCTTCGGTGAGTCTTCACCGACTTTACTAAGGTGGGGTCAGAGCTTTCTCCGAAGTCGGCACCACAAACTACCACTCGTATCGGCAATTACGAATTTTAACCTATAATCCATTATTTTTATTTGTAAAGGGGAAGACATGGAGAGAGAGAAAGAAATTCATGACAAAAAAAAAAAAAAAAAAAGGAGAGAGAGAGAGAGGGTGAAGACCTAGACTATAAGACAACTAAAGAAGTCACACACTCCTACTCTCTCAGACCCTACTCAAAAGTACAAGCAAGACCGAATTATTGTAAAAGAAGACTCTAAAGCAACCTGCGGAACTATTTTCGGGACGACAAAATATTGAATCGCAAAATACTGAAGGGACGTAAGTGGGACTCAAAAACGAACGAACGAAAGAGAGAGAAAGAGAAAAGGGAAGAGAAGGAGAGAAGAGAAAAAGAAAGAAAGAGAGAAGGAAGGAAGGAAGGAAGGAGAGAGGGGGGGAGGAGAGAGAGGAAGAAGAAGGAGGAAACCCGAACGAAGGGTGAATCGAGGATTAAGGGTTGTGTCGCAACCCTTCACTCCAAAAGGATTGGACCGGGTTCTTCCGTACAGAGCAAAAAATAAAACACACCTATTCGACTAGGTAGCCTGTAAGAGACACCTATGAGAAGACGACTGATCCTTCCTACGCACTCGGGATGCCACCTCACAGCTTTCTTCATTCCCTACTTCTACCTTTAATACGGCAAATAGGGTCTCCTTCGTCTTCACCCTCTTTCCATTGTATTTCCCTGTCGAGTACCTCTACGTTCCGAAGGTCGTGGTGGGGCAGTGGTGGTAACGCCAGAAGTAGTGGTCGCAGTAATAGTCGTAGTGGTGGTGGTGGGAGTAGAAGTGGTGGTAGTGGTGGTGTTGGCGTTATATTGCCGGTGGAGGGACGTAAACCTCGGGTGCGGAGTCGAGGGTACGCCGAAAGGTTCGAAGTTTTGACTCAATAGCACCCTGCTGGGGCGACCGAGTCAGTCCTCTCTTAGGGGGGCTATACATCCTCTGGCGGACGTTACGTCCTCTGGGCCCAAGTTCGGGACCCAGCCCTTCTAGGGGACCTCTTCTATTGTTGGGTGAGGTGATAAGAACGGACCTCTTAGGGTCCCTGTCTCCTCGGACCACCCGATGTCAGGCGCCCCAGTGTTGTCGACCTGTACTGAATTACTGATTTGGTCGTTGGTGCTGGGACGGTTCTTCGGGACACCAAGATCTCTGGAGTGCGGGTCTGTGAGACTACGGGGGTGGGTTAAAGACCCCTATCAGTAGTAAGTCTTGACGGAGACCCACAGCTGCAGACTCGGACCCTCAGGACCGAGTCACAGAGCCCGAGGTGCGACCATCTTTAAATTATCCGAAACGAATAAAGAAAATTTAGTAAAAATTTCTGTCGTAGAGTCATGACACCCTTCGACTACTGGACCGTCGAACACTTGGAACCCCTTGTGTCGTTACAGAAGTGAGAGAAATAAAGTTATCTCTCTCACACCCAAAACAGGAACTCGAGTCTCGGTCCAAGGGTCCGGGACCTTCGCCAACGGATGCGTCCGACCCAGTCGAAGACGTCCTGCCAGTCCTTTGGCCCTATGCGCAAGCAGCGTACGGGAGACGACCCCTCTAGGCTTCGAAGGGAGACAACTAAAGTCGAAGGGATGAAGGACTCCGACAACCTCCCCTCTACCGACATTTCTAGTCCGACGCAAGAATTCTGTCTGACCTCCTCCTTTTTGGGTCCACACGTGACTAGGACGTGGTGGTGGGTGCCAACCCTGGGCGACTCTTGCGTTTCTCTTTCACACTCCCGACGACCCCCGCTATGACACTGCAATGAATAGGATTTCTGGTGGCTCTCTCCTCAGGTACGTCCCTCTGACGCCTCGAGTGTCGGTTGAGGTTGTCTGGGTCATAGGGGGTCGGGGACCTTTCTTCACCTACCAGTAATGCAACGGAGGTTCCCGACGACGTCTTTGTCGATACCCGAGGGGTCCACAGAGTCACCATTTCTTCCGTGGAAGGTTACACCCTCTGTGCCCTCTGTGTCCAAGCTAGGGACCAGACCCTGCTAGGGGACCTCTTCCTTTTCCGTTGGGTGAGGTCATAAGAAAGGACCTTTTAGCAGCCTGTCTCCACGGACCACCCGATGTCAGGTACCCCAGTCTCAATCTGTGCAGACTCACTGATTGTTGTGCTGGAAATCCTTCCTTGGGCGGACGGTTGCGTCCTCTGGACCCAAACTTGGAACCCACCCCTTTTAGGGGACCTCCTCCTTTACCGACGAGTGAGGTCATAAGAACGGACCTCTTAGGGTACCCGTCTCCTCGGACCTCCCCATGTCAGGTAACTGAGTGTTTCGCATCCTGTACTGCATCGTTGACTTTGTGTCGTTTCTTGTCGACGTCTGTGTCACCGAATTTGTCGTGTGCGTAAAGATAACGGATTCTCTAGCTCCCCACTCTCCGCCGTTTCCCGCTTTCCGTTCCGCACCCGTCCCGACCAGGGAAGCCCTCAACCTGGACACGGGAAGGGAAGAGCAGAGAACCTCCAAAGGTCGTACGGGACCGAACACCGGGTAAGGACGTAGAAGTTTCCCGTAGCGACGTCGAACCCCGTACAGAAGTGCCCCGGACTGAGACTGGGAGGCTGTAGGGAGTATACTCCCGACTCTAAGTACGTGGGTCCTAATAGAAAAGTAGAGTTCTCCAAATTAAATTACTGGAGACGTCTCGACGTGAAGAGTCTATTCCATTGTCAGTGTTTAAAATCTCCAGTCCTGCACCAGTGGGGACTCCTGTGCTGAGAGGTGTGCCCCCAGTCCTGCACCAGTGGGGACTCCTGTGCTGAGAGGTGTGCCCCCAGTCCTGCACCAGTGGGGACTCCTGTGCTGAGACAGGTGTGTGTCCCCAGTCCTGCCCCAGTGGGGACTCCAGTATTGAGATAGGGGTGCACCCCCAGTCCTGTACCAGTGGGGACTCCTTACTGAGAGGTGTGTCCCCAGTCCTGCCCTAGTGGGGACTCCCGTACTGAGACAGGGGTGTGCCCCCAGTCCTACCCCAGTGGGGACTCCTTACTGAGAGGTGTACCCCCAGTCCTGCCCCAGTGGGGACTCCTTACTGAGAGGTGTGTCCCCAGTTCTACACTAGTGGGGACTCCCGTACTGAGACAGGGGTGTGCCCCCAGTCCTACACTAGTGGGGACTCCCGTGCTGAGATAGGTGTGTACCCCCAGTCCTGCCCAGTGGGGACTCCTTACTGAGAGGTGTGCCCCCAGTCCTGTCCCAGTGGGGACTCCTTACTGAGAGGTGTGCCCCCAGTCCTGTCCCAGTGGGGACTCCTGTCCTGAGACAGGGGTGTGTCCCCAGTCCTACACTAGTGGGGACTCCTGAACTGAGACACGGGACTGTTCCCAAGTCCTGCACGTGCAGAGGACTACCACAGTTAAGGGAGGTGGTGTTTGTGGAGACTTGACTTGCGTCGTGGACCGGTAGTTCAATTGGGCTCCTCTGGAAAGGCTATTGCTCCCGAGTAGGAGTCCCCGGAAGTTCCATGGCGTACCACTTCCGGTTAGGTGGGTCCTTGTCCGACTTGGGCTCCCAGCCGCACGGTGCTCGCCCCCACCCTTCCCCCGACCGTACGGGTGGCTAGTCGCGGATCCAGAGTCCAGGGTGCCATTGGTGTCGGTCGCAGGTCTTCCAAGGTTCGAGGTTATGGGAAGGCGGTAGGCGAAGGTAGGGGTCGAGGAGGTCCTGGATATGTACGTCGACATCCCTTGACGATGAGTGAGTCAGCACAGACTGAGAAAGACCGGGGTACCTGACGTCGGACGGTCCAAGGAGGTAGGTACCCTAAGACGTCCGTTCTTAGGGTGACTCTCCCGACGGTTCGGGAGGAGGTCCCCTAGAAGGTCTGGGTCCCTATCTTGGGATAGAGGACGAAACCGTCTACCTTAGAGGTGGTGACTCGGTGCACCCTTCCGGCGACTTTGTTGTCCTGTCGATTTACGGAGCCTTTACGGGGGTTTAAGGTAGGGTCTATTAGTCGTCTCCAACAAAGGTGAGACTCGTCTTTTCGGATGAGAACCATCCCTCCCAATTGGGACCTTCTGGGCTCTGCGGGCCCTCTTTCTTTGTGGGAACAAAGGCCAAAGATAGAACAAATACTCAAAGTCACCTCAAGCACAAGGTCCGGCGTCCCCACCCCGCTCTCAATGACAAATTAAAGGAAAAAGAGAGCACGTAAACATTAATTTGGAGTATGTGGTGGGGGAGGGGCAAGAGCTTCCGAGACTCCTTCCCGCAAAAAGGGAGAAGATGCTACCTAGTCCCAATTCACTACGGGTGTACCTTGGGTGCCGGATTCCCCTCGGGCAGTAGGGACGTTCACCTCGTCCTGAAGGGTCGGAGACTGCGTGTGCCGCACGTGTGTGCCCTCCGGTCGACTGTGCCTCGCAGACGGAAGACCCTGGGGCAAGGGGAGACACCTTGGTGCTGGTAGAGGAAACACTCAAACTGGTTACTTTTATCTTTCTCTTTTTTTTTTTTTTTTTTGGGCAAGACTGAACATAATATGTAGTGCATCAGAAACAAGTCAGCGAGTCAGCACAGGCTGAGAAACGCTGGGGTGCCTGACGTCGTGCGGTCCGGAGGGACAGGTAGTGGTCGAGGGCCTCAGGTGGGTTTGGGTGCAGGTAACTCACCCACTACGGTAGGTTGGTAGAGCATGAGACGGCAGGGGAAGAGGAGGGCGGAAGTTAGGAAGGGTCGTAGCCCCAGAAAAGGTCACTCAGCCAAGCAGGGTAGTCCACCGGTTTCAAAGCCTCGAAGCCGAAGTCAGGAAGGTTACTTAGAAGTCCCAACTGAAAGAAATCAGGTGACAAACGACGACGACTCAGCGAAGTCAGCACAGGCTGAGACACGCTGGGGTGTCTACCGTCGGGTGGTCCGAGGAGGCAGGGACCCTAAGAAGTCCGTTCTTGTGACCTCCCCCAACGGTAAAGGAAGAGGTCACGTACCTTCACTTTTCACTTTCCCTTCAGCAAGTCATTCACAGACTGAGAAGCACTGGGGTACCTGATGTCGGGTGATCCGAGGAGGTAGGTACCCTAAAAGGTCCGTTCTCATGACCTCACCCCACGGTAGCGGAAGAGACTCAGGTGACAAATCAAATAACGTTAAATAAAACGTGTCAAGGTACTTAAACCAGACACCTGCGTGTTTGTGTACGTGTGTGTGTGTCTGTGTGAAACGGGACTCGGAACTTTTACCAGTCGTGCGACGTCGCCTCACCACAAAAATGGACCTTCATGAGTTGCGAAGGTGGTTGGGAACGTTAGAGCCTGACGGAAACTTCCATTACCGTTGTTAATAGACCCGAAGTATTTATGCCTTAATGGGACATTATGGGGACCAATAATTGGTCCCATACCGAAAATTTTTCTCTGCACACGCAGTGCCTCTCGGAAGTGGCCTCCTTACTTTAGTCAAGGATCTTCCACCCCTGCGTCGAAACTACAGAGCCGACATCTCTTGGTGTGCCGCCCTCTCGGCCCGGGCGAACAAACGCCGACCCTTTCCAGGCCCTCTCCGACTCCGGGACCCCAAGGGACGGACAGGAGACGTTTCGAGGTACAGACTACCAGCCGCCCCTTCATTTTAGAGGGGACTACTCGACCCTCCCCTTGTGTCCTTATCCCTACCCGTATCTCTAAGAAAAGGAAGCATCCTACCTTATTTGGACCCCTACAGTACTGAGTCTCTGGCTTATTACAGGGGTTCCTCCAGGTGTGGGACCAGGGGCTCCCCACCTGTCTTCTCACAGGGGTTCCGACAGACAGGGGTAGGGGTAAAGACCTCCGATCTTAGACTCGAGTTCCTCAGTCGTTCCGACCAAGGAGGGCTTTGGAGACAGAAACCGCACACCTGCCGACAGAGGAGGGGCTCCGGAGTCGACCGGCAGGGAGACACAGACGGATACAGGACTGAAGAGTACTCCTGGGGTCAGGACACCCTAGTCCGGGGTAGCATCACTAGAGTAAGGTGGACGTAGGGGAGAAATCTCTGTGGGTAGAGGTTTATCTCAGACCCCAGGACCCCCAATCTTCAAGTTGTGCCGCCAAGCCCCTCCCGAGCTCAGTGGGCGATTGGCAGTCGTACGCGACGCAGAGACATCAAAATTGGGGCACTTAGGGAAGAAAGTAGTCGTCGAGACTCGAAGGGTCCCACGGTCGTTCGTCAGTGCCGGCAGTGCGGGAGCCCGTGACGTCGGCAGGGGTCACCGGGTGCGACTCCCCTGAGTCCTACCTCCCTTTGTCCTGTGCGCGGAGTCCATCGACCCTTGTGCAGTTTGCTAAAGGTACTCGGGTCCGAGAACGCCGGCAGGGACCACCGAGTCGACCATTTCTTAGGCGGACGTTCCGTCTTCTGGGGCCAAGCTAAGGACCCAGCCCTTCTGGGTGACCTTTTCCTTTGTCGATGGGTGAGGTCATAAGAACCCGAAGGCACCACCGAGTCGACCATTTCTTAGGCGGACGTTCCGTCCTCTGGACCCAAACTAGGGACCCAGCCCTTCTAGGGGACTTCTTCCCTTATCGGTTGGGTGAGGTCATAAGAACGGACCTCTTAGGGTACCTGGCTCCTCGGACCACCGCATATCAGGTACCCCAGCGTTTCTCCACCCGTGTCGAATCGCTGATTGTGAATGTGGACGAAATGTTTCGACACAGGCAAAGACGACGTGTTCTTTCACTCAGTCGACACTTCACTTTGACAATCGGAGAGTTAGTACACGCTAGGGTACCTGACATCGGGCGGTCCGAGGAGACAGGTACCCCTAGAGGTCCGTTCTTAGGACCTCACCCAACGGTACGGGAGGAGGTCCCCTAGAAGAGTTGAGCCTGTGGTTCGGGCACAGAGGACGTAACCCTCTGCCCAGGAAGTGGTGACTCGGCGAACCCTTCGGAAATTGTGTGGTATACCTTTCACTGAAGAAATAATAAGGACGAGAAGTCAGGGATCCAGCACAGGGTGGGAAACGCTGGGGCACCTGACGTCGTGCGGTCCGGAAGGACAGGTAGGGGTTGGGGACCTCAAACGAGTTTGAGTACAGGTAGCTCAGCCACGACGGTAGGTCGGTAGAGTAGGAGACAGCAGCGGAAGAGGAGGACGGGAGTCAGAAAGGGTCGTAGTCCCAGAAAAGGTTCCTCAGTCGAGAAGCGTACTCCACCTGTGTCGTAACCTCGAGGTCGAAGTCGCAGTCAGGAAGGTCACTTATAAGTCCCAACTAAAGGAAATCCTCCCTGACCAACCTGAGAACGTCTGGTTCGCTCAAAGTTCTCAGAAGAGGTTGTGGCGTCAAGTTTTCGTAGTTTGCACCTCCGACGATTGGTGGGGGATCCCACCTTAGTGAAAGTACCTGTCTCCCAGGGGTGCCTGATGTCAGGTATCCCAGTGTCTCTCAGCCCGTGCTGACTCGTTGCTTACGAAAGTGCTTCACACAGACAGCACTCCTGAGACTGGGCGGGTTAGACACTACTCCTGGGTTGTGCGGACGCCTCTTGCCTGCCTCACCTCACCCCGAAAGGTGCGGCGCCCCGCGGGGCAAACCTCCGCGGGTGGAGCAGACGTAGGCGACCCCCGCTCCGGTCGGAGGCCGCGTTTGCGTCGAGAGGGGCGGACGGAAACACAGGGCGCCGCCACTAGATAATCCGCCCAGGGTGCGAAGGGAGAAAGTTGGAGAGTTTAACCGCAAACGACGATTACCCTCTGTCTCCCCGGGCCGCGCAGGGGCCGCGCGCGAACAATCGTAGACGCCCGTCCTGGCCCGCACTACTCCACGATTAGCCTATGTCGCGTCCGTCTTCTCCGGGGCTGCAGAGACGGAGTGCAGACCCATTTTATGCCGGGACTAGACACGCCGAAAGTACACCGACGTCCTTACGCCCAGGGGGGTGGGGGCGGGTCTGGGTGAGTGGGTGGGGGCGTCCGGAGAGGAGGGGCGGAGGTGGGGGCCGGAGTGGGTTGGGGACGGCCTCGGAAACTTTCGGACTCGGCCCAAAGGACTTGGGCCTCGAAGAGGCCCGACGGGCCGGGGGTGCGGCCCCTTCCCTATCCGGCGGGTCCGGCACGCACACGCACACACACACACGCGTGTACGCACGTACGCGCGCACGCACGCACGCACACACACACACGCGCGTGTACGCACGCACGCACGCACGCACGCACGCACGCACACACACACACACACACACCACAAACCTCAACACATAGTAACCGACCCAATAACTGTCCGAACGTAGATTTCCCTTGGACGTCTCGAAAGAACGGGCTCGTCGAGCCCACAGACCGTAGGTGGACGGTTACATCCTCTGCTCCCAAACTAGGGACCCAGCCCTTCCACGGGACCTCCTCCCGTACCGCTGGGTGAGGTCCTAAGCACGGACCTCTTAGGGTACCTGTCTCCTCAGACCGCCCCGATGTCAGGTACCCCGGCGTCTCAGTCTGTGCCGACTCGCGCTCGTCTCTTCTCTATCCTCTACCTATCTATCGATCGATCCATCCATCTGTCTGTTTACCTACCGACTATCTACCAAGGATCTGTCTATCCATGTATACATCGAGGGTCTGTCTATTGCCTACTCTCTACTATATCTATCTGTCTGTCTGTCCGTCTATCTCTCACCTAAGTGTTATAGTCTATCTGTCTGTCGGAGGACGCCGAACTGGTCTCCAAGAGGTCCGGTCGTAGAGTTATGGGCCCCGTCCTGCTGGGGAGACCAGAGTCCTCGTAGTCAGGACCAGAGGGGGTTGGTACCCGGTCCTCGGGGGGAGGGGGCGGTGGGGACTGTTACCCTTTACAGCGGTGTCCGGGGTCCGTCCCCTCACAGCGGGACACACTTTTGGGGACAACACCTCCGAAACGACGACGCTTGGACCTTCCGGGAGGGCGTGGGAGGCACGGAGAGACCCCGACGTTTTTACGAAGACTTCCTCCTTTGTCTGTCTTGTCCGAGGCAGAACTCTCGTCCTGGGGTAGAGCCCGGCCTGACACCTGAAACTCGAGATACGGGTTATAGATACCTTTGCTGTGTGGTTGACCTTTTGGTCAAGGGGGTCTTCGTTCTCGGTGTCCCAAGAGGTAGCGGATTTTCTTATGGGATTACTAGACACATTGGCTTATATTGGTATGTAAGATAAGACGAACAACCCCTTACTGGTGTCCGGATAACTATTAACAGGTGACAATTGGTGGATCCGAATTTCGTATACTTAGCACCCACTTGAACCTAACATAGAAAGTAAAAGGAAAGAAGACTGATCAAAGTCCGCTAAACCCCTCCACCCAAACCCGTACATGCGAATCCCCTATATTCCAGAAGTGTTTTTCACCAGCCCCAGGAACCGATTCTCCTCTGAGACGGAACCCGAACGGCGACCTCAGGCGATACACGTAACAGGAAGACTCACTCGAAGAAAGGGCCTTGCGCACCGACGTTGTGAAAGGGTCCGTCCCAGTCCGAAACGGCGGGACTTATGGAACGTCTTAAATGTCGGGTCCTTTCCCTTTCGGAGCTCAGAGAAGGAACGTAGACCCAGGTCTTACCTCAAAGACGTGGTTCTTTCGTGCCGTGACGCCAAACCTCAGAATTAGGGTCCCTCCGAGTCCCGTGTAGACAGAGGACTTCAGGTAGACCCTTTATTAAGAGGAGCGGGGTTCCATTGGGTTGTACGGGTCCCGGGTAAAGGGTGAATTGTCTAGTGGAAGTTGGTCCGAAACGTCTTTTGAGATCAGACAGGCTTTGGAACACTTTCTTTCGAAGGGAAAGTCATTATCGGAGATTGAAACAGAAAAAAAAAAAGGTTCCCCACCCCCCTTATGTTTGGTATCTTGTGAAGCAAATAAATAAAAGAGGTGGTGGGAGCGGGGGTTTGTTATTTGATAAATCCGCTACGGCAGGAACCGAAGAGTGGAACCACCAGTTCAGTAATTAATGCTTCGGACCGGCCGACGATTTCCCGAGACGACCGGCCGAGGACGCACCCCACGTCTCTGTCGATTGTCACCCCTCGAACAGGTCGGGACCCTCTCCCGCCCCCCCGGGGGATTTTCCCGATGACACCGACGGTCGGGCCCTCCTGACTCAAGAGAAAGACGCGGAGACCTCCTCCCTCGGGCGCCCCGACCGCCTGTTAGCCCTAAAATACGTCTGAGTGCAACTTGGGCTACGACCCTTTCGAACTCCCCCCCTCTTCCCCCACTACCTCCTACTCTACCACCCTGCCGTAGTGGCTGAGCTACCTGTACTGAAACTCATTCGAGACCCTCAACCACTACCTGTCCCTCCGGACCCCACGACGTCAGGTACCCCAGTGTCTCTCAGTCTGTGCTGACCCGCCGACTTGACTTGACTGACACCTTGACCCAGAAGGGCCCACCACGATAACCACTTCTTGGGCGGAGGGTCGTGTCTTATATATTCTCTGGACCCAAGCAGGGACCCAGCCTTTCTAGGGGACGTCCTCCTTTACCGTTGGGTGAGGTGATAAGAACGGACCTCTTAGGGTGCCTGTCTCCTCGGACCGCCCGATGTCAGGTACCCCAGCGTCTCAGCCTGTGCTGACCCGCGGACTCGCCCGTCCGTATTCCCGAAGAAGGGACGTCGGACCTACGGCGACGACCGGTTCGAGTCCACAGTTCCAGCGTAGAAAGAGGGAGAGAAGGTAGGGACGAAGGGTGGGTCCTTGAGCTGTAGGACGTTTCTCCTGGCTACCGACGTCTGTGGGGGTGGGGGTCCCCACCTGGGGGCACTCGTGGGGTGTGCGGAGAGAGTCCCGTGACGTGGCGAACGGTGCTTCGGGAGAGTTCTTCCTCCCCCAGTGACATAAAGAATCCCCCTACCAATCGAGTCTGAGCCACCGAGTCGCCACGGAAGCTGGGATTCCCTCCTTCACTTAGTTTTCATAATCAGTGAGACAACACAGGCTGAGAAACACTGGGGGACCTGACATCGGGTGGTCCGAGGAGACAAGTACCCTAAGAGGTCCGTTCCTGTGACCTCATCCGACCGTAAAGGAGGAGGTCTCCTAGAAGGGTTGGGTCCCTAACTTGGGTGCAGAGGACGTAACGTCCGTCTAAGAAATGGTCGACTTGGTGGTCCCTTCGGGTTGTTTTTATTTGGTCTATTGTCAGCTAATATTAATAATTAGTTTTTATTAGTTTAATATGATAGTATTATAGTCTCCTTTATTTTACCCTCAAAAAAAAGGATTCTGTGAGTCGCTTAAGATAACTGTACTCAAAGAAGAAGTATCCCCGCGAAAATTCCGTGACTTTCGAGAGTAGAGTGGGACATACGAAGAATGAATGGGTACTTCCGACGTGAGGAGGTTCTTCGAAAGTACCTGAGCCGACACCCAGGTCGTCTATTCTTAGGTAGACGGGTCCGTTCCCTGTGTCAGCTAGGGGTCAGGTCCTTCTGGGGTGTCCGGTTCCGCATTGTCGGACACGTGGGGTTGTTCTCGTCGATACCGCTACTCTTTGGGTGTGTGTGGACCTCTCCTCGGGACAAGCGGCTTTGCTCTCTTTCGGTCACTCGTCGTCGCTTCTGCGTCGCATTCGTTTTGATTTATTCGTTTATTTAGAAGATTTTCTCTTAACAAGTACGGATATGTAACGACAAGGACGTGAAGTCAGCGACTCAGCACAGATCGAGGAACGCTGGGGTGCCTGACGTCGTGCGGTCCGCAGGGACAGGTAGTGGTCGAGGGCCTCAAGTGGGTTTGAGTACAGTCAGCTCAGCCACTACGGTAGGCTCGCAGAGCAGGAGACAGCGGGGGAAGAGGAGGGCGGGAGTCAGAAAGGGTCGCAGTCCCAGAAAGGGTTACATATGCAACGTGCATAAAAGTCGGGGTGGTCTCCGACCCTACAGTACCTTCAAAAAGGAAGGATCAAGAAGTACTAATTTTCATTTTTCTTACATTGTAAATTACCCCTGTCTGAGAACCAAAGCCCACTGTTTTTGCGAGACCTCTACTTACGAACCTTACCTACGTGTCACTTCGGTGTCAGAAAGTGCCCAGTGTCCTGACACGGGAATCCTCACCAATTCCACCGCCCGCAATACGGCGGGCAGAGCGTGGCGTCGCTTGCGATGTGCGCCTGTAGGTAAGAGGACAAAGAACGGCCGGGAAGGAGCGTGTAGGGCCGACATTGCACTTGCCTGCGAGGGTATGGACAACGGGAGTCCTACAGTAACTTCAGGATGACTTCCTATTATATTTGGTAGGAAAAAGGACACTCTTAAGCCGGAGCACTCCTTGACTCCGGCCGCAGAAGTTGAGGTCACAGCAAATCTGCCTTGTGGAACTGCAGACATTCGCTTGGCAGCCCTTAAGCCGCACAAGACCAAACTCAAAAGTGTTTCGCGATAATACCTCACCCCGGTCCCCCCGTTTTTTTTTTCGCCAGGGGTGAAGGCGGCACCCAGTGGGGTTGGGTTCGTACGTGCCGTCCACCGCATGGACCAGGTGTGTCGGGAAAGAAGGAGGCGGTTCTTTTCTCCTCTAAAAGTCTTTGGTTTTTTTTTTTTTTTTCCCCCCCCGACTTTCCCTTTGCCCTTCTCTAATTTTTAAGTGAGTGTAGTAAAAGCGGTCTGGGTAGGTGGGGTTTTTATGGTTCCCTTTTAGACATCGTAAAATTGACCTTTATCAAACCCGCAATTCTTTAGTATATTAGTATTTAGGGTGGATATCTCAAGATGGAAATTACTCAAAGTGGACAAACCCCTCCACATTCCGTGCGGTCTGGGGCTTAAAGTCTTGACTCCCGTTACTTTGGATTGTGAAGTGAGACCTGACGACCCTATTCGCCGTCTCAGTGGGAAGGAGGACAAAGAACAAAAGTTTGCCTTTGTTTCTTTTGGCTCCTCTGAAACTTAATCAATTCGTACGTCTCTTCCACTACAAAGTAAAATGCACGAAAAATTATTATAAAAAATTTACTCCGAATTAGGTTAACGTTTAAGAAGCGTTCCTGGTATGCGAACCTAAAAAACTTTCGTGTCTCGACTTTCACGTCTCAGTCCTCTCCTTGTCTGGGACGAACACACCGAGTGCACACCCGAGGATGACCGTGAACCAAGGTGCACTAAGAAGGAGTCAGTACAGGCTGAGAGACGTTGGGGTACCTGACGTCGTGTGGTCCGGAGGGACAGGGAGTGGTGGAGGGCCTCGCAGGAGTTTGAGTCCACGTACCACAGCCACTACGGTAGGTCGGTAGAGTAGGAGACAGCAGGGGAAGAGGAGGACGGAAGCTAGAAAGGGTCGTAGTCCCAGAAAAGGTCACTCAGTCAAGAAGGGTAGTCCACCGGTTTCCTAACCTCAAAGTCGGAGTCGTATTCAGGAAGGTTACTTGTAAGTCCTGAGTAGAGGAAATCCTACCTGACCAACCTAGAGGAACGTCAGGTTCCCCGAGAGTTCTCAGAAGAGGTTGTGGTGTGAATCTTTCGTAGTTAAGAAGCCGCGAGTTGGAATAAATACCAGGTGGAGAGTGTAGGAATGTACTGACGATCTTTTTGGTATCGAAACGGATCTACCTGGAAACAGCCGTTTCACTACAGAGACGAAATTTTATTTTTTAATTTACAGTCCCCTTTTCGTTTTCGTCGAAGTAGCAGGACTTTCGTTCGACTGAGGTTCCGACATGGTGACGATGCATGGTGGGTTGGTCTGGGTCCACCCATTTGGCCCTTCTCAGACCTCGAGGATCATCGACGTTTCACGGGGGTCGGCGTAGTTAAAAGGTAGAGGTCCACACCGGGGAGGGCCAGGGGTCGTGCTAAAGAGTCGATGAGTAAATAAGTCTTTGTCCTTCGAGGGACCGAGAGACGAAGAGAAGTGTACTGGGACGGGGCAAGCTTCATCAGGTTCTATAGAAGACTCGTTTAGCGGTTTAAGGTCGGTGGGCCCTGGGTGCCTGGTTGGTGGCACAAGGGGAGACTACTGCAACTCGACTTCGCCCTTGCAGGGTACACCTGGAGAACCGAAGGGTCCACCGAGCCTACCATTTCTTAGGTGGACGGTTACGTCCTTTGAGTCCAAGCTGGGGACCCAGCCCTTCTAGGGGTCCTCGCCCCGTACCGTTGGGTGAGGCCAGAAGAACGGACCTCTTAGGGTACCTGTGTCCTCGGACCGCCCGACGTCAGATGCCCCAGCGTCTCAGTCCTGTGCTGACTTCGGTGACTGGCACGTCCGCACAGGGACCCGCTGGGCAGGGGCCCCCCGCGCAGTGAGAGGTGCGTTGTTCTGGCTGGAACGCCCTTTCTTGCCCGAAGAACCCGTGCTGAACTAATGGGGACCCCACCCCTCCAGACACAAAGTGTGGGCGAGACCTCAAACTCCCTTACGTCCCACGTGTTCCCCAAGAATTGTCGGGAATGCAAATCAAAAAAAAAAAAAAAACGAATTTTTTTTTTTGTTTGTTACAGAACATCTCTTCGACGTCCATAGACGACGGGGGATCACCGTCGACCCCTCATACCGGATCGGAGGGTCGGGCAGAGGATCCTTCCCAAGAGTCCACCGAGTTATCAGTTCTTAGGCGGACGTCACGTCCAAGCTAGGCGCCCAGCCCTTCTAGGGAACCTCCTCCCTTACCGTTGGGTGAGGTCATAAGAACGGACCTCTTTGGGTACCCGTCTCCTCGGACCCCCGATGCCAAGTACATCTTAGTTTCTCGGTCTGTGTCGAATCCCTGATTTGTTGTCGCTTTATCGTCTTATTTTTATAGATTAAAATGCCTAACTCCGTCTTCATCTACCGTTTTACTTGACATAGATTAGAATACGAAAACCGATCTTTATTCATCTTATTTCATATGCCTTGGAACGCGTAAATCCGTCTTTATTCATCGTCTTTTTTGTATAGATTAAAATATGGACATCCGTCCTTATTTATCTTATTTTCGTAGGTTAGCATACGTAAATACGTCTTTAAAATCTTATTCGATATAGGTTAGAATACGTAAATCCGTCTTTATTTGTCTTATTGGATATAGTTTTGATTACAAAATCCGTCTTCATTTATCACCTTATTTGATATATACTGGAGTACGTAAGTACGTCTTTATCGTCTTATTTGATATAGATTGCAATACGTAAATCCGTTCTTATTTATCTTATTTGATGTAACTTTGTAGACGTAAATCCGTCTTTATTTGGCATCTTGTTTGGTGTACATTTGAATACGCAAATCCGTCTTTATTGATCATTTTATTTAATGTACATTGGACCCGAAGGGAACACCGACTCGACGTTGCTCTTAGGCGGACGTTAAGCCCTCTGGAGTCAAGCTTGGGACCTAACCCTTCTAGGGGACCTCTTCCCTTTCCGGTTGGTGAGGTCATAAGACCGGACCTCTTAAGGTACCTGATATGTCAGGTACCCCAACGTTTCTCAGCCTGTACTGACTCGCTGAAAGTGAGAGTGAAAATACGTAAATTCTTTGTTATTTCGTATCTTATTTGATATACGCAAATCCGTCTTTATTGATCGTATTTGATGTAGGTTAGGATACGTAAATCTCTTTTTGCATCTCACCTGCTTTGTATGGATTCGAATACGTGACAAAACGGATTTCTCCTTCGAAAAACATATGTCCTTACTATTCGTTAGTCCTTTTTTTTTTCTTCCGTTCCGAAAATGTAGTATAGCCTCTCGAAGTAAGAGTAAGTTCTTAGTCCGAAGGATTCTTTACTTTGAAAACAGAGGAATATTTATTTACCCGTAGAGTTTGGAGTCGACGGTCGACACCCACAGGAGACGTGCTAAGGGAAGACCCCTTACGACACTTTAAGTCGTAAACTCTACGACACGACCCATGGTCCTATACTCACCCTCAGAACACGTGCAAACCTAGTGTCCTGTAGTGAGAACGTTTAAGGGAACCCAGTAAAAAAAGAAGTGAAAAAAAAAGAGGATAACCTCTCATTAACGAAATATTATAACACAACTGGAGACAGGAACATAGTAAAAAGATTTCACCTGTCTTTCTACTTTCTCCCCCCACTGCGGACGACGGCGACAGTTGTCGCATAAAAGGTAGTACTCCTGCACACTAAGAGAAGGTCGTCGAGTCTCCTCCTCTGACCAGTCACCCCCCTGAACCCGCTCACGAGAAAGACCACTTCCGTCAACGCACGGTCCCGCACTTTTATTTCCACGTAACCCGGCCCTTAGAAGGAAGGAAAGTCCTTTCCTTCATTGAAAAGAGATGGAAGTCCTTTCCTTAAATACGTGTGTTAAATGTCTCGGGTCTATTGTGTTTCGTCTTCTGACTTAAATCCCTTTAAGTGGAGGAGAGGCCCTTCCTTTAAACTTTCGACTGGTCGTTCCTCCCTGACTTAGTCGTCGTTATGGCTTTGCGGTCGAGCCGTCCCTTCTTTGACCGTCTTCCCGTTACTAACCCCCGTCCTTTCTGCACGAAACCCCGACCTACGACCCGCCCCGACGCCCCTCCTCTGCGTTCTCTCTCCCCTATATACACATCCTTATCGCCCAAGTGCAACAATATGTCGTTTATGGTTATGTTGTGACATTTGGATGATGCGCACGAGCCGGTGAAGGCCGCGCAGGAACCGGTGAAGGCCGCGCAGGAACCGGTGAAGGCCGCGCAGGAACCGGTGAAGGCCACGCGGGAACCGGTGAAGGCCGCGTAGGAGTCGGTGAAGGCCGCGTAGGCTGATACTCTTCGATACCTGCCGTCGGCACCGGAGGAGGCTTTCGTTAATCCGAGGTCAATTTTTATTTAAATTCTTTTGTCGTTTATCTCAGCTACTTAACGATTCCACCGATTTAAACTACCATTTAAACCATTTTAACTAACGTTCAACTAATTGACGATTCCGACTCGTGTCTCACTCCTTTTTTTCACTTTCGTAACCAAAGAGTCAGCACAGACTGAGAAACGTTGGTGCACCTGGCGTCGGGCGGTCCGAGGAGACAGCCACCCTAAGAGGTCCGTTCTTATGGCCTCACCCGACGGTAGGGGAAGAGGCCCTCTAGAAGGGCTCAGACCCTAGGTTGGGCCCAGAGGACATAACGTCCGTCTAAAGAACTGGCAGCCTCGGTGTTCCTTCTGGGTTCCCTTCCTGTCTTCATCGAATCGTTTCATAGAAGACATAAAGATCGGTGACGATTACTTTTGAATCCTTCATTTGTAAAATTAATTAGATACTTCTTCACATTTTTTATAAATGTGCATGTGGTTTTTGAGGATTATATTTGTTAATTTAGATCGTTTTATTCAGGTTGTGAAGAAAGTCTTTCGTAAGTATTTTGAATTTGTCTATACTACTAGCAGTCAAAACACACCACCAATTTTTGAGTTATACCATTTGTGAAGCTAAAGGGACATAACGAATACCTAAATTCCCTTAAGATTTTTTTTTTTGAAACGACTAAAAAAAATTTCATCGTAATTGTGTATACGTAATGGTATACATTTAATCTCTCGGTCACCCTTAACCAACATTCTCGAGTTTGGCCCGCAGACACTGTTGGATCTCCACCCTTCCCCACCCTCCCAGTTCTTCCTTCCCTGTGTGCAGATGGACAGCGACAAAGTACCGCTACAATCCGCTTTTGGTTGTGTTATAACGTTTCGATAATAGGAGGTTAATTTCTGTTTCGTTAAAAAATTTTTTCTCTCTTTCTTAGCGAAACGTGTATACCGCTGGGCGGGTCCCCAGTCTCCCGATTCCTTTGTTGCTGACACCAGGGTCCGCGGACGTCCCAGTCCCCAGTGGCTCCTCTTGACCATGGGTGTCGGTGTACACCTTCCGCCTACCCCGTTGTCGCGGAGGCGAGGCTCTCCACTCCCGACGTCCACCCGTCCCCCGCCCGTGGAGTAGACCTTCGTCCCTTTCGCACAAGGGGGGGGGGCGGGCCCCCTCTTATTTAGTCTTCTCCAATCCCCCGTGCCCCGTGCAAACTTCTTGTCCGTCAGTCCTAAGGTGGACGACCTGATAGTGACTGACCGACCCGGGGGTCTGGAACCTTAGAGTTGTGTCCCCACTGGAGTACCCGTGTAACACACACCGTAACCGCTCGTATACGAAATTCTGGTTTGAGATGGAAAAGGGGAAGTGGGGGTCTTCTGCTCCACAGGGTCCACACTGGTATGAGCGATCAAGTCAAAACACACCCTGGTAGTGAAGGACCCTTCCACAAAGACACAACTACCCTTTCCTCACACCATAAACTGTGACACCGTATTAAAAAAAAAAAAAAAAAAAAAAAATCGATTTCCGGGAACTCGAAGACTTTAAGAAGTAACCGGACTTTCATCTCAGAGGGGGTGTTGTGCTCAACGGGTTGTGGGTGAAGGACCTACGTTGAGATTAGAACAAAAGACCCGTCACTCCTACCCTGGTGTGGGGTGTGTCTGCAATTATGTGTTTATAGTATAGAGGGTAGATAAGATGCTTCCCGTGTAAATGGAAGACAAGAGACTTCCCGTGTAAATAGAAAGGTCAGTAAACGAAAATAAAGTCTCGGGAAACAGAGGGGTAAAGGTCCTTCGGCAAAGAAGAGGGTCTTTACAGGAGGAGACGAGGAGTAAGGGACACTTGTACTTTATCTTTCGGGGGTTACTAAGTCTCAAGAGACACTTAAGGACACGTATATATGTATATACGTGGTAAGTTACAAAATAAGGGAATAATTGGGTCGAAAATAGTCAAATTAAACGTGGGGGGTTTCTGTCGTGGATTCTCCCATCTCCTTTTGAACAATGAGGAACTGTCATAGCTACCTCCCTTTCTACTATGTCTGACCGACCTAGGTTACATGGGGGTGAAGGAGACGCCGGGGTCTCATTGGAAAGGAGAAAAAGGAAGGAAAAGAGGAGAAGTTGATAGACGGAGGGGTCTATGGTTACGTTCTCTGGGTCCAAACTAGGGTCCCAACCCCTCTAGGGGACCCCATCCTTTAGTATCGGGTGAGGTCATAAGAACGGACCTCTTAGGGTACCTGTCTCCTCGGTCCCCTCGATGTCAAGTTCCCCAACGTTTCTCAACCCGTGTCGACTCACTGATTGTGAAAGTGAAAGGTCTATGGTTGTTTTCCGTTCGAAACTCGAAGGAACTTTAGTAAAGAGGACACCGTAACTCCGACCTGGTCTCGCTGTCCAAAGGGGGAACGTTAATAGATCCTTTGTCAGGGACCCTGCAACCACTACCCGTCCTGACGTCCTTTCCTAAGAGTCCCCCGGGATTGTCCTTTGAACCCCTCGGTCTCGGTCTGGGAACTGGTTCCAAGAGAGTCCAGGAAGTCACAATCACGGTTTCAAGAGTCCTCCGAACCCAATAACATGCCCGAAGAGACGACGGGTGACAGACGTCCCTCTTCTGAAAAGGTACGATCCCCCGACTCGATGACAGAGACATGTGGTCACCTACTGGTGTTCCCGTATATGTAGTTCGGACACACTCAACTCAATGACACTCAACCCGGAATTCTTTTTTTTTTTTTTCCGACCGAAACCCTTAAGACTACTTTAATCTAAAGACTCAGACATTTAAACTTCCCCGTCAAAGTGAGGACCCCCTTCAGTTTGATTCGTCCTGATGGTAGGTCGCCTGAAATCAATTTTCGCGACAAGTGAGTCAGTACAGACTCAGAGACGTTGGGGTACCTGACATCAGAGGGTCCGAGGAGACAGGTACCCTAAGAGGTCCCTTCTTATGACCTCACCCAACGATAAGGGAAGAGGTCCCCCCAAAGGGGAGGTTCCTTGACTCGGACCCAAAGGACGTAACGTCCGTCTAGGAAATGGTAGACTCGGTGGTCTCTTCGGGTAAATCAATATTTCTCGACTCTGTTTTCGACACTTTATAGCAACTATCCTATTTTTTAAGTTTTACAATGACTTGTACCTTAGTTCACTACTATGTGGTATAAAGGTGTATCATGTAAGACATAAAGTTTCTCTGACGACCAGACGTTTAAGTGGACCACTAGGTCGGGTTTACGTTAGTCTTAAAGATCCCCAAAAAAAGGGGTAACAATAAATGTTCGATAAATATTTCCCGCACACCTTTAAATTTCCCGAATCTTAGCGGGTTGTCTTCCCCACCTCCTCTCTCCCTCCGCCCGTCTCTCTTCTTTGTTCTTAGGGCAAGATCGTCCGTCAGTTTACGGTGCAAATAAACAACGGCTACAAGTCAACGAGTCAGCACAAGTCGAGAAACACTGGGGTGCCTGACGTCGTGCGGTCCAAGAGACAGGAGTGACAGAGGACCTTAAGCGAGTTTGAGGACAGGTAGCTCAGCCACTGCGGTAGGTTGGTAGGGTAGGAGACGGCAGGGGGAGAGGAGGGCGGAAGTTAGAAAGGGTCGTAGTCCCACAAAAGGTTACTCAGTCGAGAAGTGTAGTCCACCGGTTTCCTAAAAACCTCAAAGTCGAAGTGGTAGTCAGGAAGGTCACTTATAAATCCTGATTAAAGGAGTCCTACCTGACCAACCTAGAGGAACGTCAGGTTCCCTGAGAGTTCTCAGAAGAGGTTGTCGTGTCAAGTTTTCGTAGTTAAGAAGCCATGACCGTGGGGGTGAGGTCAGGAGAACGGACCTTTTAGGGTACCTGCCTCCTCGGACCACCCGACGTCAGGTACCCCAGCTATTCTCAGCCCGTGCTGACTCGTAGAAGTGAAAGTGAAAAGTGAAAGTACGTAACCTCTTCCTTTACCGTTGGGTGAGGTCACAAGAACGGACCTCTTAGGGTCCCTGCCCCCTCGGACCACCCGATGGCAGATACCCCGGCGTGTCTCAGCCTGTACTGACTTCGCTGAATCGTCGTCGTCGTTGTCGGAAGAAATACCAGGTTGAGAGTGTAGGTAGGTACTGACGACCTTTTTGGCATCGAAACAAATATGCCTGGAAACAGTCGTTTCATTACAGAGACGAAAAACTACAATTTGGCACCCTCGTGAGTCTTTGAGTCTGTCCTCCGCACTACATGGTAGACCCCTTCCTCCTGAACAAATATGCTTTTACGTTTTCTTGTTCTGTTAGCCCTTTTCTGACTGGGTAGGTCCGCAGAGACCTGTCATCCCACTTTGGAGTAAAGGACGATCTCTGAAAAAGGGTTCAGGCCAGGTTTGTGAAGATGACGAAAAGGTTGCATAAAGAACGAATGTGGCCCTTGACGTGGGAGAATCTTGAGAGACTAGGGGACCTCCGCCCGTACGGTTGGGCGAGGTCACAGGAACGGACCTCTTAGGGTACCTGTCTCCTCGGACCGCCCGACGTCAGGTGCCCCAGCGTCTCTCAGTCTGTGCTGACTCGTTCATTGTTGTGAGCTGGTCTTTGGAGGTCTTCGTACACACACAAGGAAGGAGAAAGAATCCTCGTAACAAAATAAATACATAAATGACGACGGGACAGTGGCACAATAACCGTCTAAAGACAAATAAACCCCTCCCGCACCGAAATCGTGTGTGCGCGCGCGCGCGTGTGTGTGTGTCGGGCGGGGGCACTCGAGGAACAGTGTCTTTTCACGACGAAGTCTGGTCTTAGGACCGACGGGAGCCGAAGGCAGGCCGAGGCGCGACTGGGGGCCTCCGTCCTTCAGCGGTGGGGTTGGGGAGGGGTCCGTCGTCGACAGTCAGAACACCGGATCTTCGTCTCAACGTGTCTTTCCGACTAAAGTGAGCGTCTCTGGGGCTTAGGGCCCCGTACGACCGACTCGGCGAGTCACCACAGACTGAGACACGGTGGGGCACCTGACATTGGGCGGTCCGAGGAGACAGGTACCCGAAGAGGTCCGTTCCTATGACCTCTCCCAACGGTAAAGGAGGAGGTCTGGGTCCTTAGCTTGGGTCCTTCGGTGGTCCTTTCGAACCCCTTATTCCGATGTGTTTACGGAGGAGTTCCACCAATGAAGGGTTCGAGTCTTATAGTCTTTTAGCGGAGGGAAATTTTTTTTTCTAATTTCTTTTTCTGGGGGGACGGCGGGGGCGTTAGGGAAGAGGTCGTCTTGACTATATTAACTTTCTCAGCCTTTTTAATAGTATGAGGATGTCTGAGTGCAGTAGTGTTTGAAAGAATAGTGTCAAACACGAGCCTTTTGGGGGAGCAAAGAGGTCTTTCATTGAACAAAAGGAGCACCACGGAAAACTAGGTCGGTCGGAAGGTGGGAGAGTGGAGCATTCTACAATGTCTTCGGGGGCTTTAGGATCGGTTGGAGTGCCCACTGAGTTTTGTGTAGTGCTGGTCGTTACGGTGAAGTCGGACGCCCTACCAAACGTGAGTTTTCAGTGTCTCTCGGTCACCTGAGGCTCCTTCGAGAGGCACAAGACAATTTCGCGTACAGGTGTACACTGCGTTGCGAGGAACCATTTCGACGCAGAGACGGAAAATTATACGACAGATCCAAACAGTGGCGAAAAGAAGGTTCCTCGTGCGCAGAAAAAATTTTCGTGTGTGTAGTGAAACGGCTCTTTCCACGCAGGTCAGTTTCAATACCAAAAAGGTCATCAGTACATTCCCACACTACAACCTGGTATTTCTTCCGACTCACAACTTCTTAACTACGAAAATTCGACAGCACAACCTCTTCTGAGAACTCTCAGGGAACCTGCCGTTCCTCTAGGTTGACCAGGTAGGATTTCCTTTAGTTAGGACTTATAAGTGACCTTCCTGACCACGACTTCGATGTTAGCAAACCGGTGGACTACGTTTTTCGACTGGGGAACCTTTTCTGGGACTACGACCCTTTCTAACTCCCGTGCTCCTCTTCTCCCACTGTCTCCTACTCTACCAACCTACCGTAGTGTCTAAGCTACCTGTACTCAAACTCGTTCGAGGTCCTCTACCACTTCCCGTCCCTTCGGACCGCACGCCGTCGGGCACCCCAGTGTTTCTCAGCCTGTGCCGACTTGCCGACTTGTTTACTACTTAGACAGAGGGTATGACCCTTTTTCTCCAGAGAGTTCTTGAAAGTAGTCCTTTGATAATCTTCTACCGTCTCCTTATCCTACCCCTCTGGTGAAAGAGGGGGGTGTTTAAGTAGTTTTCTTGTAAACTTGCGGTTCATTTAAGGTGCTTTGTTGAAGACTTACGGCCGTCACCTGTAGTCCGTGGGTCTTTTCGTCGGGTAACAGAAACTTTCCTCCTGTTCTGGGAAATTTTTTTTTGATGTCGACCCAAACTTCGGTCAACTCTTTGGATATTACACATAATAACTAATAAAAGGGTAGAGACGCTTTCGTTTCTATGATTTTTATCACTTCAGTGAATAGTGTCGGAGGAGGTTCCGGGACGCGACTTAAAACGTACACACGAAAGGATAAGAACGTCTCCTGAAGGGGTGACGGGTTATACGTCCGTAAGATTTTGGACCTAAGTAAGAACTTGGACACTTTTAGTCCGGTGAGGTCGGACCCTTATGTCAGTCTCTGTCTTTTTTACAAAAAGATTAAGATGTCGTAGAGCAATGCAAATTTTATTTAATCGTCCTAAACCCTCCCCCCTCTTGAAAGTAGTTATCTGTTTCTCCGGTGAATCCTAATCAGCACAGGCTGAGAAACGCTGGGGTACCTGACATCAGACGGGCACCTTAAGAGGTCCGTCGTTAAACCCTCACCCAACGGTAAAGGAAGAGGTTCCTACTTGGATCTCAGACAGTATGTGACACTTCATTCAGTCTTTCTCTTTTGTTTATGGTGTATAATTGCGTATATATACCTTAGGACCTCTTACCACGTCCACCTGGAGACATGTCTCTCCTTCACCTCTGCGTCTGCGTCCCCGGTCAGTACACCTGTGTCGGGCCCTTCCTCTCCGACCTTCCTTACCTCTCTGATCGCGACTGCACGGATGTATACGAAGATTTCCTTATTAAAAATTGAATTTTTTATTATAAAATTGTAATTTTTGATCTCTTACGTCGGTGAATTTAGACGTATTCTTTACAATTATTTATGGGATAAAGTGGTCTGAAAGGATCAGTCGAGGGGCATTAAACGGAAGAGGGGTTTAGACAAAAGGAAACTAAGCGAATTTTTCCATACATTCCTGGGGAAACTCACTAACCGGAGACCCCTGACGGTTCACACTGACTCTACGACACAATTATTCGAACTCAAAGAGAAGGAGAACAATTAGACAGACACCGGTTGGAGTCAGTATCCCAAGGTGCGTCTCTTGAATTCTACTTGTCTCCCTTTTAAACAGAAAAAAAGGTATACGAGTAGTGACTTAAGACGACCTTAATACGTATAACGTACGTGTTTAGTCGAGACCGTACCAAGGGGGGGGAAGAATAATTAGAAAACAATCAAATTAAGTGTCCGGGGTCTGTGTCTCGGATTCTCCCATCTCCCTTTTACAAGAAAGGGGATGTCAAGTTTGGAGTGATACCTTGACAGGAGTGTCTAGTCAAGGAGAACTCTTGGTGAACGTTCGTCTCTTAAGACATCGGTAGATCCAGAACCCGGTTTAAGAACCCAGAACAGGGTTTACGAAGTAGAGGCGGTACGTGCGTCACCCGGACCCCACACTACCTGTACGATTCTTACAGGGGCTACGTCGTCCTTCCAGGTGTTACCCCTTTTTTGCGTCCAATAGTCTCGGATATTTGTAAGCCTCTTTCCTCGGACCTAAGGTCCTCCAGGACTGCACCGGTATGGAGACACTGAACGAGGAAGTGGTCCTTGGTCACCGACTGTACCGACCCACCCGGAACAGGTTAGCCGACTTTCAGACTTATCTTGTTTTCGGACTGGAGAAAAACTTATTTTGTTTTCGGACTGTGGAACGACTAACGAACTAAAGTCAATACCTTTGTCTAAGATTCGTCTTTTGGGTCGAGTCTTTACACATACTGTATGTGTGAGATACAACAGTTATACCGGTTTACACAAACATTATTACACGATACGTCGTATCGATTTATTTTGTTAAAGATTGAGTCTTAAATATACGTTTGGGTGGATCTACGTTATGTGAGTCTGCATGTTAATCCCTCGATAAAATTGAAGAGCCTTTCTTATCCTTCGAAATGAATACCGTGACCCTATCCTTTAATACACAAATTCGTTCTGTCGTCTGTGGGTGGGATCTGTGGTTTTCATAAGATACGTAGGTTCTCCCACTCAGGTATTTTTCTAAGACTAGGTACACTTGTTCGTTTCCCAGGAGTTGTGTCCAGTAGTCAGTAGTGGGAAGTCTAAAATACAAACTCCCTTAGGTCTCCTCAGAGAGAGACCGGTCTTAAGGATTTACACCCACTCGGTTTCTATACATTACTGAAAGTAGCATACTCTTTGTGGCAGAAGGATCCTCTGTAAATGCTGAGAAAAGGAGGTTCCCCTAAGTCTACGTCCTCCGTTTACTGCGTCCGGAATTTGCGCAGGAACGAAGACGACTTTACTCGAAGGCCTTAGGGTATAAAGGTCGTCTTATCCACCCCTGGTGGGTCTACACTCTCCGCCCTCCACCCTCTCACCTCCTTTTAACTTTATAAGTCAGAAATGGTTCAAGACCCAGAGTGTCGGGTCCCTTCCATTTATCTCTTGGACTCTTTCATCCCAGTCGTCCGTTGTGCACCTTTAGTGAGTGAGGGAACAATATTTTAAGTTGACGAACGTTTTACGGGAGGTGTTTTTAGACCCCCATAATCTCACACTTATACACTTACACAGACAGGATCGAACTAAAACGTAGGTGCTTGAGCCAAATTTTTTTACACTAAAAACTGAATTCTGACCCTCGGAGACTTAAATATGTCGAGTCGTCGAGAATTTAAGTACTCCAAAAAAACCGTCCGTGTGTCTCCGTGCTACACCTCCGAAGTTTATACGGAGAATCCCCTAAAAAAAAAAAATTAACTTCTTTTACACTTTTATCTCAGTCGTCACTACAATTGTTTTGTACCTGTAAAAATGATGAAAAGGTCCGGACCTTTTCCAGACCTTAAAAAAAAAAAAAAAAAGGGATAATTTTAGGACAAACGGGACATACTGTCTTTGTTCGGGTCTCCCGTAAGTCGTGAAGAGTGGACCACCCACTATGCCATGTTTTCTAAGAAGACTGTTTGTATCCGTCTTGTATAATAATTTTCCTCGTGGGTAAATAAAACACCTTAAAAAACTCGTATATAAAAAAGATCTTAGGTAACAACATAGTCTAAAGGTAGTCTTTTGAGGAAGAAAGATAGTCCTGAGGGAGTAATTAAAATAATAAAGAGAGTCTTTAGTGTAATAAAGTGGCTCCAAAGGTTCTCTAAATAGGTAAAGAGACAATCCTAAGAGAGTCTTTAGATGAAAGACAGTCTATATCTCTTCTTCAGAGGATCAATGAGAGTCCAAAGGGAGTCTTTAGAAAGAAGAAGAGTCCAAAAGTCTCTTCTGAACAAAGAGAGTCCAAAATCTAAGTTTCGATAGAGAAAATCGTCTTAAAGTGGTTTTTTTTTTTTTTTTAAGAAGGAGTTCTGAGATGGAGTTTGGAGAAAGAAAAGTAGTCTAATAGGAAGTTTAGTTGTATAGTAGTCTAAAATAAAGTTTTCATGGAATGAATACAATCTATAATGGAGTCTTACCGAATCAAAGTTAGTCTAAACGGAGTGTTGTGGATCAAGTCCAGTCTAAAATTGAGTCTTGGCGGACCTAAAATAGTCTAAACTTGATTCTAGTGGGATCAAAGACAGTCTAAAACGGAGTCTTCTGGGATGAAAGAGTCTTTGTGGGATGAAAGAGTCTTCTGGGATCAAAGATACTCTATAATTTACTTTTTGTGGCCAAAGACATTCTAAACTAGAGTCTCAAGGGATCAAAGACAGTCTAAATTAGAGTCTTGGGGAGTCAAAGACAGTCTAAAACGGAGTCTTCTGGGATGAAAGAGAGTCTAAAACGACGTCTTCTACGAAAGAAGACAGCACAAACGTTTTCTTCGGGGGTTCAAGACAGTGTAAAACCGAGTCTTGTGGGATTTGAGACAGTCTGTACGGAGTGTTCCACGAGGAAAACCTGTCTGAAACGGAGTCTCGATGAAGAAAGACGGTCTAAAAATGAGGTCTTCCAGGAAGAAAGACAGCCTAAAACGAAGTCTTTCTGACTTCAGAATAGTCTAAGATGGAGTCTTCCAGGAAGAGAGTCTAAAATGGAGTCTTCCAGAAAGAGAATCTAAAATGGAGTCTTCCAGAAAGAGAGACAGTCTAAAATGGTGTCTTCCAGGAAGACAGATTAAAATGGAGTCTTCCAGGAAGACAGTCTAAAATGGATTATCTAAGACAGTCTAAAATTTGGAGTCTTCCAGGAAGTACAGTCAAAAATGGAGTCTTGGAGGATTAAAGACAGTCTAAAATAGAGTCTTGAGGGACCAAAGACAGTCAAAAGGAGTCTTGGGGGATTAAGTTCAGTTTAATGTGGAGTCTTGAGGGAGGTCAGTCAAGTCAGCGAGTCAGTACAGACTAAGAAACACTGGGGTGTCTGACGTCGTGTGGTCCGGAGAGACAGGTAGTGGTTGAGGATCTCAAACGAGTTTGAGTACAGGTAACTCAGCCACTACGGTAGGTCGGTAGAGTAGGAGACAGCAGGGGAAGAGGAGGGCGGAAGTGAGAAAGGGTCGTAGTCCCAGAAAAGGTTACTCAGTCGAGAAGGGTAGTCCACCGGTTTCCTAACCTCAAAGTCGAAGTCGTAGTTAGGAAGGTTACTTATAAGTCCTGACTAAAGGAAATCCTACCTGATCAACCTAGAGGAACGTCAGGTTCCCCGAGAGTTCTCAGAAGAGGCGTTGGTCCCCAGTTTGCGTCTGGGGGACGTAACCCTCATACCGCAGGATCGGTGACCTGGTGGTGTCTTCAGGGAGTCGATGAGCACTGATCGTCTTTTGGAAAACATTTTCTTAGCAAACCAACGTACTTGAAGGGGAGGTGGTTTTAGTGTATATGTGCCTGGGAGGGGGACTGGAGAAACCTCGTCAGAGGGTCTGGAAAGACTCCACGATAGAAGACCCGACGTCTAAAGTAAGACGGGGTCTTTCTAGAACGGAGGGCAGAGAAAGTACGACACGTAAAAAAATTCCACTGACACCTGTGGCAAGGAAGTAAAAAGATCTGTGGCGTCTGGGGTCGGCTCCCTGGGAGCAGGTAGGTCCCGGACGACGCTCCACCTCCCCCCCGCCCCCAACCGCTATGGTGGTCTATACGACCTACCGGCGTCTGTTCTGGTGGGGCACAGGTGTCGGCTCTCGCAGGGGCTCCTTCCCGCTAGTGTCGGTCTTGGTCCACGTCGGAACCTGTGCACCCGCCTACCGTCACCTCTCTGTGTCTCCTCGGTCCGAGGAGAGACGGTCTGTTCCCTCGGGGCTTTAGGGCCCGTCCCTTCGAACAGAGTGGACGGGACACGTATTTTCGTTCTTTTCTTCGAGTACCCTAGAGAGGTGCCTTTCGGGATTTAAGGGTGGGTCAGTCTTCACTTGTGAGGAAAAAGAAAGAACTTCGTCTCAACTAAACGTTTCGACTCAATCAAAAGTCGCACGTCGAATCGCTAAGTCATTGTAGAAAGTCTAAGAAGAGGTAGTGTCAAATTCTATTACATAACTCGTCTTAGGAGACACGATATGTCGGCAGGACCACGACTTCGACTTCGAGGTTAGGAAACCGGTGGACTACTCTTCTCGACTACTCTACTCTGAGTGACCTTTTCTGGGACTACGACCCTTTCTACCTTTCGCCCTCTTCCCCTACTCTACCGACCTACGGTAGTGGCTGAGCTACCTGTACTCAGACCCATTTGAGGCTCGCAATCACTACCTGTCCCTCCGGACCGCACAACGTCAGGTCCCCCAGCGTTTCTCAACCTGTGCTGACTCGCTGACCTGACTTGACTTGACACCTTATAGAGAAAATATGTGTCGTCACACATAGACCATTGGGGTTTGAGGATTATATAGGGAAGTGGTGAAAAGGGGAAACCATTAGGATTTAAACAAAAGACGCAGACGCACTACACTTGACTTTCACTACGAGTGGAGAGATTGAGAGACTCTGGCGTACCTGACATCGGGTGGTCGGAGGAGACGGGTACCTTGAGAGGTCCGTTCTTGTGACCTCGCCCGACGGTAAAGGTCCACTAAAAGGGCTGGGTCCTTAACTTGGGCCCAGAGGACGTGACGTCCGCCTAAGAAATGGCAGACTCGGTGGTCCCTTCGGGGCTCCACGACTCGGAGGAGGTCTCTTTTACGAGTGTTACGAAGACTGCGTCCGTCCGACAAGCACACACACCAAAGGTGCACCTCTCTCAGACGTAAGATGGACTTGTCGTCCTTTGTGCATAGTGGCAGGGCCCACTGGGACCCAAGGGCTCCACTGGCGTCTGGGGCGGCCCGTCTCGCAGTCGGCGCGCCCCGCCGGGCCGGAGCCGGTCTGCCGTCCCTGAGGGTCGCCCTCCGCGCCCCGCTCCCGCGGGGGACGACCAGTGACGTCGTGGACGGCCTCCAGCGGCCGGCGTTCGAGCGGTTTGGGGGCCCAAGCCCCAAGTGCCTCCTAGGGCCCCCGCAATTCAGAGACCCGTCCCGGGAGGAGAGGGGAGGGACCTCCCGTCCCCCACCCCGACTTTTAAGGTTCGGAGCCTTGCGGCCTAACCAAAGGGACCGTTGGTCGGAGGTAGGGCTTCCGAAGGTCCCCGGGGACCTCCCAACTTTCCCCGAACGATACTTATTGTTTTCTACGGGACGGGGGGATGTTAGGAGTCCTGTACGACCCCCAAAAAATTCTTAAAACACAGACCTTGGACCTGACTCTTAGATACAATTATTACCAATCCAGTCATGAGAACGGACCTTTTGGGGACCTGCCTCCTCGGACCTTCCGACGTCAGGTACCCCAGGGACTCACAGTCTGTGCTGACTCACTGAAGGGAAAGTGAAAAGTGAAAGTACGTAACCTCTTCCTTTACCGTTAGGTGAGGTCATGAGAACGGACCTCTTAGGGTCCCTGCCCCCTCGGACCACACGACGGCAGACACCCCAGCGTGTCTCAGCCTGTGCCGACTTCGCTGAGTCGTCGTCGTCATAGTCATGCTTTTCTACACAGATCAGTTTCGAGGTCAAAAGGGTCCTCAGTGCATATGTACACTCTCGACCTGGTATTTCTTGCGACTCGCGACTTCTTACCTACGAAAACTTGACACCACAACCTCTTCTGAGAACTCTCAGGGAACCTGACGTTCCTCTAGGTTGGCCAGGTAGGATTTCCTTTAGTCAGGACTTATAAGTGACCTTCCTGACTTCGACTTTGAGGTTAGGAAACCGGTGGACTACGCTTCTCGACTGAGGAACCTTTTCTGGGACTACGACCCTTTCTGACTTCCGCGCTCCTCTTCCCCTGCTGTCTCCTCCTCTGCCAACCTACCGTAGTGGCTGAGGTTCCTGTACTTAGACTCGTTTGAGACCCTCTGACACTTCCTGTCCCTTCGGACCGCACGACGTCAGGTGCCCCAACGTTTCTCAGTCTGCGCTGAATCGCTGACTTCTTGTTTTCGTCCTCTAAAGGCAGACGTCGTGTTCAGCCGTTTTTATCCAGAACAAACCGTACTACAAGTCATGGACCTTTGAGAGTCGACGTTGTCTTGCAAAGGAAAAGATTTTTCTTTTTTAACAACATTAACCACATATCAATGAAATGTTACAACGCGATAAAAGACGACATGTCGTCTTACTTAGTTAAGATACAAATGTACACTTTCACTTCATTGTCGCAGCCAGTAGGTCAGTATAGGCTGAGAGACGCTGGGGTACCTGACGTCGGACGGTCCGAGGAGACAGGTACCCTAAGAGGTCCGTTCTTCTGACCTCACCCATCGGTGCGGGAAGAGGTCCCCTAGAAGGGCTGGGTCCCTAACTTGTACCCAGAGGACGTAACCGTCCACTCAAGTACTGGCAGACTCGGTGGTCCCTTGGGGTATACAAGGATACATAGGGGAGATAAAGTCTAAAGGAAGGGCAAATCCAGTGATGTCTCGTAAAAGATTTTCTGTGTGACATTATAAGTATTGTCGGGATGGAGAAATGTCGTCGGCTCTGTAGGTTCGTTGGCTTCACAGGTAGTCGTCTCTTTACCTATTCACTCTTCACCATGTATATAGGTAGGATTTCCTTTAGTCAGGACTTACAAGTGACCTTCCTGACTACGACTTCGACTTCGAGGTTATGAGACCGGTGGACTACCCTTCTCGACTGAGTAACCTTTTCTGGGACTGCGACCCTTTCTAGCTCCCGTCCTCCTCTTCCCCCACTGTCTCCTACTCTACCGACCTACCGTAGTGGCTGAGCTACCTGGACTCAAACTCGTTTGAGGCACTCAACCACTACCTGTCCCTCCGGACCGCACGACGTCAGGTACCCCGACGTTTCTCAGCCTGTGCTGACTCGCGGACTTGACTTGACTTGACTTGTATACATCTTAACTTATAATGTGTCGGTATTTTTCCTTCCTTGGACTCAGTAAACGACCAAAAATAAACGTAATCATTGTTTAAGGTCTCCCGGTCTTATAGTACGCATTCTATGTACTATCGATCCTACCGATTGTTATACCTATTGCCATATTATGTACGAGACAACTCATTTAGGGTACGTTGCCTAAGGAGAAAGTATTGCAGGCGCTTGGTTCGAATAATAATTGAGATGCTGGAAGACCCGCAGGGGCCCCCAAGTTGTCATTCCTTGGGTGGACGGTAACGTTCTCTACTCACAAGCTAGGGACCCAGTCCTTCTAAGGGACCTCTGCCTCTACCGTTGGGTGAAGTCGTAACAACGGACCTCTTGGGGTACCTGTCTCCTCGGACCGCCCGATGCCAGGTGTCCCGGCATTTGTCTGTCTCCGTTGACTTGTGTGTGTGTGTGTGGGACGTTTGAGGAACCCTCCTTCTCTTTATGAGAGAAAATATTTATTCGTACGTTAGACAAGTAGACTTTTGTCTAAAGAGAGACCATTTACCACGTCTATTTACAAGGGGGTCCCTCTCAGAGGGTGGGTGTCCTTACCTTCACCTTTCATACCTTTAGGTTCCCCTTCTCCTCAGATTGAGGTGGAGGGCTCAAAGTCTCCGAAACGTCTGGGGACGAAGGTAGACCGGGTACCAGGTGTGCGGAGACGGTCCCCTGTAGAGACGAACCAGGTAAGGAGGTCGACGGGACCCGCCTGACGTCCGAAAGTCTTGTCTGTCCGAGTCTCTCCAGGGATGGGACGGACTCCAGTGTGTCGTGTCGTGGTGGACTGAGGGTCGGCGACTCAGGGGGAGAGGCTTCGAAGCCTCTCACCCGCACACGGGAAACACGTTGCTGCAAGGCAGGCGGAAAAGGGTAGTGGACCCTGGCGGTCCGTGCGTGCCCACGGGCCGACCCCAAAATCCCCCACACGTCGATTTCCGGAACTCTCAGTAAAGACTCCAACTAGTGCCACTATTGGCACGGAGGCCCCCCGTGTCCCCTTCGTGCCGTCTCGCTCTTCCTGTTCCGCGTCGGCCCCTCTCTCCCGTCTATCGTAGAGACTGAGTGCCGGCAGGGGCGTGTTGTCGGCTATAGAACCCCACACAATCCTCGAATCGCAGTTCCTGTAGGGGGCAGAGTTTCATCGTCTTTGCACTCTTCGTAGCGAGGCCCCGACCCAGCGTCACGCCCCCTTGAGCCCCATCTCCGGGAGCAGGACTGAATGCAGAAACCTTAGTCAACGGTGCCCCGAGGCCGCACCCCACACCACCTCCCAATAGTCTCAACACAAAAGTATCGGCCACACACACATGACTTACTCCTTCCCTCTGGTGGGGGAGGTCCTCTCTGGTCGGAAACAAGGTCGTCTCGGAAAGCCACTGTCTACCCGTCCCGGTAGACGACCCTGGGGGTTCGGAGTCTCGAGTTTGGGGTGGGGAGATGGGTCGGTCCTTCCCACGACCACAGAAATTCCTCGTCCTTAAGATTTGGAGTCACTCCAGGGGTTGTGGGGTGCCGACTGGAAGACGCATTTCTACCTGTGACCTCGAGGGACCTTTCCCCGGGCCCAGGGGAGTGACGTGTCGGGTGGTTCCCGTCCTGGGGGTCAGGTGAAGAGGTCCCACAGTCGGTGTCCGAACCAGCACATTTTGACAAACACTGGGACACCTGACGTCGGGCGTTCCGAGGAGACAGGTACCCTACGAGGTCCGTTCCTGTCACCCAAGGGGTGGGTCCCTAGCTTGGACCCAGAGGGTGTAACACCCGTTTAAGAAATGGGTAACTCGGTAGTCCCGGATTTGGAATCAGGACATTCAAATTCATTCCGAAATAGAGTGTGGGATTTACTATTGCAAAGATTGTGTCGTCTGCAGTCGGAACTCGCAGTTAGTCTAGACCATGGTGTTCAAGGGAATACGAAGGAGCCCCCTTCCTACCCCGCAGACCCTGTGTGTACAGGTGTGACGTCATAAGTTGTGCGTCTTGGTTGTCCCGGGACGACCTGTCGTGTCCCTTGGGGCACAGTGCCCCGTCGGGCCTACCCGCCCCTCAGACCCCCTCGTGCCCACGTGCACACACGCCGGCTCAGGGAACCGGCGGGTGGATGTTGTAGTGTCGCGACAATTAGCCGCCATTGAGTTATGTCCTCTTTTTCAAGTTTGAAACGACAAACTGAGTCCCTTGAGTTTGGTCTCGAGACACTGTGGGATCTGCCCACCCCACCCCGCCCGCACTCCCACTCCGTTCTCCTTCCCCAGTATGTATGTGGACATCGATTAGGGGAATTTCTTGGGCGGACGGTTTCGTCCTCTGCGCCCAAGCTAGGGACCCACCCCTTCTAGGGGACCTCCTCCCGTACCGTTGGGCGGGATCGTAGGAACGGACCTCGTAGGGTACCTGTCCCCCAGGACCTCCCCGACGTCAGGTGCCCCAGCGTTGCTCAGCCTGTGCTGACTTCGGTGAATCGGGTCGTGTACCGACTAGGTACAACTACGTCCGGTCTCTGGTTGTCTCACAACAGTAATAGGAAGTCACTTTGTATTTGGTTAATTCTTTTATTTTATTTTACTTCACCACCTCACAACTTTGGCTAGGGTGGATTCCTACCCCTCACCCCAGGACGGAGGGAGTGAAGTACCTACGGACAGACCTCTGTTCGTGACCTCTGTGCCAGTTTGGGTCCCGCGGCCACTCTCGAGGCTCGTCCTGGCGATTTTGCGTAAGTGTGGGAGGAAAGAGACTTGACAAGTCCCCGGCACCCTGTGGCACCAAAGTCTTGTTTCGTAAAAAAAGACTTTGTCCTACAAGATGTGGAAGAGGGACGAGTGTTTCAGGGGGCGGGCTGCGTTGGCGGGTCGAACCCTAGACGGAGCGCCTCGTCACTGAAGACCCCAGGGGCCAGGGGCTGACCGGTGGGACGTGTCGTGTACTCGGAAGGTGTGGTCCTCGTTGGACCACTTGCGGGCCGGAGGCCCCGTCCGCAACCCCCGGGGACTGACGTCGACCTTTGGACCGGGCCTCAACGTTTTGGGTGTAGGGTGTCTATATTCTGTGCATCGGCACAAAAGACGTTTTCCGGGTCCCTTGGCCAACGACTCGACTTTTTGTTTACCCTACTCCCAGAAAGAAGCAAACGTTATGGGACAGTTCGACCGAAGCACGCTACCCACAACGTAAGACCACAGTTGACTTTTGGTCACTCGTCGACTTTCGTCTACCAATAAAATAAGCCACCCTCACACACGTCCTGAGGCTCGGTCGTAGAGGCATCGAGACTCCTGTGTCGAGACTCCTCCGTACTCTCCCCCAGTCCGACATATGTTCAAACGTTGTTTCCCTTGTCTGTCCAGACTTGAGTTTCTAGTCTATAGTTCCCTTCCTTAAATCGTAAGGTACATTCCCTCCTACGTTCGAACACCCGAGTGACTTAAGTGAGGAAAGTTTCCGTGGAGCCGACAGACCCCGGTTCGGACAAAGGAGCCAGTGGAATTCCTCACTTTCTCCAGTGCCTACCGACTAAGAACGTAAAAGGAGTCGGGGAGTCGGGGAATCGCTAGTGGCACCCGTACCTCACCACCCCCCACCCCCTCCCCGCCCCCCCCTACCACAGAAGACTTAGTGTCAAAATCCTCGAGTGTAATTATAAACAGGGAACCTGACGTTCCTCTAGGTTGGTTAGGTAGAATTTCCTTTGGTCAGGACTTATAAGTGACCTTCCTGACTACGATTTCGACTTTGAGGTTAGGAAACCGGTGGACTACGTTCCTCAACTGAGTAACCTTTTCTGGGACTACGACCCTTTCTAACTTCCGCCCTCTTCCCCCACGTCTCCTACTCTACCGACCTACCGTAGTGGCTGGGTTAGCTGTACTCAAACTCATTTGAGGTCCTCAACCACTTCCTGTCCCTCCGGACCACACGACGTCAGGTACCCCAGTGTTTGTCAGTCTGTACTAAACCGGTGACTGGTTGTAAGCTTGAGCCTCCCCTCTTTAGCGACTACCGACACTGTGCCGAGGAAATAAACTGTGCCGTCCTCCACAAAAAGTGAAGTGTGACCGAACGACAAACAAGTGACTATTTCCACTAAAGAAAGTAAAGGTGGAAACACCTCCTCAAAAGGTCTTACCCCTCTGTAAGGCGATTTAATCTGTAGGAGCTGTGGTGTGTCTCTGTGTGTGTGTGTGTGTGTGTGTGTGTCTGAGGTCCATATAGACTAGTTCGAACAAAGGACGTAGGACTTCTGTGTCTGTTCTATTTAAGTCACGGTCGGACTTTTAATTTTTTTTTTTTTTTTTGTGGACTCTTTAGTTATGAGAGCTGCAGATCTTTCGAGGACATGGACCAGATTCCCCTAGGTCGACCGTAGAAGACCAGAGGTGCTTGTCGTCGTTGGTGAATGTAAGATGGTCTCAATAGGACGAGTGAGAAATTTTTTTTAAAGTCATAGCTTTTTCTTTGTTATTGCAGATAAGTTGGACCCTGCGAAACAAGGACGTCTCGCAGCAGTGTAAGTTCATAGAGAGTCCTCGTTCCAGGACTCAGCGACCAATTTGCCTTGGGACCAAACGTTTTTCCGGAACCACTAACGTCCTTCCCCGAAAAGACGGACAGACCCCGCCCTCCGCCCGCCGACCACGGGCATTTCGTCCGCAAGACGTGGAGCGGACGGCCCGTGCACACCACTGACCGTTTACTACGTCCTTGGCCAACGCTCACCTTTATACCCTTCCTGCCCCGCCCGCCCGTACACGTCGCGTCCGACCAGAACCAGCAGAAGGGAATACTAAGTACACTCGGTCCTCTGTCGTTCTTGGTCGGGCTGGTTCGCAGACGGCGGATGTCCGTCAGGTGGAAGTTCGGGAACCTGCAGCCGTACTTACCCTACGTAACCAACCCCCACATCCCCACGACCCACTGGAGTCTGTGCCCAACCCCGAAACCTCGTGACCCACTGGAATCTGCAGTCGTAGGAACCAAGACCCCTCAGGGGAAACACCACCAAAAAAACCGAGGGTTCTACAAGAGGGTCCAGCAGTTCGTAGTTCCATCTGACCCTACAACCGAACACTCAAACGTGGGGGAGTATTGTAGTATATTCTCAACAGTAAGTAGTGTTTGCACTTTAGGGGTTCTCTCTGGTGGGGCACCGGGACCCCACCGACCGTTCCCTCGACCGGTCTCAGGGGTCATCGGAGAAGGAGGGGGTAGACACCCATGTCCCCCGAGCAGTAGGGGTGCCAGAACCCGCAGAGTCGGAGCCGGCCGACCTGGTGGTGCCGCAGAAGTCCCCGCGTGAGGTCGAGGGGTAGAAGGTAAAACAAGTTCCCGCGGTGCAAGACGCACAGGAACTAGGTGAGGACGTTTCTCCTTTGCAGACACTATTGGAATACCAGTGGTCCCCCTTCCTACCCCCCTCCCTGTCAGTCCCTCAGACCCTACCTGTACCTGTGGGACGACACAAATTGTGCCTCTTGGTCGTTCCTGGACGACGTGTCGTGTCCCTTGAGACGAGTTATGAGACATTATTGGAATACCAGTGGTCCCCCTTCCTACCCCCCTCCCTGTCAGTCCCTCAGACCCTACCTGTACCTGTGGGACGACACAAATTGTGCCTCTTGGTCGTTCCTGGAAGACCTGTCGTGCCCCTTGAGACGAGTTACAGTCCACCGTCGGACCTACCCTCCCCTCCAACCTCCTCTCTCCCATGTACATATACCTACCGACTCAGCGGTGAACGACAAATGTGACAATTAGTAGACATGGGGTTATGTTTTGTAAAAACCACAATTTTTTTAATTTTAATTTTTTCAATGATACCGAGTCTGAGACACAGCCTTTCGGGACGGAAGTCTGGACCACGTAGAAGTGTGTACACGGACCGCGCCTGTGAAAGGGGCCAACCCTGTTTTTTCCGAGAGGACAGATCGTGGGGCCAGGCCTTAGGGCACCAAAATTGTGTACGGAAGACAGTAGTCGGAGTTTTGCGGCCGGACACCAGCGACGTCTGTGTGATCCCGCGGACTTGTAGAAAAGTCTTTGGGTCTAGGCTACGGGTGAGGGTGCATACGACAGATTCTACCCTCACTACTCCACAGTCTTCCTCCTGGAAGGCAGTCGTCAGTCGTCCAGGCTCCCCCACCTGCGACTTAAAGATTCTCCACTGGGTTCTAAAGGACTCCCTCGAGGTACCCTGACGGGAGGAGTTCCCCTGAGGAGAGAGGGAAGATTGTAGGGAGGGGCCGAGGAAGAAGATCGGGGTCAAAACCCCCTTTTTAACTCCAAGGGACAGGATTTAAGACAGCATTAGGGGAAAGGAGAGGGAACTCCCCCTGGCCCTGTGTTGAGGGGTTATACGGGGAAACTGCACGCCTCCTACGACTGGGTGTCCGCCGATTCATAGTTCTCAACGTCTCGGACAAGAGACGGGAGGTGCATAGGCGGGATATTAGCTACAGTGAGAATTAGTTGCGGGGAAACCCTTTCATGTACATGTGAACCTTCTCAGGGGGCCAGGGAAGGTTGAGGTCTCTGTTACGAATGGTGGACTCTCTCGACCTCAGACGGGTTTTGGAGTGATTTGCTGGGAGTAAAGACTTCGCTAAGGATCAGTGGAGCAGGGTAGCGCGGACGGTGAGTGTCTAGGGGTTCGGGAAAAGGAAATGGATGAGAGAAGGCTTGTCAGGTAGTAGGAAACAATTTTGCCGTTTAGTCCCGGTGCCAGACGGATGGAGAGCCCGCACAAGTGTAGAGAGAGAAATTAGAAAGACCAGACAAATTAAACGTCCCGGGGTCCCTGTCGTGAATTCTCCAATCTTCTTTTTTTTAAAAAAAAAAAAGAAAAATAGAGGATGTTGATTAATCAGAATGTTAAGGCAAACGAGGAGATTCTTCGAATTACCTGAAGGGTCCACCATGATCATCACTTTTTTTTTTTCGTTTTTGCTTTGTTTTTTTTAGGCGGACGGTTGCGTTTCCTTGATTCTCTATCGTCAAACTAGGGGTTCAGTCCTTCTAGGGACCCTCTTCCTTTACCGTTCGGTGAAGTCCTAAGAACGGACCTCTTAGGGTGCCTGTCTGCTCGGAACCCCCGACGTCAGGTACCCCAGTGTTTCTCAACCTATGTTGACTTCGTTAACTCTCTCTTTTTTTTTTTTTTTTCTTGACTTGTGATTTGAGAGAAGGATTTTATTACTATGCGGGTGCGCGATGGGGAGTCTTGCCCCCTTGTCCTGAATTAAACCTTTGCTCCAGAAAAGAAACGTCTCCACTACCTCACTTCCCAGACTCTACTCCAAGGAGGACCGACCCCCACCCGGATTTGGGGTACCGTCCCAGGAATATTCTGCGTCTTCTCCCCTCTGTCCCTGCGTCTCCTCTTCGGTGCGTCTCTGCACCTCTGCCCCCGTCTCTGACCTTCCTCCGCCGGTGGTCGGGTCCCTGCCTGCGGGCCTCGGGGGCCTTCGACCTTCTCCGCCCCTCCTGGGAGGGGACCTCGGAGACGTCCCTCGGGTCGGGACCCTGTAGGACTGGAGTCTGCACACCAGGGGTCCTGGCCCCCCTCCTACTCACACACTACGAAACGTGGGGGTCCAGACACCGTCGGGGTCCCTTACGTGCCGCGAGACTAGGGCCGCACGATAGTTTAGGTGTGGACCACTACGCCCCTCGGCCTGCGGGGCGGAGCGAGGCAGGAGGGGTCAAGGAGGAGCCGGGGGAGGGACATTCGCGAGTAGTCCCCTTGCTGCAAATTGCTGGTAGTTGCAACTTTTCGCCTTTACGTCCAAAGCGACAGCCGGGGGGATGTTCACCCTTGTCTTATTCTTGGCTTGGAGGACTATTCTAGTCCTCCGCACCTCCGACCTTTTAGGGTACCAGGACGCCGCCGCCCTACAGTTCTCTAACTAAAGTTCTCTTCGGCGGGAGCCTCTGGGAACCTAGGTGAAAGAGACTGGCTTTCTCTTTTTGTCCTTTGGCGACGAAAGCCTAAGCTTCTCCGAACGTCCGCAAATTTCTCCTTATTTTCGGTAAACAACAGCAAAACAAAAAAAAAAAGAAAAAGAAAAAGTAATTGCTACTTAGTCGGGGTGACAAGTAACGTTGAGAAATGTTACCGGGTCTACGCCGGATTCACAGGTAGGTGTGTCATTAATTACTCGTCTGTAAAGGAGGAGGTCCCCCTAGAAGGGGTAGGTCCGCAGCTTGGGTGCGGAGGACGAAACGTCCCCATAAGCAATGGTAGACTCGGTGGCCCTTTTGGGGGCTATTTCCTGTACACTGCATATATATGTGTGGGACCTTACAACGAATGAGTATTGTTCCTACTTTATTTACGGTAGACGTCGCTGTCTCTACCTGGATCTCTAATAGTGTGGTTCAGTTCATTCAGTGTGTCTCTTCCTCTTTATAGGATACAGTCGGGAAAGTACGTCTGAGATTTCTCTTTGCAGTGTTCACTAGAATCCATGTTTTGTCCCTGTCCGAGTGTCCGAGTCTCTTACTCGAATACCAAGGGCCCCGCCCCCCCCCTCCCTTCCCTATCAGTCCCTCAGACCCTGCCTGTACCTGTGTGACGACACAAAGTGTACCTCTTGGTCGTTCCTGGACGACCCGTCGTGTCTCTTGAGACGAGTTGTGAGACATTATTGGAATACCAGTGGTCCCCCTTCCCACCCCCTTCCCTGTCAGTCCCTCAGACCCTACCTGTACCTGTGCGACGACACAAAGTGTACCTCTAGGTCGCTCCTGGACGACCTGTCGTGTCCCTTGAGACGAGTCACAGTGCACCGTCGGACCGACCCTCCCCTCAAACGCCCTCTTACCTATGCACATGTACATACCGACTCAGAGAAACGACAGGTGGACTTTGACAGTAACTAACCGATATGGGGTTACGTTTTATTTTTCAACTAAAATTTTTTACGGAGATCCGTCTTTGTTTATTCTGTACCTTCTCCCCGCTATAATCCGGAACGGGTCTCGTTCGTACATGTTCCTCTACCACGAATGGACCTTCAACGGAACCACCCTGAGTTTCTCGGGGTTCTTCCTCTTGGACCCTAGTCCTTGCGACCCGTACTCTTGGAAGAACTAGGACTTTGCCTGTACCTGCCAGACCAGTCTACCCGACCGTCGGGACTCGCCCCGTAGGTGCCCCTTTCTGGGGGTGGTCCCCGGGTCCTGTCGTCGTACACCTACAGCCTCTGAGGTGGAACCGCCTCAACGCAGGCGAACTCTTTTTCGTCTCGGTCCTCTACGAAAGACGGGAGGGGGTAGACGAACTTTCCTTTCGTAGGGTCACACCCGTCCCGACTAATTTTTTAGACGGACTTTCCTCTCGTAGTTAAAGGGAGGACTAAATTTTTTTTTTTTTTTTCGTTATTAGGGTAAGTATTTTCACACGGGAGGACATCGTCCTTTACCTCTTACTCCGTAATAGTCGTTCTACCACAGTCCTACTAAGGTAAGTCTGTCGGAAGTAGACGGACGTCAAACCTAGTGTGTAGAGAATTAGTGGAGGGGTGTTAAATGTGGGTTGGTCTGAGGGAGAAGGGAACAGACCACTGAAGAGGTGTCTAATGACGGGAAACAATTTTACGATATTTTCAGGGGTCTACTTGACGGACCAGTCGACAAGTGAACGAAGGACACTTACTGAACCCGTGAATTTTTATAATGTAGGTTTTTCTTTATATCCGTATGAGAAGACAATGACACAAACCAACCGGTCAAATTAAACGTCCGGGGATCGCTGTCTTGGATTCTCTCCAAGGGCAGACTATCCTACGATTAGGATACCCTCACCCTAGGAATATTATTCTCCACCAGTCGTGTGTCTGTGTGCGTCTCTCTCCCTCCTGGTACACTCCTGGGCCGCCTCTGCCGACAGACGTGCGGGTCGTCTCCCCAGAGTCCTCCTCGGTGGGACGGGTGCGGCCCTGGAGTCCGAGGTCGGAGGTCCTGACCCTCTTTATTTACAACAAACTTGGGGGTCAGAAACCACGAAACAATACCGTCGAGACCCTTTTATTACGTCAACTAATCTGGTGAGTAACATTGTCTTCGAAAGAATTTCTGTCCTCCTCACAAAGGTGGGGTGGGGGGCGGGGAGTTCTTCACATAGGAAGTCTGAGGGAATCCTCACCAAAGTCAAAACTTAATTTTTTGTGGCGTCGTTTTGTTTTGTTGTTCTCGTTTTTTTTTTGTAGTCTGGACAGTGAGCAGTTGTGGGGATAGACTGCCGACGTGGAGGAGGGGCGAGGGATGAAGGAGACAAGGGCTCGTCTCTTACTGCCTCCACGGAAGACAGACTCGACCCCTCTCGCCCTTTAGAGCTGACCTCCTAATTACCCGGTACACGTTCTTAATCCTCTTAATAGGGGTACGAAATACGTTGGGACCTCCTTCCAGGAACTTTGACAGACTGAGTCGGACGGAGTCTGGGTCGCACTCACTAGGTCTTACGCGGGGTAGACAGAGATATGTAGTGAGGGTAACAACGATACCTTTACCGTTGGACTCTTTATTTCTGCCGCGGGTGTCGGGACCCGTAGTCAGGGAACTTTGTAGTGGTTGTCAGTTTACGGACCCGTGTTGATTCGAACTTATTCCGACCTTTACCGTCGTGAATTTAATAACGGACCTTCCTATTGTCTCTCTTCATAAATTACAGTGTAAAAACTTTTCAAAAGATACCAAAGTCTCGTAGTGCAAAACGATATAGGCATTGACCTAAATGTTCGAAAAGAACAGGTTAAGAGGAGTGTAGTGAGTGGTGCAACAGGTCAAATTATTTATAGTTACTTTTAATTTTGTACAACATGTACGAACAGTAAGATTGTGCTATCCTCCTGTCTCGAGTCACCCCACACGCAAACTTCTTGCAAGTGATGTTATTTGAATCTTGTTAATAATTTTTCGACTCTGTAGTAAAACGACTGTTTCCAACCATGTCAGTGTCGATACAAAAAAAAGGTCATTCAGTACATGTCTACACTCTCGACCTGTCATTTCTTCCGACTCGCGGCTTCTTGACTACGAAAGTGTGACACCACGGCCTCTTCTGAAAACTCTTAGGAACCTGTCTTTCCTCTAGTTTGCTTACGATTTCCTTTAGTCAGGACTTATAAGTAACCTTCCTGACTACGACTTCGACTTTGAGGTTATGAAACTGGTGGACTACACTTCTTGACTGAGTGACCTTTTCTGGGACTACGACCCTTTCTACCTCCCGTCCTCCTCTTCCCCTGCTGTCTCCTACTCTACCCACCTACCGTAGTCACTGAGCTACCTGTACTCAAACTCGTTTGAGGCCCTCAACCACTACCTGTCCCTCCGGACCGCACGACGCCAGGTGCCTCAGTCTGTGTTGAATCACTGATTTGTCGTTATGGTGAGTATGCATACTTGTAAGGACGTAGAATACCAGAAGTACTCTTGTAAAGAGTTTAAGACGTCCATAGAGGTGTGGAAACGTGATAAGTGGAGACAAAAGAACAGTACATGGTACACGTAATCTCTCTTTCACTTTAAGTCGATTTATTGGTGTAGTGTGTTAATAAAAAAAGGGGGGTCGAGTGATGTATACCCTTGGTTTCGGGTACACAGACTCCTCAGACCGCCCCCGCCGGAATGGACACATCAAAGGTATCTCTGTCTTCGTCTTCCTTCTGACAGTCCTTCCTCTGGTACGGTCGTTAATTTTATTTGAACCCCTTTTCCGGCAAAAGGGTCGTGCTTAGATTTCCCTTTACCTTGCTCCGGACACTTCAAAAGTTGTACTATGACCCAGTGCGAAATTATTGGGGCGGTGTCGGTAAAAAGGAAGGGAGCTCTTAACAGTCGTAGTCGTCTAGAACGAAAACCACACTTTATAGGACCATTCCTCTCCACCCATGAGACCTCTCCCTCTACGACCCGTCTTCCTTCGTGTCTGAGTGGAATAAGGATCCCCACAAACTCCCATGGTCCCGAACTAAACCAGACAGACAGATAGACACGTCGACAGACACAGAGCCAGGTAGACAGACAGACAGATAGACAGGTCGACAGATAGACACAGAGACAGGTAGACAGACAGATAGATAGATAGTAGATAGATATACAGAGGGACCCTGAAGGGGCGACCCAGTCGTCATTTCTTAGGCGGACGTTACGCCCTCTGGGCCCAAGCTAGGGACCCAGCCCTTCTAGGGGACCTCCTCCTTTACCGTTGTGTGAGGTCATGAGAACGGACCTCTGAGGGTGCCTACCTCCTCGGACCGCCCGACTCCAGATACCCCAGTGTCGCAGCTCGTACTGACTTCGCGTACTCGTCCGTAGGCGCGTCGACAGACGGTAGATAGGCAGATAATAGGTGGAGGAACAGATGGAGGCCAGTGCGGAGAGACAGTTCGATATGCAGTGTAGATAGACAGAGACGGCACATGGGTAGTAGTTGAATGGATGTGGTCGAGGGATTCAGAGAGTCAGCACAGACTGAGAGACGCTGGGGTACCTGACATCGGGTGGTCCGAGGAGACAGGCACCCTAAGAGGTCCGTTCTAATGACCCCACCCAACGGTACGGGAGGAGGTCCCCTAGAAGGACTGGGTCCCTAGCTTGGGTGCAGAGGACAAGAGGACGTAACGTCCGTCTGAGAAATGGTGATTCGGTAGACCCTTCGGAGATTGAATAGGTACAGACATTAGATAGCAGTAGATAGGTAATTCGTAGATAATAGATGGTAAATAGAAGATAAATAGCTATGTAGATAGTTACAGAGATATGTATATAGGTGTCTTGTTGTAAGTCGGCACAGGCTGAGAAACGCTGGGGTACCTGATAAGGCGGGTACCCTAAGAAGTCCGGTCTTATGACCTCACCCATCGGAAAGGGAAGAGGTCCCCTAGAAAAGTTGGGTCCCGAACTTGGGTCCAGAGGACGTAACGTCCGTCTAAGAAATGTTCGTCTCGGTCGTCCCTTCGGGTTGTCGTAAGTCTTTATTGTGAATAATAAGAACGACCCAGTTATCTTTACTTTCACTTTGAATCACGCTACTATTGCCGGTGTCCTTCTCGGTAACGAAGGCGTCACTGGAGACGTCTTCCGGAACCCCAGTAGGGGTTCCGCGGGGTAAGGCGGGAGGGGCGTGCCTCGGGCGACCGGGCATGACCCGTCGCTACGACGCACTGTTCGTAATGGAGCGTCGAGTGGGGAGACGACCACGCAGTGGAGACTGGTCAGTGACCCCATGCAAAGACTCGGCATGCGTTTGAGGTCCCGAAAGTGGGACCGGGCCTTCTTTATTGTGAAGAGTCCTAGGTCTGGCAGCTGCCACTGTAACGTCCAGAGTCGGAGACACCTGACCTCGTCTGTTTAGTGCGTGTCACTCGGGACTGACTGCGAAATGGGTCTACGCAAGACGAACAGGGTGTCTAGACGTACTCCAGGGACGAAGGTCCTGAAGGAATAGGACAAAGTGAAGAGAGACCCGTCTACAAATAGGAGTTTTGTTGTCGTCTTTCTTTTTTTTGTTTTTCGGGAAGAGAGGTTTTTCCTTTATTTAGGCAGTATTGCTTGTACTACTTTCTACGAAAACTTCTGAAAGATTCCAGAAACAAAAATGTTTTCATTAAAAAATTTACATAAATAAATAAACCGATGTAGTCCCGAGTCGACGTTATGCACCCTAGAAGCAGTGTCTTGTGGTCGAGTCAGTAACGGAGTGTCCGACTCGAAGGGACTGCGTGTACCTTAGGACCCAAGGGCCTGGTCCCTACCTTGGGTGGGTGCACCGGACGAAACGTTCCGCCTAAGGATTGGTGACCTGGAGGTCCCTTTCACTTTTTCTTTCACGATCGACGAGTCAGCACGGGCTGAGAGACGCTGGGGCACCTGACATCGGGCGGTCCGAGGAGACAGGTACCCTAAGAGGTCGCTCTTACGACCTCACCCGACGGTAAAGGAGGAGGTCCCCTAGAAGGGGTGGGTCCCTAGCTTGGGCCCAGAGGGCGTAGCGTCCGCCTAAGAAGTCGCAGACTCGGTGGTCCCTTCGGCTATTAGCGCACTCGTTCACGTATTTCGGTCAGACCTAAAGACACGGAGAGACGGAGGGGTAGGGCCCCCACGGATGAGTGTGGGCTGGGCCCTGCTGCATTGGAGTGGACGGTGTGTCGCAGCTTCTGCCAGAACACGACCTAAAGTATGACCTCCAGCAACATCGGGTCCAACCTCGTCCAGTGGCAGTGCCGGAGGAGCGCGGTGACCTTCGAGTCCAGTGGCCCCCTAGACCCAAAGTGACCCTTACTCTTTGTCGCGCCACTCGTCGTGGCGGCGCTTCCATTTGTGCCGGGCAGAGACTCGAGTGTCGCCGGGGACCCGAAGTCAAGGGAAAGGAGAGACGGACGACGGGTAGGAGAGGGTTTATGACGTACTCTGCACTCCAAAGGAACAGAAATAGCGTACCTGTCAATCTTCCCAATCGGTCGAGAGGTTCGTGGGCACTCCCAGAGCACCTTTCTGCGAGGGGACTTTGACCCCCTCTTTCTAAAGTCCTACACAGTGCTTTGCTTAGCACAAGGGTGGGCAGCGGAACTCGACGACCGGGGATCGGGCAGTGGTAGAGGCCTTTCTCCTAGTAATGTCTCAATGCAAATTGCATTCTACTCCAACATCTCTGACACCCTAACTTGTCAGTCTGTCTCTTCCTTTTTGTAGGACACTGTAGGCAATATACGTCTCAGATTTTTCTATCCTGTGTTACTTACATCAATGTTTTGTCTTTCTCTGTCTGAATCTCTCGATTGAATACCGGGGGTCCCCCTCTCCTGCCCCCTCCCCACCAGTCCCTCACACCCTACCTGCACCTGTGTGACGACACAAATTGTACCTCTTGGTCGGTCCTGGACGACGTGTCGTGTCCCCCGAGACGAGTTGTGAGACATTATTGGAATACCAAGGGTCCCCTTCCTACCTCCTTCCCTATCAGTCCCTCAGACCCTACCTGTACCTGTGTGACGACACAAATTGTACCTCTTGGTCGGTCCTGGACGACCTGTCGTGTCTCTTGAGACGAGTTGTGAGACAATTTTGGAATACCAGTGGTCCCCCTTCCTACCTCCTTCCCTATCAGTCCCTCAGACCCTACCTGTACCTGTGTGACGACACAAATTGTGCGTCTTGGTCGTTCCTGGACGACCTGTCGTGTCCCCTGAGACGAGTTGTGAGACATTATTGGAATACCAGTGGTCCCCCTTCCTACCTCCTTCCCTCTCAGTCCCTCAGACCCTACCTGTGCCTGTGAGACGACCTAAGTTGTGGCTCTTCGTCGTTCCTGGACGACGGGGCGTCTCCCCTGAGACGACTCACAGTGCACCGGCGGAGCTACCCTCCCCTCAAACCCCCTCTTACCCATGTACACACACACACTGACCCAGGGAATCGACGGGTCGACCTCAGTGGTGTCGAAAAAACTAGCCGATGCAACAAATCAGCCTTTCAGTACACACTGAGAACGCTGGGACACCTGCCATCGGGGTGGTCCGAGGAGACAGGTACCCTAAGAGGTCCGTGGTTATGGCCTCACCCAACGGTAAAGGAAGAGGTCCCCTTAGAAGGGGTGGGTTCCCAGCTTGGAGGGTCGCCTAAGACTCTACCTAGAGACTGTAAGGTTGGTAGTTACTTTTTCTTTCTTTCTTTCCTGGTAATGTAGTGTCCTTACATCTAGGTTTGTCGTGCGAAACCTCTCTGACCGAGTGAGGTACACATGCCTCCGAGGATTGGGCTCTGCGTGTCAGTGGGGAGTTCCACGAATTGTGCGTGCCATTCGTGACTAGCGGTCCAAGAACCACTCTTCTCCGACACAAGGTAAGGCCTACCTTTTCATGTCTCCGGGTAGAGAAACGTGGAGGTCGTCCGTGGGCCGCGACATCGGCACAACTTCCTATATCGACCTCGTACGAGACATAAGGAGGAAAAATAGCTTAGACCTTAAAATTTTTCTCTTAGTGAGTCAGCACAGCGCAGGAGCTTTTATTGTAGAACCGCCGAAGGGACCGCCGAGTCGCCACCTTTGTTAGGCGGACGGCTACGTCGTCTGAGCCCAAGCTAGGGACCCGCCCCTTCTAGGGTGCACGGTGCCTCGTTCGTTCGGGGACTTGGCATGGCTGCCTGGGATGAGAGTAGACGAAGCTACTGGAGGGAGGGGAATGCTGATGTCGTTCTGGACAGTTTTGTCTTTTCCTGGGGGGAGAGAGAGTTTACGACTACCGGGAAGCTACCTAGGGTATGCCCAACTTGTGACCGCGACGTTTACCGGACGGATGGGCGATTGGGTCTTGGACACTTGTTCTGGAAGAATTCTTCGTCACAGAGACGTCGACACTGCCTCACTTCCCAGACTCTACTCCAGGAGGACCTACTTCCACCGGGATTTTGGGGTACTGTCTCAGGAATATTCTGTGCCTTCTCCTCTCTGTGCCTGCGTCGCCTCTTCGGTGCACCTCTGCCTCCGCCTCTACCCTCCCTCCGCCGGTGGTCGGGTCCCTGCCTGCGGACGTCGGGGGTCTTCGGCTTTCTCCGCCCCTCCTGTGAGGGGACCTCGGAGACGTCCCTCGGGTCGGGCCCCTGTGGGACTGAAGTCTGCAGACCAAGAGTCCTGATCCCCTCCTATGTAAAACCAAAAAAGGCAACAAGGTTCAATGGGTCGAACAACATCAAACAACTCTGGTAGATTCTAGGATAATTACCATAGTTATTATTATTAACGACAGTATATAGTTATGGTACTCGTTAGTTATTTAACCATAGTTATTTATTGACTGGAGGTCTCGTTGGTTCGGGAACTAAGTTCCTACGTGAAAATTGTCCCTACACGGTTTTCACCCATTTCGAAACTCTGAGACGACGTCACAATTGTTCTTCGGATCTCTGTCCAAATGCGAGGTAGGAATTCTGAGTTGTGGTTAGACACTACTCTAGTTCTTAATAGAGGGTATACTGTCTTTTTTGTCGACGAGTCCTTCTCTTTTTTATTTACTGTACTCGATAGACACTCGGGTGGATATGGTAGGCCGTGAAATAAAAAGCGGGGTACTCAGAATAAAAGGGTTGTTTAAGTAGAATTTTTAAAGGGAGAAGACAAACGGAAGGGCGGATAGAGTACAAAATAGTCTACCGTTGCTGAGTTCGGGAGTGACTTGTGGGGGGGTGAGAAATGTTTTCACTCTGGTTTAAGTAACCTTTTTTTTTTGGACGGAGGGTGCGCCGGCGAGTCCAGTAACTCAATTCGCTCCGTTTCGCGGGGCACTTTCCCCCTTTACCCACAAAGAACCTTCCGCCGGGGACCACTCGTCCCTTATATCAACTTCCGTTGTCTCGACTTCCGCCCGTTTCTGTCAACGACCGTGCAACGTCTCCCGGGGCACCCCAGTCTGGCGAGACGTGGAGGACGCTCTTAGGTCCGCCAAAGGTCGCTCTGAGTCCGTAGGGGGCCAATCTTCCAGACCCTCGACACCAATGACCACCCCCCCACAGGTCTCCCATGTGGGCGTGTCAGTGTGAGGTTGAATTGTTGTCAAGAAGTGAAGGACCGACGGGGGTAGCCACGGCTGAAGGCTCCCTTTTGCGAAATCGGTTTCCGTACCAAAAGGGCCCAGCACCCCCTCCCCCCCGCCGCGGAATGAACGTCTGCCTGGACTTTAATTAGGGTCACTGCCGTGAATGAACATTTGCTTGCACTTTAATTAGGGCCGCATACGTGAACACAAGGTCCATTGGACGTGCCGAAGTTTTAATTTCAACTAGTGGACTTCGACGTTACGCGAAGGACACGTCTTTTTTTTTTTTTTAAAAAAAAAAAATTCTATTCGTCTCTCCTGAGACTCCGCTGCGACCTTTCCGAAACTTTAAACATTTTACTACAGTCGTGAGCATTCTTACTACGCCACGAAATTTTTTGTTTTTTGCTTTGAACAACTACGTACAATAAATCGGGCCGCATTGGTCTTATAACCGGACGGTACTACGGAGTCACCCATTTCTTCGGAAGCCGTTTCGCCTTCAGTGGCCTTTACGCCCAAGCTAAGGACCCGGCCCTTCTAGGGGGACCTCCTCCTTTACCGTTGGGTGAGGTCACACGAACGGACCTCCTAGGGTACCTGTCTCCTCGGACCGCCCGATGTCAGGGGTCCCCAGCGTTTCTCAACCTGTGCTAGTTCAGTGATTCGTACGTGCGTTACTCTTATAATAATCAAATCGTAAATCGGTAGCAGTAGTAATCTAGTAGGTCAATAATAGGTAGACAAGAGCCACAAATATATAGATAGTTATTGCTAGTGGACGCAGTAGATAGATCCACTGGTAGATACACTGCTACATGTCTATACATAGAGCAATCGATATTAATAGTCCTATAAAATGTAAGAATGATACACAGGTCTCAGACGCACACAAACCGGGAATATTATGTTCTTACAATGTCAAGAAGTTTCCCTCATATCTTTGGTAAAATATCAGTGACATTTCCCCAGTAGCGAAAAGTGTCTGCTCCTCGTGACACGACATGTGGACATTGACTATAATTATAAACTACGTAGCCGATTCGCTCGCTGGCACGCGCGAGGCACCACAGGCTGAGAAACGCTGGGACACCTGGTGTCGGGCGGCCCGAGGAGACAGGTTCCCTACGGGGTGCGTTCTTAGGACCTCAGCCAACGATACGGGAGGAGGTCCCCTTAGAAGGGGTGAGTCTTTAGCTTGGGCTCAAAAGGCACCGATGACGAGACGTCCGCCTTAGACCTGGCGACTCGGTGGCCCCTCCGAGTACGTAGTCGAGACACAGTTGATTTGGCAGATATTTCGTTAATGGGAAGACAATTTTTTCTTTATTACAAAACAAAAAAAATTTCCTAACTCAACACACGAATTTCTCGACTTAGTGGACCGCTCACTTAATTGATTCGACAATTGGTCTCGTAATGGTGGGGGCGGGGGGTAGGTGGAAAAAACGGATTAAAGTAAAGGGGGTCTAGGAGGAGTGCAGACTGTGTCTGAAAACAGCAGACTGTGTCTGAAACAGCAGACTGTGTCTGAAACAGCAGATTGTGGCCACTCGTCCCTTGGGGTGCCTCTCCCAGAACTTTTGTCCTCGGAGGATAGAGTGTCTAGGTCTACCAGGACTTTCCAGACCCGCGAAAACATTTGTACTGAAACAAAGACAATTGAAGAAGAAAAAAAAAAAAAATTGAAAAAGAGTCTTTTGGTTGGTTGCAGTACTCGTTAGACCTGCTCTTGTTTGCATGGTCGACGCCCGGAGGCTGTCCGTCTGCGCAGCACATTTATGGTTCTTGAGGGGCGTGGGTGGCGGGGAGAGGGGTCTCCATCTTGGGCGAAGGGTTAAACCTCTCGCATATCTTTTGGCACGTCTACTTAGCCCCCGTAAACAAGGTCGCTCTAGCCCGCAAGTCTCCCTGAACCTCGGGTCGGGACGACCCATAAAGGCTCCCCCACACTCATTCCAGTAGGTCCCGCCGTCTAGCACCCCCGTTAGGCGTGCAGTAGGTAATGTAGCAGCCTCTATCTCAGAATCCCGGAAAAAGGTAGGCCCTTCCAACCCCGTCAAGTTCGTCGGAACCGACAATGCCTATGGTGTGCCCAAAATGTAGATATGTACTACGACGACGACGACGACTCAGCGAAACTAGCCCAGGCTGAGACACGCTGGGGTATCTGCCGTCGGGTCGTCCGAGGTGACAGGGACTCTAAGAGGTCTGTTCTTGTGACCTCACCCGACGATAAAGGAAGAGGTGTAGAGGTCGATACAGACATAGATGTAGACTGAAGGGACCACCGAGTCTACCATTTCGCAGAACGAATGTTACGTCCTCCGGGACCCGAGCTAGGGACCCAGATGTATATTATAGAGGCATCAGCATAGAGGCCTTAGAGTAGGGTGATCGAAGGGTCCACCGCGATCTCCACTTCTTAGGTGGATGGTTGTGACCTCTGAGTGCTCTGCACCCAAGCTAGACTCAGCCCTTCTAGGGGCTGAGTCCCGTACTGTTGGGTGAGGTCACAAGAGCGGACCTCTTAGGGCACCTGTCTCCTCGGACTGCCCGATGTCAGGTGCCCCAGCGTGTCTCAGCCTGTGCTGAACGAGTGTGTGTGAGGCAGAGAACGGGCGTGGTGGAAGAATGAAGATCTCGTCGAGCACTTGAGTTCCCGTGTCGTCGCTGCTGGGTCGTTGTCGGTTTTCGTTTATGTATCTATATTATTTTTTTTTTTTTATCGTAGAACTCTCTGCAACGAAACTGGGCGCAGAGACGATGTCTGAGTCTAACCCATGGTCCAGTAGACGAAGCTGCTGGAGGGAGGGGAATGCTGATGTCGTTCTGGACAGCTTTGTCTTTTCCTGGGGGCAGAGAGAGCTTACAATCGTGGCGAACTTAACCGGGACATCCCGAACTTGATGCCGCGACGTCTACCGTGCGGATGCACGATTGGGGCCTTGGACCCTTGTCCTGGAGCAATTCTTCGCCCCAGAAACGTCCACACTACCTCACTTCCCAGACTCTACTCCAAGGAGGACCTACCCCCACCGGGATTTGGGGTACCGTCCCAGGAGTATTCTGTGTCTTCTCCCCTCTGTGCCTGTCTCTCCTCTTCGGTGCACCTCTGCCTCCGTCTCTGTCGTCCCTCCGCCGGTGGTCGGGTCCCTGCCTGCGGACCTCGGGGGTCTTCGGCCTTCTCCGCCCCTCCTGGGAGGGGACCTCGGAGACGTCCTTCGAGTCGGGACCCTGTGGAACTGGAGTCTGCAGACCAGGGGTCGGGACCCCCACACACGCAAAAGGAACATTCAAGTTCCCGTAAAAACTCCCCCCGTTTCCACGGAGTAGTCATCGGGTCCTCGGGACGGTACCTACGTACTACCGGAGCCCGCCTTTACGACTATCAGGTGAAGGTGACGTCGGCACTTCAGACTGAGACGAGTAATTTTTACCTAGCTAACTCACCTTTACCGGGGACTCCCTCAGAGAGCTGTGTTGAGACCCTGGAACCCACCCTTCTCCCCGACGAGATAATTCTGGTACGGGCCACCCAAGAACCCCAGAGTGTGGGTATTACTGGAGTCCGTTTGTTTCCGGTAAGTATTTCACTCGGGACGTAAAAGGTCCTTCAAGGATGTTTCCTAGACTGACTCGGGTCGAAGTGTCCCCCTACTCGGGAGTCGGGAAGGTTCGAGAGAGGGTACAGGAACTTTCTTTTCGATACTATTTGGATGTGTCACATAATTTTCCGTCTCTGTAGTGAAACGGTTGTTTCCAGGTAGATCAGTTTCGATACTAAAAGGGTCACCAGTCCATACCTGCTCTCAACCTAGGATTTCTTCCGACTCGTGGGTTCTTACCTACGAAAACTTGACACCACGACCTCTTCTGAGAACTCTCAGGGAACCTGACGTTCCTCTAGGTTGGTCAGGTAGGATTTCCTCTAGTCAGGACCCACACGTAACCTTCCTGACTACGACTTCGACTTCGAGGTCAGGAAACCGGTGGACGACGTTTCTTGACTGAGTAAACTTTTCTGGGGTTACGACCCTTTCTAACTTCCGTCCTCCTCTTCACCTTCTGTCTCCTACTCTACCAACCTACTGTAGTGACTAAACTACCTGTACTCAAACTCATTCGAGGCCCTCAACCACTACCTGTCCCTCCGGACCATACGACGCCAGGTACCCCAACCTTTCTCAGCCTGTGCTGACTCGTTGACTTGTTGTTTTAGAATGATAACATAAACACGAATTCACCAAGTCTAAGGTCTCGACCAGATTTGACGTGAAAAGGTAGCTTTGAGGCCTACGTCCTGACCGTCAGTCCTCCTTCGATGTCGAGAGTTCCTCAGACACCGGCACCCGTGCGGTCCGGATCGGCCCAGAAGGAGGGAATGGAGACAATGACCTTCTGCCCTCCGGTCTACACCTGAGGCTAGACGTGTGTCGAACCCTTTAATGCACTCACAGTCCGGACCCCTGTGGGGTATAGGTCCGAGGGAGGGGAGCGGGGGACGACCTTCGTGTCAAGAGGAGGGGTGTGTGTGTGTCCCGAAGTCGGGTCTTCCAGGGGGCTCTTGGGCAGGTTTGGTCGACCCGTTCTCCGGTAGAGGTTGTCCCTTCCAGATCGCACCCCACTACGGGCGCCTGTCAAGTCTTTTTCTTGTAGTCCTTGCACGGTAGCAGTCGAGGGTGGACCCGGTGGGAGTCGCACTTTCGTAATCAGTGAGTCAGGACAGTCTGAGAAACGTTGGGGCACCTGGCACCGGGCGGTCCGAGGAGACAGACACCCCTAAGAGGTCCGGTCTTATAACCTCACCCAATCGGTAAGGGAAGAGGTCCCGTAGAAGGGCTGGTCTCTAGCTTAGACCCAGAGGATGTAACGGTCCACCCAGGAAATGACAGACTTGGTAGTCCCTTTGGGGTGGTGTCTTTCCATTCATAAGTAAATTCGTTTTCGGAACGTTGGAGAAACGTCCGTCCGTCGTGTCACTTTGGTGGGTCTAAAAGTCAAAAGATCTGCGCCCGAGAGCATAAAGAAAGAAAAAAAAAAAAGGGTAGACTTGGATCAGAACTTCCGTTACTTCTCCTCCCAGGAAATGTTGTCCGTCTCTGAAGCCCAAACATCTCTGAAGTCAGTATTGACTAAGAAACGCTGGGGGTACCTGACATTGGGAAGTCCGAGGAGACAGGTGCCCCTAAGAGGTCCGTTCTTCTGACCTCACCTGACGGTACGGGAGGAGGTCCTCTAGAACGGATGGTTTCCTCCCCTTGGACACTTTCGAGACCAGTCAAAGTGTTTCTTTTGGCACTCAAAAGTTTTCTGTAGCATTTTTCTTTTAAAAAAAATTTTTCGTCTCTGCAACTTTCGTTCCCGTAAAGTCCGTCTGTCCGCCGATGTCGACGCTCGTCCTGAATGGGCCAAACCAAAAGGGACTTCACAAGCGTACAGGGTCGTTCTTCTGTCGCCGCCGGCGGGTCCCGTCTTTCTGTGCGGAGTACCACCTTCGTCCTCCACCTCCGTAGCTCGTCTTTCAGCTGAGGAGGTTCCCCTGAACCCGAGTACTGATTGCATACTTCCAGTGGGGAAAAAATTTTTCCACCTTTCCTTTGACCCCTTTACTGATGTCCTTTGTGTGTACGAAAATAAAATTTTCTACTGAGACCAGTCTTTCCTTTTTTTTTTACGTCTTAGTAACAAAGTCGGAGCGACTAGTAAACGCGTCGGGGCGGCCTATGTTGACAGATCTCTCCGATTAGTCTATTACCTACAACGGTCGGTCCCAAGAGTCGGAGACCACCCAGAACTTTCAGGACACAAACCTCTGCCTCCGGGTCTGTCCAGAGTCGATCGACTACCAAAGACCGACGAGTAGGTCCCAGTCCCTCTAAACCAGGTCGAGGGCTACCGTAGTCTCCTTCGTACTACAGACACATTCCCTGTTTCGACCGACCTGACGTCCCAGAGTTACCTCTTAATGAAGGGTCTCCAACAGTCCCTCTAAACAGTCACCCGAAACAGGACTGTCACCCGAAACAGGACTGTCACCCGAAACAGGACGTCCTGTTTCGGACCCAACTGGGAGTCCTCGGTTGAAAGAGGGCGGGGAAGTCCAGTATTTTGGTCAGGTAGGAATTCTTTTAGTTTGGACTTATAAGTAGTCTTCCTGACTATGACTTCGAGGTTATGAAACTGGTGGACTACACTTATTGACTGAGTAACCTTTTCTGGGACTACGACCCTTTCTGTCTCCCGTCCTCCTCTTCCCCTACTGTCTCCTATTCTACCAACCTACCGTAGTGGCTGAGCTACCTGTACTCAAACTCGCTCGAGGCCCTCAACAACTTCCTGTCCCTTCGGAGTACACGCCGTCAGCACCCCAGTGTCTCAGTCTGTGCTGACTCGCTAACTTGTGGTTGAGTGCGAACGTAGGCTTTCACGAGGACCCTCAGTCACAACAGCAAGCCAGGTGTTCAGCACAGACTGAGAGAAGCTGAGGATGATTTTTATTGTGGGTCACACTATTGGCAGGAACATTTTAGTACAAACTTTTTGATGCTTCGAGATCCTGGAGGGACGTCAGGTCCCCAATTCTTAGGTGGAAGGAAGGTTACGTCCCCTGGACCCAAGTTAGGGACCAACCCCTTGTTTCGAGGGTGCACGGAGCCCCGTTCATTTGGTCACATGGTGCCTATTTCTGCGACACCCGGTGCCACTTTCTGGGTTGTACAACTTTGTCTAGTCTTTAGCGGTTTCTTTACTTAAATTCTGTTTAATTTTTGTGTGTGCGTGTGTGTGTGGTTTTTTTTTTTTTTTTAGAAGGTTGTGGAAAATGTCTATAAGCGACTACCTTAGACACTCGGTACCTCTTTCACTCGTATTTAGCGGGGTAAAATCTCAGCCTTGGACTCAAAAGGTCTTCGACTGTCACCAGCGCACGCACGATTCAGTGAGGTCAGCACAGACTGAGAAAACGTTTGGGTATCTGACATCGGGTCGTCCGAGGAGACGGGTTCCCTAAGAGGTCCGTCCTTATCACCTCACCCGACGGTACGGGAGGAGGCCCTCCAGAAGGGCTGGGTCCCTAGTTCGGGACCGACTACCTGGAGGTTAACAAGTAACACCACGCCTCACTCTAAGTCCAGAAGGACCGGGTTCTGATCCCCACGAAACCGGTTCTGGTAGGAAGACCTCCAGTCTCCGAGTTACGACACCAGAGACCCAATTTTAGGTCCACGTCTCATTCATGTATCTATCCGTTTATCTTATTCATCCATCTTATTCATAAACCTATTTGTCTTATTCATTCGTCTTTTCGTCCGTCTGTCTTACTCATCTATGTTTCTTTTGCATCTGTCTATCCGATTCATACTCTTCATGCTTCGTCTATTTGTCTTATTCTTCCGTCCATAATCTTCTTCTATCAGTCTTATTCCTCTATCTCTCTCGTGTACTCATCTACCTATTAATGTCTCAGGAGCGCATCCAGCCCTAAAGGGTCGGAGTGAGAGTGCCTGCGGACCTACCTGCCTACGTACGTACGTGCCCGTCTCTCCTATTTATACACTAATCTGTCACTGCGGTCAGGTCCCAAAGAGTCGGAACCGTGACGGCTACGGACCCAGACCTGCCGAGAGACTCCGCCCCGGGACGCCTCACACCTCGTCGCGGGGACCCCAGTGGGGTGGCGTGCGGCCCTCGTTCGGGAGGTGGTGGTCGGTACTGTGACTTCGTACGGACCTACAGAGACGGGTAGCGGGGCGTCGGGTGGAGGGAGGAGGGACGGGGTACGGAGGAGGTCTCTTCGACCTCGAAACTCGGGAACAAACAGGAAACTCCCTTACGTTCCCCGTAGTTTCCTTCCAGCTTTAAGTGGTACAGGAGGTCGCAGAGGACCCTTTGGCTCTCTCTCTGTCGTACGACCCGTACAATGGTCGAGGCTCTTCCTCATGGACGACCCGAAGACGTCAGAACCCCCTGATGGGCCCTTCGAGAATCCAAGGGGTCAGAACGGGAAGTTCCCCTGTATGTCGACCTCTTCTACCCCCGTCTTTTATTCGTTCGTTTGGAGGGGTCAGGGTCGGGGTTTGAGGGGGTCGACGGAAGGTCTAAGGTCCTACCTTTGTGAGTGAGGTGCGCTTAGGGCTTCTGGTCTCCGCAGTGGAGAGTACACCTACTGTGTGGCGGGGAGAGTCTTTGGAGGAAGGGGTGCGGGGCTCTCACACACGTTTTGGTGTTCGACTAAGGGATGGCACACAAAGAAGGGTGGGACAGTCCGTGCCCCAGACTCAGTCGTTCGGTTCTTTCCGTTGTCCCCGCCTCCACCCTTGTGCACCAACAGGCTCGCCTCGATCTTTGCAGTCGGCAAGACAGAACGCCCGCACCGACGGGAGGACGTGTGCACCCGCACTGAACCCACCCGATGCCGACACAGAACACTACGGTACTGCGAACCTCCGTAGGCACTCGTCGCCTCCCTGCACAGAGGACTAACTGTCGCACCCACGCGGACCCTTCAAGACGAGTCCCAACTCTCCCTGGTGAGAGGTGCCCTCCGAACTCACGCCCCCTTACACACTCGTAGAAGTGTGTGTGTGTGTGTGCGTGTGTGTGTGTGTGTGTGTGTGTGTCTGTGCCGGCGACCCGAACCTTTCATTGGGTTGTCGAACTCGCCAGAGAAGGGACCGACCCTCTGAACTAGACTGTCAGTGGGAAGGGTTCTCAGACCAGTGAAGCCGATAGCAGGCGACCGGTCTCGGTCAGTCCTCGGTCGGCTCTGAGCTCTCTGTGACTCGCAGGAACTCTCCTCGACACTTCTTAAGTGGCGACCAGGTCACCGACTCTTAGACGGAAGAACCCCCTCCGTTACCGTTGGGTGACGCCATAAGAACGGACCTCTTAGGGCACCTGTCTCCTCGGACCGCCCCGATGGTAGGTGCCCCAGGGTTTCTTGGTCTACGTTGACTCGCTGAAAGGGAAAGAAGGGGACCACCGCGTCACCAATTTTTTTAGGTGGACCTCTACGTCCCCTGTACGCAAACCAGGCAAGAGGCCCTCTGAGAAGGACGTCGATGACTCGGGCATAGGGTGTCCTTGACTTCGGGTGTGTGGGATCTGGGGCACAAACGTTTGTTCTCTTCGACGGCGGTACTCTTCGGGAGAGTGGTGATGATCTCTCATCGGGGGGGTGGGGAAAGTTACGTTGATCTCTTTGGGCTGTTCGTCGTTGCTTCCGGGTCACGTCAGTTTTTTTTTTTTTTTCGTGCAACTTTTTTTTTCTTCTTAGGTGTGGGTATGCCTACAGACAAACTATTCTGAGTCGCACGGCAGGTTTTTTTTCGGCGAGCTCAGAACGTACTTAAGTTGTATTCTGCCCGAGTGCCGCTCCTGCGACTACCATTCCTGCCAAGGTGGCGGAATGTCCGGTGTCGGAGGGCGGGGGTGTATCGAGACAACCTTTCACGCTCGCACGCCGCACTGTCCTGGAGAATAGAGAGGAGGTCGGCCGGTCCAACGGTTCCGGTTGACAGTGTCTTGTCAGGGTACCGACGCTCGACGGGTGGGGGGGTGGGGTGGGGCCCCGCCAAACGATAGTCTAGGTAGACAGCCCAAACTGTGAGGCCACTCTCGACAATGTATTGTCTTCCCAAAGGGGGCGGGGTCGTCGCTCGTCTCCTGCAGACATCCCATGTCTCCGACACCCTTCGAGAGACGACCAAGTAGAGAAACCTCTCTCTAAACTTCTGCCCGTTCCACTACTAGTTCCTGGAACCCTTTCCTCCCTAACCGACGTCCGCCGCGCTGTCACCCTGAGCCCCCAGTGTCCCGCAGACGAGGTGCGTCTGGTACCAACAACTACACAGACTAAGACACGCTGGGGCACCTGGCGTCGTGTGGTCCGGAGGGACAGGTAGTGGTTGAGGGTCTCAAATGGATTTGGACACAGGTAACTCAGTCACTACGGTAGGTTGGTAGAGTAGGAGACAGCGGGGGAAGAGGAGGACGGAAGTTAGAAAGGGTCGTGGTCTCAGAAAAGGCTACTCAGTCGAGGAGTGTAGTCCACCGGTCTCATAACCTCAAACTCGAAGTCGAAGTCAGGAAGGTCACTCATAAGTCTCAACTAAAGAAAGTCCTCACTGCCCATCTCGTAGGAAGTAAACATAGTTCGAGAAAACACTGGAGGACCTGACATCGGGTGGTCCGAGGAGACAGGTACCCTAAGAGGTGCGTTCTTCTGATCTCCCCCATCGGAAAGGGAAGAGGTCCCCTAGAAGGGTTGGGTCCCTAGCTTGAACCTGGCCACGTGTTACGGATGTAAAGTTCCGTCTCTTTGCTGTTGGAAAAGTGACAGAACCGGTCTGTCGACGTTACAACTCGTCGCTCCGGAGGGAGGCGGTTCATGTGTTGGAGAATTCACGTACCTTGGGTGGGACGACTGCGAAACTAAAACGTGAGGACCGAGGGACTTGACGGTCTGCTATGTAAAGACGACAAAAGTCGGTGGGGCCGACGTCACGACGCAATGCTCGTTCGGGCCTTTGAGTGTGTCCAGAGTGGGATTCATACCATCCCCGTCATTCGAACCCGGAAGGCAGACCACAGGTCTGCCGACACCACCTGTCTTTCAGGTGGACAATGGGGGTTGGACCGGGCATGAGACTGGTGTGCCTTTTTGGGTAGAGGCACCTCGGCACAAGTCTATCGACTCCTACCGTGTACGATGGAACTAAAGGTCCAGTTTGTTCGGAGGAAGAGACTACTCGAGGTTCTGAGAAGTCATCGGACTATGACATAGTCTAAGTTCTACGACTCGCTGGAAGGTACCTGAAGGTGGTCCACGGGTTTGGCATTACTGCCTTTCCCAGGTTCACGCAGTCAAAGTCTCTACCTTTGTAGGTCCTTCCCCTTCCTTCCCTTTTTTCTTTGTTTTTATATAAAAGGGAGATAGGAGAATCCAAGACAGAGACACGGGGACGTTTAATTTAATTGTCTACTAGGCAAACATCCTTTCTTCTTTCGTCTGAAAGGTACAAGTCGTTTGTTCCCCCTCTTTGAGTCACTACTCCTTAAGGTTCCTTGCCAACCTTAAACCCCAAATATATGGATTGAGCTCGACGGGGCCACCGAGTCACCGCTTCTTGTGCGGACGGTTGCGTCCTGTACGTCCAAACTGGGGACCCAGCCCTTCTAGGGGACCTCTTCCTTTACCGTTGGGTGAGGTCATAAGAACCGACTCTTTAGGGTGCCTGCCTCCTCGGACCACCCGACGTCAGGTAACCCAGCGTTTTGTCAGTCTGTGGTAACTCGTTGATTTCCTGTTGTACGGATTGAGTCCTCCACTACCCCCCTACCTATTTCGTGTGAAGTCAAGTCAAGTCAGCGAGTCAGCACAGGCTGAGAAACGTTGGGGTACTTAGCGTCGTGCGGTCCGGAGGGCAGGTAGTGGTTGAGGGCCTCAAGTGAGTTTGAGTGAAGGTAGCTCAGCCACTACGCTAGGTCGGTAGAGTAGGAGACAGTAGGGGAAGAGGAGGACGGGGGTTAGGGAGGGTCGTAGTCCCAGAAAAGGTTACGAAGTTGAGAAGCGTACTCCACCGGTTTCATGACCTCAAAGTCGAAATCTTAGTAAGGAAGGTTTCTTTAGGGTCCCGACTAAAGGAAATCCTACCTGACCAACCTAGAGGGACGTCAGGTTCCCTGGGAGTTCTCAGAAGAGGTTGTGGTGTCAAGTTTTCGTAGTTAAGAAGCCGGGAGTCGGAAGAAGTGTCAGGTTGAGAGTGTAGACTTTCGTTGTCCGAAACTCTATGTATGCACCCAAAAAGTCCTCTTGTTTGTCCTCAACTCTCTCACCCTGTCACAAATGTGTCTATTGTCTCTTAAAAGGTGGAGGAAGTGCCGACGTATTAACGGAACCTCTACCTTAAACGCCCCACCCCCACCCCCAAAAGAATGACAGAAGAGGGTGGACCCTCTTCTATGTGGGGCCTCCTTTCCATAAATACCTCGGGATAAAGAGTCTTTAACGACGAAAACTAGTCTATCCCTTCGAGGTTCTTCCGAGGGGCGTGGGGGGGTGGGGTCAGAGACAACGTCAAGTTTCCAGAAGTCGAATTTTGTTATAACTGTGGTTTTATACAGTAGAAAGCCCACACCACATAAGTCTAGGGTGTCGACGTCCCGGGGTAAACGGACCTCCTTCGGTTCGTGAAGTACTCCGAAGCTTCTTCGTCCACCTTCCTCTCGCTGCCTATGGGTCGTTCTGTCCTGAGTGTGGTCGAGGACCCACGTCGTTGGGTGACTCCTCGGGACCTCTCCCGAACTGGCTGGCCGTGAAAAGCTGCTCTCGTGGGGCTTTCGCCTAGACAATAAAAGACGGTGGGGGGGGGTTCTTTAGACATATGACCTTAAAGGGACCACCGGACCACCAACTCTTGGGCGAAACGTCACCTTCGTCGAGGGAAAGGGGCAGGGGACCTCGACCCGCCCCAACGTCGACGCCCACACTCAGAGTGAGGGTCGATTGAGGTAGGGACCCGCCCCTTGAGCCTAGGGTGCACGACCTCGTTCTGTCGGACGTGTGGTACTGTCGCTTGAGGTGAGCATGGTCTCACTTCTCGCAGTCACGGCTTTGACTCGAGGTTGCGTCTGTTCATTTATCTTCGGTTAAAAAAAAAAAAATTAACTTCTAATTGACGAAACCCGGAGGGACCACCGAGTCGACCATTTCTTAGGCGGACGTTGCGACCTCTGGACCCAAGGTAGGGACTCAACCCTTCTAAGGGGACCTCTTCCCTTGCCGATGGGTGAGGTGAAAATTGACGACATGTGCTAAAACAACGAAAGACAGTTTGGAGTTGTTATTTGTTTATGATTTTTTTCTTTTTTTAGATCGACATAATTCGTACTAGAAATCTCAGACCCAAAGGGACCACCGAGTCTACCAATTCGCAGACGGACGGTACACCCTCTGGGTCCAAGCTCGGGGACCTCCTGCTTCTAGGGGACCTCCTCCCGTACCGTTAGGTGAGGTCGTAAGAACGGACCTCTTAGGGTGCCTGCCTCCTCGGACGACCCGATGTCAGGTGCCCCAACGTTTCTCAGCCTGTGCTCTCTCCCTGAAGTGAGTGAAAGTCTCAAGGCCCAATCGGTTCTCCTTTGGACCGTTTCTCTTTCTCCCCAAGGTCCACACCTCCCCACCGACTATGCTGCGTTCCCGACAAAAAAAGACGCTACGATAGACCTACACCGTAGGATTCAGTGGAGTGCGGTGGAGTTTCAACCCGAGGAAGTGCACCCGACGTTCCTCTAGGTTGGTCAGGTAGGATTTCCTCTAGTCAGGACCCACAAGTAACCTTCCTGACTACGACTTCGACTTTGAGGTTAGGAAACCGGTAGAAACCACTTCTCGACTGAGTGACCTTTTCTGGGACTACGACCCTTTCTAATTCCCATTCTCTTCCCCTGCTGTCTCCTACTCTCCCGACCTTCCGTAGTGGCTGAGCTACCTGTTCTCAAACCCACCTGAGACCCTCAACCACTACCTGTCCCTCCGGACCACGCGACGCTAAGTACCCCAGCGTCTCCCACTCTGCCCTCAACCACTGAGTTGTCGTTTTTGTTGTCTACAAGAAGGAGACCTCCCTTGGTCCGACCATCGGGACGGCAGAGAGGGGCGGGGCACGCCATTGTGCCTCCTCCTTCTGAATGCATAAGAGACCTGTGCGACGCCTGTCGCCGTGTGGCCTAAGTGCCAGTGTTCCCCTTCTCCCACCCCCCTTCGGGGTCTCCGCCGCTGAAAGAGAAGTCATCTCTGAAATAAAAGTCTCGTAAAATGCAAACGTTGGTTGGACTCTTCCTTCATGTCCGAAAAGGGTATACGCAGGACAGGGGGTGTGCCTCTCAAGGGGACCACAGTCGTCGGTGGGAGTCGACCCACATGGTGCAGACAATCTAGCTATACCTATGCACCAGTGACTGTGTAACTAACGATAGTCGCACACTCCTCTCACTACGACGCTTGTGTGCCCAGGTAAACTCGGACTGCACTAGTTGGAACAACAGCTCAGAGATTCAGCACAGGCTGAGACCCGATGGGGGACCTGACATCGGGCGGCCCGAGGGGACAGGAACCCTACGAGGTCCGTACTTGTGACCTCACCCAACGGCGCGGCAGAAGGTCCCCTAGAAGGGGTCGGTCCCTACCTTGGGCGCAGAGGGCGCAACCGTCCGCCCCTAGAAATGACGACTCGGTGGACGATTCACGGACAAAGTCCGTTTCCTGGGTTTTCGCCTTCCTTTCCTGGTGGTCATCCTTTTCGGTCGTTGACACTGTAGAGGTATCAAATATTTTGTCGTCTTCCCGGCGGAATGTACCGCACGACACGCTTTGGACCAGAAAAACCAAAAAAAACCGTAACTCGAATGCACCCGTAGGGTCCTCCGCGAGCACCATTTCTTGGGCGGACGACTATGGGCTGTGTGTCCTCTGCGCCCAAGCTAGGAACCCAGCCCTTCTAGGGGATCTCCTCCCGTACCGTTGGGCGAGGTCATAGGAACGGACCTCGTAGGCCGCCCGACGTCAGGAGTCCCAGCGTCGGACTTCACTGAGTCGTGCGTGTACCGGACGCAATCGGTGCCCCAGAAAGGTCGAGTGACGACCACCGGGGACGAAGGGGAAACGCCGTCTAAGCGGCGACTCCTGGCCGGCGCCCCGCGGTCCGCCCCCACGCCGACACGTTTAGACGCCCACACTGCCGACGAGACCTCAGTGTCGGTGCACATCGAGGTGCCAATGAGTGGTAGGGGTCTCGACACAAAAACATGTTTATAGGGACCGGTGGGCGCCAGGACTAAGTACCCGAGTACTGCCCCCACCCCCCACGACCCCCGCGGCCCCCCGTCCCGTAACGCGGTCCTCGGCCGCAGTCTAACACCTCTGTTCCCGGGTTTCGACCAGCCAGCCCCCCTTCTGTGTTCTCAGTTTGCGTCGTCGGACAGATAGTCTCGAAGTCTGACACAAGGGCCCGGCACCCCATAGACCCTCGGGCGTCCGAAGAGCTTTGTACGGGGACCACCGACGAGACAAAGTTCGAGTACGAACAACTGAAAAGGACGTGCCGCAGGTGACGAAAGGACTTTCTATAGTGGAGGAGCCTTCTGTCCTCTCCTCTCACAACCGTCAAACCCCACCCGTCGACGTTTGGACCCGAAGGGACCACCGAGTCCGTCATTTCTTAGGTGGACGTTACGCCCTCTGGACCCAAGGTAGGGACCCAGCACTTCTACGGGACCTCTTCCAGCCTTGTAATATATTTATATATATAAATACTACCTATTTGTCGCTCCAGAATGACGTCTCGCGTCCCTGGATATAAACTGTCAGATACTATTCGGTGTCTCCTTTTCTTATACTTTTCATGTATATACATATATGATTAGTGAGACAGTGTGTCGTCTGTAATTGAGGTGCGACATTTAGTTGAGACGAGAACGGCAAGTCATCGAGTCAGCACAGGCTGAGAAACGCTGGGGTACCTGACGTCGTGCGGTCCGGAGGGATAAGTAGTGGCTGAGGGCCTCGGACGAGTTTGAGTACAGGTGACTCAGCCACTACGGTAGGTTGGTAGGGTAGGAGACAGTAGGGGAAGAGGAGGGCGGGGAGTTAGGGAGGGTCGTAGTCCCAGAAAAGGTCACTCAGTCCAGAAGGGTAGTCCACCGGTCTCATAACCTCAAAGTCGAAGTCATAGTCAAAAAGGTTACTTATAAGTCCTAACTAAAGGAAGTCGTGATGTGTCAGACTAGAGCAATGTCAGGTTTCCCTGAGAGCTGATGTTAAATTTCTTTTTTTTTTTCTGTCTGTGGGCAATGGTTTAACAACTGTGTTTCAGCCCGGACGGCGGTGTTCACTTTTCAGACTACCAGATTTGACGGACTTTTAAAGAGCGAGGAACAGGGTCTTTCAGTGAGAAAAAAAGGAAACGAGAACGACACTAGCGCTACATACAGAAAGGAGGAGGGACTCGACCGCCGACCCTGGGGGTGTTATAGGGAGGTTGTCGTGCTTCGTGCAAGGATCGTCGAGGTCTCGGGTCAACGGGAGACCGAAGGACTAACGAAGTAATTGTAATATTCGCCCCTGCTTTTATTTACTTATTTATTCGGGAAGAAGTGATCTGCATATGACGACTTATGTAAAGGTAACAGAACTCGTAGTCACTAACTTTAAGGTCGGCCGCTACGTCCTTGATATTTCATTCGTGGGCGGAGGACTGGGGCTTAAAAAAAGAAATGGGACTTTCACCTATAAAATGGGGTCCTTTGTCGGGAGGTCCCTTAGTGGGGACTGACTCCGACTGAAAATCCCTTTGACCGAAAACATTAGAAATTTTCATGAGTCTCTCTCCCAAAAGTCCTTAAGGGACTCACTAGGAAGCTTGAAAACGTGAGGTCCGAATTTTTTTTTTTTTTTTTTTTAACCCACTAACACAGGAAGGGAAGGGGGGTTTTGAGGTAGTGGACGAGGGGCGGGACGCCGGGGGTGGGGTGGGGGTTGGATGTGCGTCGAGACAGACCGAACCAGGACCCTGAGACGTGCCGATCACTCGACTGTCGGGGAAAGTTCGAGGGACGTCTCCTGCCATTCATCTTCACTCCGCGATTTACGAAACCAATAAGTGGCCTCACTTCACGGATTATTGTCCCCGAAGGGACCACTGAGTCTGGTATTTCTTAGACGGACGTTACGTTCTTTGGGCCCGAGCTAAGGACGCAACCCTTCTGCGGGACCTCCTCCCGTACCGTTGGGTGAAACCATAGGAACGGACCTCTTAGGGTACCTGCCCCTTCGGACCGTCCCGATGGCAGGTGCCCCAGCGTGTTCTCACTCTGTGCAGAATCGACGATTTGTCGTTTTTGCACAGGTTTAAGTGGATACCTAGTCTCTAAGGTAGTGTGTCCGGGAGATGCTGCACACACACACACACACACACACACACACACACACACACTCTGTACAGAGTCGACGATTTGTCGTTTTTGCACAGGTTTAAGTGGATACCTAGTCTCTAAGGTAGTGTGTCCGGGAGATGTTGGAGACACACACACACACACACACACACACACCAATGGGCGAGTCAGCACAGGTTGAGGAACGCAGGGGCACCTACCATCGGGCGGTCCGAGTAGATGTTTGGGACCCCCACAAATTCCTTCGGGACTCCACCTCCGTCCAACAAGTACGTCTGCGACTCACCGACTGTGTCTTGGGGAGGGGACAGAGAGGGTAGGACCCTGAGCAGTAGCTCCGAGTCCCTGATACAGACTCCCCACGTTTTTAGCCCCCAGTAAGACCCCAGAGACCCACCAACTATCTTTAGCCCCTACCAGAAAGACGGTAGAAACCCGTCTCACCCCTTTTTAGACCCCAATAGAATTCCCAGAACTCCCTACTCCCTACCTTTAAACCCCACTGACTCCCTCCCAGAGACCCCCACTACCTCCCTTTAAATCCCGTTTGCCCCTCCCCACTCAGAGACGTCACTTACTCCCTGTAAGCCTCACTCATGTCCCACAGACCCACTCCGAGGAGACAGGTACCCTAAGAGGTCCGTTCTCATGACCTCACCCGACGGTGACTTACCTCTTCCCGTACCGTTGGGTGAGGTGATAGGAACGGACCTCTTAGGGTACCTGCCTCCTCGGACCACCCGACGTCAGGTGCCCCAGCGTCTCTCAGTCTGGACGGACTCACTAATGTGGTGGTTTTCCTTAAACCTCACTCACCCCAATGAGGGCCCCACTACCTATGGTTACGCCCCACTTACCCCCAGAAATCTCACTCAGCAACTTTCGACCCCACTCACTCCTAGAGATCCCACCATACTTTTAGACCCCACTTGTCCCGACAGACTCCACTAACCACCTGTACACACCTCTCGGGTTCCCAGAGACCCTAGTCTCTATCTTCAGACTTCCCTCCCCGTAGAGACCCCCACTGACATCTGTCAGAACCCACTGATCTGCCAGAAACCCCACTCTCTACCCTTCGACCCCACCCACCCTTCCCCACAGAGCCCTCACTCGGACCTGCAGCAGTCTTTAGGGCATTGGGATTTGGACGGTCTCTATTTCGGTCCCGGCACCCCCAGTGCGTCTGGGGTCCGTGTCGGTCCACGAAAGTCTTCGGGAGAGTGGAGGTTCGCCGTCTCTCGTTACGGGGGCGGGGCTCGGGGTCACAGGGTCAGAGAGGCCGTAGATTGGAGAGGGGTAGTTAATGGAAATTTTTTTAAAAAAAAAGGTCCTTGTCTGCGAGGGGAGGCTCATGTCGGGACCCCCGGCCCTCCCCCAAAGGCTTTGACGTCTTGTTATCTCTATTCGGATCGTCTATTCGGGGTCGTCTATTCGTTCGACTAGAGGACAAATTTAATTTTTTTTTTTTTTACACTCGCTCGACCAAGACGTTGGTGGATCCCCTTTTATTTTTTTTTGTGACGTCAATAAAGACGGAAATCACACCTACCCGGTCGCACCTGGAGACCCCTTCTCAACGGACCACACCTTCCTTTTTTTTGGACTGATCTCCGGCCTTCCCTGTATCCCTGTGGATACCGACTAAGCACAACTACGAACTGTCTTTTGTCGTTTTAAGACATTACGATAATAGGAAGTTAATTTTTTTATTATTATTTATTTATTTATAAAATTTCTTCCTCCGAAGGAACCCCGGTCCGCCCAGCCCCAACCCCCACCCCACCGTGTCACCCACAGGGCCCGAGGTCTAGACCCGCCCTCAAGAAACACTAACTGAAGCCCGAAAGGACCACCGAGTCCCCCTTTAGGTGGATGTAACGTCCTCTACGCTCAAGGTAGGGAGCCAGACCTTCTAAGGGACCTCCTCCCGTACCGTTGGGTGAGGTCACAAGAACGGACCTCTTAGGGCACCTGTCTCCTCGGACCCCCCGGTGTCAGGAGTCCCAACGTCTCTCAGTCTGTGCTGACGGCATGACTGTGAAAGTAGTAGACCCGGGAGTCCACCAGAGTGTGGCCAGGGACCCCCGACCCCCCACCAGAGACCGACTGCAACCTTTGGGACCCTGGGTTGTCGGTTGCCAAACAGAGGACTCAAACTTAGTGTCAGGTAGGGCCCCTTCTTAGTGAGTCAAGTCAGCGAGCGTGCATACGCTGATAAACACTGGGACACCTGACGTCGTGCGGTCCGGAGGGACAGGCAGTGGTTGAGGACCTCGAAAGAGTTTCGTCCCTTCTTATCGAAAACGTAAGCTTCCTCTTAAACCTCACCCCCTGAAACTCTTGGTGGGGGGAGGAGAAGGTCGAACTGGGGACACGGGTCACCGTGAAGAGTGTGTTCGGCCCACCCCCCCCCCGCCATAACAACTAAGTACAGACTGAGAAACGCTGGGGTACCTGACATCGGGGCGATCCGAGGAGACAGGGACCTTAAGAGATCAGTTCTTAGGACCTCGCCCAACGGTACGGGCGGAGGCCCCCTAGAAGGGGTGGGTCCCTAGCTTGGGCTCAGAAGACGTAACTGTCCGGCCCAGAAATGCCTGACTCGTCCCACTCACCCGAGTATCTTTGGGGTGCGAGAAAGGCGGGTCGGTATTGTTGTCAGGACGAACCGGTTTCTACGCAAGGACTATTAGTCACGGGTACCCTCCGGGGAACGTTCCCGTCGTTCCGAGGAACCTGCGGCCGACCGGACCTAGCCCGAACGTCTCTCGCGATGACTGGGGATCACTGCTTTTGAAGGTTTGACGCGGTTCTGGTGGGCGTGAAGGTTGGTGGGGAGTAGCGGGCGAGTGGGTCGTCGAATTTCTCGGGACCCTCCCCTGTCTGGGACGGGTCGAGGTGGGCCGCCCTGGCCTCCCGTGTCCGAAAGCCCCGTCGAGTCCCGAACGATTCAGTCTTCCGCCTCCCACCAAATCAGTCACACCCATCTTTACAAAGACAAGTCGGCGAGTCAGCACAGGGCGAGAGACGCTGGGGTACCTGACGTCGTGCGGTCCGGAGGGACAGGTAGTGGTCGAGGGCCTCGAACGAGTTTGAGTACAGGTAGCTCAACCACTACGGTAGGTTGGTAGAGTAGGAGACAGCTGGGGAGAAGGAGGACGGGAGTTAGAAAGGGTCGTGGTCCCAGAAAAGGTTACTCAGTCGAGAAGCGTAGTCCCCCGGTTCCATAACCTCGAAGTCGAAGTCGTGGTCAGGAAGGTTACTTTCGACAACGGTCCCGCCTTAGACCTTCAAAGCCAGTGATCCCCAGTCGTCGCGCGGAACGTTTGGGGCGCGTCCGCGCGTCCGCACGAGGCAGCGCAGGCCCAGAAGCACTGGAGGTGGGCCCCTCTGACGTGGGGCGGCCCGAGGAGACGGGCGGAGGTCCGCCCGTGTGACCCAGAGCCTCGGTGACGAAGGAGGTCCTCTCGACCTGAGGTGTCTCTCTTTCACTTTCACCTCGACCCGGGGCACCCACGCCCCGCGACCCCTTTGTCTCCCGCGTCTCTACGCTCGGGCCCCCCGCCCCCCGCCCGTGGCGCCAGATTGTGGGCCCTCTGCGGCCCCACTGCTCTACGACCCGGTCCTTACAGAGGGCCCCCACGTCGAGTCTCCACCGGGTGCTCCGAGGGCACCTCACTAGCAGGGCGTGCTCTGATTCCGGACCGGAGACGCAGAGGTCCTCGACGTCCATTCCTCCAGCGTAACACGCAAAGTAGCAAAATAAAGACACGCATACAAACCGATTCCGACCCAAAAGGAACGACGTGCGGCCGAAAAGAGATCAACTCCGCTCGTCCCAGCCCACCAACCTCCCCCCGCACGTTGGAGAAACAACGCTACGCGCCCGAAGCAACCCCAAGTGCCTTACTCCTAAAAAAAAAAAAAGAACAAAAAAGGACTTGGTCCCTCACTTAGTCAGCCACAGAGACGTATCCGTCCGCCTAAGAATTGGTGACTCCGTGCTCCCTTCGGGGTTCCTCCAGTACAAAAGGTAACCGATAGTAACTTCCACGCCCAGGGTCCCTCGAAAACAAACCCCTAACGAAAAACAGAAAAAAAAAAAAAAAACCGGTGAAACGTCGGTCACCCTAGAATCAAGGGGCTAGTGTCCAACTTGGACACGGGGGTTGACGCCACCTTCGCGTCCTCAGCATTCGGGACCTGGCGGTCCCTGGACGGCAACAAACCCCTAAAGACTGACACGCAGGTCTCCCAAGAGTCGTGTTCGACCCGTCACCTGCGGCGAGACACGTGGGAAGGCGCAGGAGGGAGACGGGTCGCAAATGACGTCCCCTACAAACTGACACAGAAGGGGACCCCCACCGAACGACACAAAAGACATTGCAAAAAGGCAGTAGAAATTACAGACGCCTCCGAAAAGACAAAAAAGACGTTTGATCCCGTCCTCCACTTCTTCGTTCCCAGAATTGGATAAAAAATAAAAACGCCATAAACAAATAACCCGGCACGGCTCGGAAACCGACACCGTCCGTCCGAGAAAACAGAAATCAACTATGTACACCCCAGATCAGGGGACTTGGTCCCTAGCTCGGGTCCGGGGGACGAGACCCTCGAGTCGCAAAATCGGAGACCTGGTCGTCCCCGCAGGGGTGAGAAGGGAAAGATTCTTACGAAGAACGAATACAGATGGCTGGAAGGTGAAAGATGTCTGTTACATAAAAAAAAAGTTTAACAAAAGGTAATATCCAATACTGTTCTACACATGTATAAAGGGACACAATATCCCATTTAGGAACGAAAGTGTATAAAATACATTCTATGAACCCAAAGGGCACATCAAGTCAGCCATTCCTTAGACGGACGTTACGTCCTCTGGGCCAAACTAGGGACCCACCCCTTCTACGGGACCTCTTCCCTCTCCGGCGGGTGAGGTCACAAGAACGGACCTCTTAGGGTGCCTGTCTCCTCGGACCGTCCCCCGATGTCAGGTGCCCCAGCGTCTCTCAGCCTGTGCGGACTCTCCGATCTGGCGGCGGCGGTTCTTCAGGGGCTCGGCATGTCACCCGGGCACAACCAATAGACACAATCCATATCGTGACGCATATACAGGTAAGGTTAGAGCAGTAAATGGGGTGGGGGGCGGGGGGTGAACGTTGACGTTTAGACACACAGACACTCAGACAAAGTCTGTCTTCAAGCAAACCCAGTATAAAATCGAAAGTGTAGGTTCGCTATAGTGCCCTACAAACAGACTGAGTGAAGGGAATCGCACTAGAGGAGATCCAGGTTGAGACATCGATGTTTACCGGAATAAAGTAAGAAAAAGCACCGACTCATGATAGGGCAACACGCATACCCGGCGTCCTCATGATAGGGCGACGCGCATGCCTGACGTCCTCATGATAGGGCGACGCGCATGCCTGGCGTCCTCATGATAGGGCGACGCGCATGCCTGGCGTCCTCATGATAGGGCGACGCGCATGCCTGGCGTCCTCATGATAGGGCGACGCGCATACCTGGCGTGCTCATTGTAAGGCGACGCGCATACCGGGTGCAGAGTAAATTAGGTGAGGAGGTAACTACTTGCGACTCCAACGAAGGCTCCCACCAAAAACCAAAAAAAAAAAAATTAATTAATCAAATTAAAAAACTGGCGGCACCCAGACACAACGACACACGTCAAAGAGAGACCCACGTCCCGGGTCCCAGATCTCACGGGAAGTCATGAACCCCGATCATACGAATCAGCGAGACACCCTACATGCTAGAAGGGACTGGTGCCTACCTTGGGCACGAGGGACGAAACCTTCCGTCACAGAAATGGTGACTCGGTGGTCCCTTCCGGACTCACAAGCAAAAAATTCTTGCTTGCAAAAGATGAACACAGAAGACTGAAATTTGTAGCATAGATACGTATATATAGGTACATATATATTTGTAAGGTCCAACAAAGGGTAATATCCGGAGCGACCGCCGAGTGTGGCATTTCTCAGACGGACGTTCCGTCCTCTGAGCCCAAGCTAGGGACCCAACCCCTCTAGGGGACCTTTTCCGTTACCGTTGGGTGAGGCCATCAGAACGGATCTGTTAGGGTACCTACCTCCTCGGACCGCCCGACGTCAGGTACCCCAACGTTTCTCAGCCTGTGCTGACTCACTGAAGTGCATTTGGAACAATGTTCTGAAGTTATAACCACGGACACGATGTGTGATTTAGTGACGACGTGTAAAATATATTCCATGTCTCATATCGAGGGACCCGACGGGTCCTCCGGGAACACAAAGTACATGAGACGTATATCGACACACATAGAGAATTACGGTTTGAGGGTCAAATAGTCGGGAACCCGCTGGTGTTCAGACAAGACGTACCGACACTCAGACAAAGACGAAACATCTATTGAAGTAAACACACACAGAGAGAGAGAAGGAGAAACTAAGGTGTGTATTCGACATAGTCCGCTATAAACAGAAAAAGACACACTGCGTAAGGCGATCATGCCCGTAGAGACCCATGCAGGCACAACGACGGTCGCCGTAGTAAAGTAAGAAAAGGCACCGACTCACTATGGGGCGACGTACACACCTGGTGCAGAAGAGATAGATGGGTCGTCAGCTTCCCGAGGCAGCAACGAAGGCTCCACAAGACCAAGAGCAAATCAGCGAATTAAAAAAGCTGGCGTACCTGACGTCGGGAGGTCCGAGGAGACAGGTACCCTGAGACGTCCGTTCTTATGACCTCACCCCACGGTCAGGGAAGAGGTCCCGTAGAAGGGCTGGGTCCCTACCTTGAACCCAGAGCGCGTGACCGTCCGTCTAAGAAATGCCGACTCGGCGGACCCTTATGAGGAGTCGGCATTTCTTCTTACCTTATCACGGTAAACGTCGGTGTCCCTACCTGGTCCTCCAAAAGTATGACTCACTTCCTTCAGTCTGTTTCTGTTTTTTTACTACGTTTATGTAAATACATATTTTGTCTTTGTCCGAATGTCTGACTTTTTTTTTTTTTGGTTTTTTGGAATACGAACGTTTAGATCCCGCAGGGACCACCGAGTCTGCCATTTCTTAGACGGACGTCATACCCTCTGGACCCAAGGCAGGGACCCAGCCCTTCTACGGGACCTCCTCGCGTACCGTTGGGCGAGGTCCTAAGACCGGACCTCGTAGGGGTACCTGTCTCCTCGGACCACCCGACGTCAGGTACCCCAGCGTTTCCCAGTCTGTGCTGACACACCGATTGTGGAAGTACAGGACACCGACGGTTCTCTCTTACTTCCCTTCCCTATCTAATCCTCAACCTATAAGCGTCTAAGTGAGACGACGACGACGACGGCGGTCCAGCGAAGTCAGCACAGGCTGAGACACGCTGGGGTATCTGCCGTCGGGTGGACCGAGGGGGCAGGGACCCTAAGAGGTCCGGTCTTGTACCTCACCCAACGGTAAAGGAAGAGGTTACGTACTCTCACTTTTCACTTTCCCTTCAGCGAGTCAGCACAGGCTGAGAAGCACTGGGGCACCTGACGTCGGGTGGTCCGAGGAGGCAGGTACCCTAAAAGGTCCGTTCTCATGACCTCACCCCACGGTGACGGAAGAGGTTAAGTGTGATGACATGTACTTTATTTATTCGTTATTCCCGGACGAGATATCGTGTCCCTTGATACAAGTGGCAGTACATTATTGGATATCACCTTTACTTAGACTTTTTTTATGTACACACACATATATATACACATACAATGACTTAGTGAAACGAGATGTCGATTGGGATTGGGTTAGAGTCATCAGTCGATATGAAGGCAACCCGAAGGGACGAACGAGTCTACCATTTACAGACGGACGTTACACCCTGTGGGCCCAACCTAGCGACTTAGCCCTTCTAGGGGACCTCTTCCGTTGCCGTTGGGTGAGGTCACAAGAACGGACCTCTTAGGGTACCTGTCTCCTCGGACCGTCCCCCGATGTCAGGTGTCCCAGCGTCTCTCGGCCTGTGCTGACTCGACGATTATAAAAGTGACGTGAAAGTGTGAGGTTAATTTTTTGTGATTTTCCCCCTGAAGGGACCGCTAAGCGACCAATTCGGACGTTCGAAGGTGAAATGCCTCCCCCGCCAATGTCCAAGCTAAGGACCAGCCCCTTGATTCTAGAGTGTCAGGAGAACATACCGGTTATTATTATTATCTATTTTACTTTGAATTTCTTTTCTTTTTTTTTTTTTTTTTGTGGTCGCGTCGGAAGAACGGCGGACTTCTAGAAACAGGACCTTAGACCCTCCTTCACTTCGGTCGAGAGTGGGTGGGGTGGGGGTGGGGGTGGGGGTGGGCGAGGAGTCGGAACTCACACTCCAGACCGAGTCGATTAGTCCTTCAACTCTTTGACACTCCAACAAACCTTGACACAGAGATCAGAGACCAAAGAAAAGACCCTTTTAGCTACAATGCTGAAGCACCCGAGGTGCGGGCGGGTGGGAGGGTGGTTTGCGACCGAGAGACTCTAGGACGGCGGGTGTGGAGGCAAAAAAGAGACCTTCACCGCGACTGGGGCGAATGGGTACTGAGGAAAAGAAGGGACTGGGCCTCCTCTCAGACCCTTCCCCCTTTGCACCCTAAGACCGCCCACTCGCGCACCCCTCCTCGACGACAGTCGTCTTTCCCGTTTCTCCGCGACAGGAATTCACGGGCGCGACTCGACCAGTCGGAGTCGGCGGACCGCGGACCCCGACCTGCTCAGAGACTACCCCCCGCAGGACCCGGGACACACCCCACACCTCCCCACAGGAACCCGAGGGGAGTAACGTGCGGACCCCCTGGGAGACTGGGGTAGCGCAAGTGCCGGTCTTACAGAGGTCTGCAACAATATGAAGGGGAGCCTCCCATTTCAGGAGGGTCAGACACTTGGTGTCCGTATCCACGTATGCACCTACCTACCCACCCACCTCCCTATCTACCCACCTACCTACCTATCTACATACCTATCTATCTACCCACCCACCCACCTATCTATCTATCTTCATACCTATCTATGTACCTGCCTACCTATGTACATACCTACCTACCTACCTACCTATCTACCCACGTAGTCACCTATCTATTTACCTACCCACCTACCTACTTACTTACCTGTCTATCTACATATCTGTCTACCTACCCACCCACCCACCCACCCACCTACCTACCTACCTATCTATCTTCATACCTATCTATGCACCTACCTACCTATGTACATACCTACCTACCTACCTCCCTATCTACCTACGTAGTCACCTATCTATTTACCTACCCACCTACCTACTTACTTACCTGTCTATCTACATATCTGTCTACCTACCCACCCACCCACCCACCCACCTACCTACCTACCTATCTATCTTCATACCTATCTATGCACCTACCTACCTATGTACATACATACCTACCTACCTCCCTATCTACCTACGTAGTCACCTATCTATTTACCTACCCACCTACCTACTTACTTACCTGTCTATCTACATATCTATCTACCTACCCATCTACCTACTACCTACCCACCTACCTACTACCTACCCACCTACCTACTACCTACCCACCTACCTACTACCTACCCACCTACCTACTACCTACCCACCCACCCAGCCATCCACCTACCTACTTACTTACCCGTCTATCTATATACACACATGCCTGCCTACCGACCTACCCATGGACCTACTGACCTACCCACGTACCTACCTAGCCATCTACCCACCTACTCACTTCTCTACCCAGCCATTCACCCACCTACCTACCCACCTGTGTGTGTATGTGCTCCGAGTCATCCACTTACTACCGTATTGACACGATTAGTGTCTCTTATCTCTACCTGTCCTTTTCGCCGGCTCTCTGGTAATCTGACAGAGTACGGACGAGTCCCAAGGACTCGGAGTCGTGACGACTGTGGACGCCGACCTGCACAGAGACTACACCCCTCAGGACACGCGATGCACCACTCCTCGTCTTCGGTTCCGGTCAACCTGTTTTCTACATACTGTCTCATTCGTTTAAAATTTTAGATGTCACCTCATTTTAAAATAATAAGATTTTTATGCGTCATCGGTTGTCCCTAGAGGACATGTCGTGTCCCATGACATGAAAGCAAGCCCAAGTGTCTATATAGAAGAAAAAGTCTAAGGAAAGGTAATTTCCAACAATCTTTCAAAACGCATATCATGGGACACGAAAGGTCCATGAGATCACCATTTCTTCGGCGGACGACTATGTCCTCTGTATCCCGTGAGCCCAACCTAGGGACACACCCCTTCTGGGGGACCTCCTCCCGCACCGTGGGGTGAGGTCACAAGAACGAACCTCTTAGGGTCCCCGTCTCCTCGGACCGCCCGACGTCAGGTGCCCCTAGCGTTTCTCAGCCTGTGCTGACTCTTTGAAACGTACGAACGTGCGTATACGTGTGTATACCTATTCACTTAGTGAAACGTCATGTGGAATTTGCTTGTGTCGGGACATATACTTGATTACGTCGGGACATATACTTGCGATGAAGTTCCTTTTTTTTTTTAAAAAAAACTTGTGCGTCTGGTCTTTTCTCTTCATGTTGACATAGGTAGACGTCCACCGACAATGCATTTCTTTTAGAGCTACTCTTAGGTGATTTTTTTTTTTATATATATATATATATATATAGAATCTTGATTATGGGTCTAAACCGGACCGTCGTCCCATATTCTAAGTGTGTGTGTGTGTGTTCACGCCACTCGGTAGGCTTTTTTCTCTTTAAGTCTTTTGTTCAGATAAACGTCATCGTAGGCTTTCTACCTTTATACAGGCAAAGAACAACAAAAAGTCGACGATTCCGAAAAAAAAAAAATTAACCTTCGATTAATGAAATGTCATAACATAACCAAAACGGTATGTGACTGTACTTAGGCAGTGCCCACATGTCCACAAGGGGTAGGACTTGGGGGGAGGGTGGAGGGAGGGGTAGGGTAGGGAGTCCCAGTAGGGTCACGCGGTGGGGACTCGCGGGACAGAGTACGTAGGTTGGACCTGACCGCTAGTCAAAGTGTACACTGTTAATCGTACAAAGTCACGATAAGAGAGTTTCGTAGCGTGGGAACGGGAGAGGGTGTCTCAGGTTTTCAGACAAGAAATGTAGACACAGAGGAAAGGAGAACACATATCCCAATAGCAATGGTAGACAGATTTAAGGTATATAAACGTGATTATATGGCAGAACCACAAAAAGAGAGACTGAATGAAGTGAGACATATTAGCCGAAGTCAAAGTAGGTGGAGTAATCTTGACCAAGTCTACGTAAGAAAAGTTACCGACTCATTATGAGGTAACACATAGACATGGCGTCGAAAGAGTAGGTAAGCAGACGGCTCCCTGTGGATCCAACGAAGGTACAGGACCGATAGTATTTGTCACGACACTACTTGTAACCCCATGTGCACAGAGAAAGTCAAGACCAAAGGAGCCACACATACGGGTCGTCACTCTAACGACCCAGTATACCGTTAAGACAAAGGTCAAAGAATGCCTTAGAGTGTCAATTGGAAAGTCAAGTCGAGTCAGCGAGTCAGTACAGGCTGAGAAACGCTGGGGTACTTAGCGTCGTGCGGTCCGGAGGGACAGGTAGTGGTTGAGGGCCTCAAGCGAGTCTGAGTGCAGGTAGCTCAGTCACTACGGTAGGTCGGTAGAGTAGGAGACAGCAGGGGAAGAGGAGGACGGGGGTTAGGGAGGGTCGTAGTCTCAGCAAAGGTTACTCAGTGGAGAAGCGTACTTCACCGGTTTCATGACCTCGAAGTCGAAATCGTAGTAAGGAAGGTTTCTTATGAGTCCTGGCTAGAGGAAATCTTACCTGTCCGACCTAGAGGAACGTCAGGTTCCCTGAGAGTTCTCAGAAGAGGTTGTGGTGTCAAGTTTTCGTAGTTAAGAAGCCGGGAGTCGGAAGAAGTGTCAGGTTGAGAGTGTAGGTATGTACTGGTGACCTTTTTGGTATCGGAACTGATCTGCCTCGAAACAACCGTTTCATTACAGAGACGAAAAGTTAAACGATAGATCCAACCAGTATTGAAAGGAAGGTTCCTCATTTGTAGAAAATTAAAGTACCGACGTTAGTGGTAGACGGCACTAAAACCTCGGGGGGTTTTTATTTCAGACTGTGACAAAGATGACAAAAGGGTAGATAAAGGGTACTTTACTACCCTGGTCTACGGTACTAGAAGCAAAAGACTTACAACTCGAAATTCGGTTGAAAAAGTGAGAGGAGAAAGTGAAAGTAGTTCTCCGAAAAATCAAGGAGAAACTCGGGATTCCCACCACCATAGACGTATAGACTCCAATAACTATAAAGAGGGCCGTTAGAACTAAGGCCGACACGAAGGTCGGGTACGTCCAGACCTTCGTTGTCAATCTGGACCTGTACCTTGTTGTCCGACCAAGGTTTATCCTTTTCCTCATGCAGTTCCGACATATAACAGTGGGACGAATAAGTTAAATATACGTCTCATGTAGTACTCAATTGGAAATTATTTCCCATTTTCCATAACACACCCCTCCCCCCTCTTTTTTCATTTTTGGGTTCGGAGTTTATCTCTGTCACCTTTACCCCTGAACACACGCGACACAATGTCCCTGGCGGGTGACCGGTCGTCGGGGACATTCAGCCCCCAGCGAGACCTCCTGAGACAGGGGGTCCGGGAGACGGGGCAAGACGTCGGAGAGACGTGTGACAGGACTTCCTGAGCATCGACGGTGGGTCCTGGTCCGTGGTAGAGGAGATGAGAGCAAGCGGAACGGGTGTGTGGGACGACCCTCGACCCTCGGCCAGACCCTTGTGCGGTCCCGCTGCTTCTACTCTTTTTCGTGTCTTCTATTTTGGGCCTGGATCTTGTCCAGAGCCCCCCCGGAAGTCAACGTGTGTGACCTCCCTCAGGCATCCCCTTTCTGTCACAACCGTAGAACTGTCCGAATGCTCCTTAGATCTTTTTCCCGTCTCTACGAGAATGAACGTTCCGTCTTTATTTCTCTGTCTGCGTGCCTGAGACTCCCCGCCTCTTCCCCCACCCTGCCTAACCCTTTACCTCCAACTGCGCATATGTGCCAACACCGCACGCACGATTCAACGACGTCAGCACAGACTGAGAAACACTGGGGTGCCTGACATCGGACGGTCCGAGGAGATACACTCCCTAAGACGTCCGTTCTTATGACCTCACCCAACGGTAAAGGAGGAGGTCCCCCACAAGGACTGTGTCTCTAGTTCGAGCACAGGGAGTTGCAGAGCACGCGACCGTCCGTCTAAGAAATGGTGATCGTGGTGGACCCTTCGAGTATAACTATGACTTTGATACATCCGTCATCTAGGAATATGTATGTATGTGTGATATACCCAATCATGCGTATAACTATGATACAGATATCGTCTATTCCTCAGTCTTGGGTGACGTCCCCTGAGGTGAGTCCCGAGACACCACTTGATTTACCCTTCCTTTAGGCTATTTCTCCCCTATGTGCATATGTATACGACTTCGCGGTTAGGAAACCGGTGGAGTACGCTTCTCGACTGAGCAAACTTTTCTGGGACTACGACCCTCCCTAACCCCCGTCCTCCTCTTCCCCCGCTGTCTCCTACTCTACCGACCTACCGTAGTGGCTGAGCTACCTGCACCCAAACTCGTTCGAGGCCCTCAACCACTACCTGTCCCTCCGGACCGCACGACGTCAGGTACCCCAGCGTCTCTCAGCCTGTGCTGACTCGCTGACCTGACTTGACTCTACTCCCCTGGGTGGACCATGGACTCCATGAACCCCTCGGAAGACCGGGTCAAGGACCCTTCTGCTGGGAGGACACTACTTTTACCAACGACTCCATCCAAGTCACCATTTCCTGGGAGGGCGGTCACGTCGTCTGTCCCCAAGCTAGAGGGTAGCCCCTATGTTAGGGTACAAGGCACCTCGTCGATTCGGACGCGCAGTGCTGACGACCTTGGGCCCCCGGGACCTCGGGTGCGACGTGTCCTCTTTAGAGACGTCGCTCTTAGGACACATGGTGTCGATGTCTTTTGGTGTCGTACCAGTTTTTTAGTTTATTTATTTTATGTTTTTTTTAATTTTACCAGTCACTGTGGACCAGGGACTGGACTCTTCTAGACCACTTCGCAGACCAGGTTGAGATATTCTTCTGTTGGAAGAGGTGCGCTCACTACCCGCCCCCACACCTCTGGTCTGCTGGGCGGACAGAGTCAAGGAGGATCACCGTCCGCACCGCTCCCCTCCCTTAGCTCCTCTTCCTTTCTCCTTGGGCCGGCTTCCGTAGACCAGCACGGCAGGTGCCCGGTAGTGGCAGCCCACTCCTTCTCTTCGCAGTCCAGCGAGTCTACACCTTCGGAGCGCCCTCTCGCTACCCCTGACGTCCAACCGTCTACGCTCGTACCCCGCACACACAGCGTCCCCTCCCCACCTTGGGCCAGGGGGAACTGGGAGCCCCAGGAGCTTTCACGGTAAAGGGACGAAGACAACGACGGCAACTACCGCCCACGAGGTCCACCCAGTCTTTTTCACCAGACGACACCCGATTCAATGAACTCAGCACAGGCTGACAAACGCTGGGACACCTGACATCGGGAGGGTCCGAAGAGGTCCCCTAAGAGACCTCACCCACCGGTACGGGAGGAGGTCCCCTAGCAGGACTGGGTCCCCAGTTGGGACCCAGAGGACGTACCCGTCCACTTAAGATATTGCAAACGTGGTGGACCCTTCGGAAAGCCTACGTCTCGCGGGTCCGTCTGTCACACTGGCCACTCGTCATTGGACGTAAGAGTCCAGGCTTACGCGGGCGCCCCTCAACCGGTCCAACCCCACCCGCTAAAGCCTCAAGGGGCCCGGTCGGGCACGCACAACCCTAACCTTGCTCTGAACCCAAACGCTCGACACACGCGACGTCACTACCCCCAGGCAGCCCCAATGTCCACGACGGACCCTGCGACCGTAACGCAAGACACACCGAGTCGACCATTTCTTAGGCGGACGTCACGTCCTCTGGGACCAAGCTAAGGACCCTGCCCTTCCAGGCGACCTCTTCACTTTTCGATGGGTGAGGTCATAAGACCGGACCTCCTAGGGTACCCGACAAATACACATCAGGTGCCCCAGTGTTTCTCAACCTGTGCTGACTCGCTGAGACTGAGTGCGTGAGGGACCGTGCGCATTTTCGTGCCACTCGAGGTATCCGTTCGAGCACGTTCCCAGGGGCAACCTCGCCGAAGGACCAATGGGTCGGGGGAGGGGTCCCGCACAGGACTTAGACTTTCTACCACATCCGGGGAGGTTGCTTGCACCAACATTTTGACTTTACCCCTTTCTTTCGCGTCGGACCACTAATGGTTTTGTTCTTCCCTTTCGCCCGTACTTTTCCGTTTCCGACTGAGCTAAGGTACATATCCTTCGCATCGTTGTGTCCGCTCAGGTGCCTCCGTCTTTCACCGAAGCACCAACCTCCCCGACCCCCCGCTCTCGACCTCCGCAGAGGGAACCCCTCTGTCTTCCAAGACGTTGGTCCGAAACGCCTACACGACTCACAGCGGCTCAACATGTTCCCCCGAAGGGGCCTCCGAGTCACCATTTCTTAGGCAGACGGCTACGTCCTCTGCACTCAAGGTAGGGACCAAGCCCTTCTAGGGGACCTCTTCCTTCACCGTTGGCTGGGATCACAAGAACGGACCTCTTAGTGGTACCTGTCTCCTCGGACCCCCCGACGTCAGGCACCCCAGCGTCTCTCAACCTATGCTGTCACTGCCTTGTGTCACCGAACGTAGGGCACACTTAAGTCGGACTTTAAAAAAAAAAATTTTCCCGTTTTAATTCACTTTGTCGCTACTCTAAAGACACCTAAAGCCAGAAGACTGGTGAAGACACTCCGAGGACCTTCACGGAGAATCCTACCCTCACAGTTAATTTGGTCCCTAACCGACTTATTCTATGTAGTACAACAATAAGTCAGCGAGTCAGCACAGACTGAGAAACGCTGGGGTCCCTGACGTCGTGCGTCCGGAGGGACAGGTAGTGGTTGAGGGCCTCGAACGAGTTTGAGTACAGGTAACTCAGCCACTCCGGTAGGTTGGTAGAGTAGGGGACAGCAGGGGAAGAGGAGGGCGGAAGTTAGAAAGGGTCGTAGTCCCAGAAAAGATTACTCAGTCCAGAAGCGTAGTCCACCGGTTTCCCAACCTCGAAGTCGAAGTCGGAGTCAGGAAGATCACTTATAAGTCCTCGCTAAAGGAAAGCCTACCTGACCAACCTAGAGGAACGTCAGGTTCCCTGAGAGTTCTCGGAAGAGGTCCTAGTACTGTGTAGTGCCAGGACTGATAAAGTGTGAGGAACGTCTCAGAGGAAGCCTCCAAAAGAGTGTTAGGAACTGGTCTTCGGCCCCAAGACGCTACTTGACTACTAAATTTCGCTCGGTGAAAACCCCCACCTAAAGACACAGGGAAACACCATATACTCTTGAGAAAAAAAAGTCGGTCCCAATGTCGTCAAAGACCAAAAACGAGGTAGTGCTACTCGTCCTTCGACTGCCCTCAAGTCACGTGTCCTTCGATCACTCCTTCAACCCCACTTCCCACAACTACTCAGGTCACCCACTCCCCCCGCGCACCCATTGGGGGGGGCGCACAGGGGGCTGGTGGTGGGCCTCCGGCCATGCTGCGAGACGGGGCGCCTCCTCTTTGGACCTGAGTCCCTCGAACTATTCTGTCCACGACGGCAGTGGTTCCTCCACCCCTCTACCCAGTCCGACACCAAGGGANAGGTTCCCTGAGAGTTCTCGGAAGAGGTCCTAGTACTGTGTAGTGCCAGGACTGATAAAGTGTGAGGAACGTCTCAGAGGAAGCCTCCAAAAGAGTGTTAGGAACTGGTCTTCGGCCCCAAGACGCTACTTGACTACTAAATTTCGCTTGGTGAAAACCCCCACCTAAAGACACAGGGAAACACCATATACTCTTGAGAAAAAAAAGTCGGTCCCAATGTCGTCAAAGACCAAAAACGAGGTAGTGCTACTCGTCCTTCGACTGCCCTCAAGTCACGTGTCCTTCGATCACTCCTTCAACCCCACTTCCCACAACTACTCAGGCCACCCACTCCCCCCGCGCACCCATTGGGGGGGGCGCACAGGGGACTGGTGGTGGGCCTCCGGCCATGCTGCGAGACGGGGCGCCTCCTCTTTGGACCTGAGTCCCTCGAACTATTCTGTCCACGACGGTAGTGGTTCCTCCACCCCTCTACCCAGTCCGACACCAAGGGAGGGGTGTGGCGGGACGTGGGTGCCGGATAGGGGGAGTAGAGGGCATTCGTTTCGAGTCTGGCGTCTGTAAAGCGTTTAACGTCTACACTTTTAGGTTCTCGACACCCCCAACAGCTAACTCCTTCTAGGAGAGCCTCTCCAAGGCCCCACGGAGTCCGTCTGTCGGTGTGGGGGAGGGCTGACGTCCTTCGTCGGAGGGGGATGCCCACCCCTAGTCTGTCGTCTGGGGGCTCTTTCTGTTTCAGACACACCCCGTCCCAGAACCCCCCTGCCAGGGACCCCGTCCCCTTGTCCTCTACTGCCAGTCCACCCTTTCAACCTTGGCGAGACCACCCACCAAACCAAACCAAACCAAACCAAAAAGGAGACACTACAGGTCACTCCAAGGGACCCCCCTGCCCCAACCTCCGCTCACCCGTCCTTAGACTCCGACCCACGAACAGGGGTCCACACGACTGCCTGTCCACAGGGACAGGAATTCCTGCCTCCCATAAACACCGGGAGGTGCGAACCGTAGACCGGCCCTCCTGGAGCACTTTTGCGTCTGCCAGACTCACTCAGACTCTTATCTTCCGCCGTCTCCTAATTTGCATCCTCCGGGTCCCTTGAGTAATCGTCTCTGCGACCCCCACAGTGTGCCCCACCCTCGAAGAGCCCACCGAGTCGCCAATTTTTTTTTTTTTAACACGGACGTTCCGTCTTCTACGTCCTTCACGGCATCCAAGCTAGGGACCCAGCCTTCTACGGGACCTCCTCCCGTACCGTTGTGAGGTCACAAGACCAGACCTCTTAGGGTACGTGCCTCCTCGGCCCGCCCGACGTCAGGTGCCCCAGCGTTCCCAGTCTATACTGACTCACTGACTCGCCCTCCCTGACCAGACCTCGCACACGTCCCAGTCGTCTCGCGCTGGCGGCACTTACCCGGAGGCTCTGTAGTGGGCCCCCCTGACCCGCACGCTCACGTCGACCCCACGCCCCTGGACCCCCCAGAAACGGTCACCTCTGTGGGTGCCCTCGGTTCTCCAAGGGGGTCCCATCTGCGGACACAGCGGTCTCCCCTCTGCGCCCGGTTCTTGCCCTACGGCACCTCTTACGCCCGGCCGCCCGACGCCCCACCACCCAGGGTGTTCCCCCAGGCTCTCGGAGTCCCCTCCCACCTGCTTCGGGGGACCCACCCCTGACTTCCGTGACTCGACCTGCACGCAGGCTCTACGTTCCAGGAACGTCGTCTCGCCTCGACGTCGACTCACCTCCGCACCTTCTGCCACACACTCCTGGTGTCCCTCCTTCCCTTCTACCTTCCTCTGGCCTTGCTGCGTCCCTACGTCCCTTCCCCTCTCTTTCTTCCCTCTCTACCTCCCTTTGTCCGTTCCTCCCTTCTTCTAGCCTCCTTTTTTTTGTCTTTTTGTTTTTTGGGACAGTAAGTAGTGTCGTTGGGGGTCCTTTCCTTGAGGCGTTGTCTGTCTCCGGTGGAACTCTGGCCCTCTGGGGTATTTGGGTTCCTGTACTACCTTTTATCCCGGTACGGGCCGGTTTATCTGTGTCTCTCCGTCTTTGGAACCCCTTTTCTACCTCAAGTTTCCTACCCTAAGGGCCCTCGTGTTCTGTACTCCTCCCCCAGACGTTCTTGACTCGAGCTCTGTTTACCTCTAAACGCGACATCTGTTTAACTTTCCGTGCAACGATCACCATCGTCATGGCCTTTCCCTAGTCGTTCTGGGTTTCGTCGACCCAGACTAAGGACCACCGGGGTACCTGGTCTCGGGGCGGTCCGAGGAGACAGACACCCTCCCTAAGAGGTCCGCCCTTGCGACCCCGCCCAACGGCGCGGGAGGAGGTCCCCGTAGAGCGGCCGGGTCCTTAGCTTTGGATCAGAGGCCGTAGCCGTCGGCCCGAGAAGTGGTGGACTCGGTGGTCGTTTTGTGTTGGCTCTTTGCGGCGACCCCATACCCACCCGTGCAGGCGCCGACGATGGGGTTTGCGTCGACGTGTTAGCCCACAAAAGGGATCTCACACCGAAACACCCCCTATCTCGTGCCGTGGAACCATCAAAAATAAAAAAAAAAATTCAAATTAAAAAACTAAAAATATAAAAACGGGCTCTGTACACCGTACACTCTACGATCAAGGGGTTGATCACTGTCTTGGCCTCGGGCGACGCACCCTTCGAGCGGCAGAATTGGGGACCTGATGGTCCCTTCAGGGATTTAAAAAAAGAAATTATAATCACCTCAAATAAACGAATCCCGCTCGCATCCAAACGTCTTTGTGCTCCAAGCCTTTCACAACCCTTAAGGACGCATGGGTGAAGGAGGATCTCAATCAAGGGGTCACTACCTGCGGCTCGCAGTCACACCTTGCGGAGAATGTTAACTGCCTCGTTCAAACTGTGGTATAAGAGCTGAGTTTCAGTGTTAAACGTAGTCCCCAGTGAGAACGAAAACAGGTTTTGAAACCGGTGGTCTACGCTTCTCGACGGAGTAACCTTTTCTGGGACCACGACCCTTTATAACTCCCGTCCTCCTCTTCCCCCGCTGTCTCCTACTCTACCGACCTACCGCAGTGGCTGAACTACCTGTACTCAAACTCATTTGAGGCCCACAACCACTACCTGTCCCTCCGGACCGCACGACGTCAGGCACCCCAGTGTTTCTCAGTCTGTGCTGACCCGCTCACTCTACTCGACTTGAACGCCGACCTAGAAGACACCCAAACCTGTTTAGACACTACCGGACATAAGTAGTAATCTCGTCTTATAAAGGTAACGGGATTTTCAGAGGACGTGGACAAGTAGGGAGGACAAGAGTCTTGGGGACTCTTGGTGACTACGAAAGAGATAGACGTACCAAGAAGCGAGCGAGTCAGCTCAGGCTGAGAGACCCTGGGGTACCCGACATCGGGTGGTCTGAGAGACCCTCGGGTACCCGACATCGGGCGGTCTGAGGAGGCAGGTACCCTAAGAGGCCCGTCCTTATGACCTCACCCACCGGTAGGGGAGGAGGTCCCCTAGAAGGGCTGGGTCCCTAGCTTGGTCTTAGAGTGTAGAGGACACAACCGTCCGTCTAAGAAATGGTGATGTGGTGGACCTTTCGGGAACGTGAAACTTGGGAAAAAAAGTTTAACAGAAAAATCAATTAAATAAAAAAAATCGACGTCGCACATGGTACCCCCTAGAACCCTGTGGCTAGCCCCTAGGGGACGTCAGGGGACGCAACCCTCCTGTCCCAGAATTGGTGAGATTCGTTCACTGGGTTCGACGACCGGTCCAGTCGCACGGCTACGACTGGTAGTGAGACCTCGCTCAGGACATAACAACCAAAAAAAAAGGGGGTAGAGGGACCCCTTTGTAGTGACCACAGGTGTAGTTCTCAGGGTGCTTCCGACCAAAAAGAGAGGGGCGTCTGGACGTAGCAGACCCGTCGGGGTGCTCAGAGGACCGCTGCCGAAAGGAGGAGAGACACCACGAGCTGAGGCGCACCGAGGAGTGGGTCCTCGTCGTCCCACTCATATACCTACACGGACTGGAGGAAGACGAAGGGGGTAAGGGGACTGGCGTCGAAGCCCCTGTGTTCGGACAGTCACGTCACGTCAGCGAGTCGGCGCAGGCTGAGAGACGCCGGGGTGCCTGACGTCGTGCGGTCCGGAGGGACAGGCAGTGGTTGAGGGCCTCGGGTGGGTTTGGGTACAGGTAGCTCAGACACTACGGTGGGTTGGTAGAGTAGGAGACAGCAGGGGAAGAGGAGGACGGGAGTTAGAGAGGGTCGTGGTCCCAGAAAAGTTTCCTCAGTCGAGAAGGGTAGTCCACCGGTTTCCTAACCTCGAAGTCGAAGTCGCAGTCAGGAAGGTTACTTACAAGTCCTGACTAAAGGAAATCCTACCTGACCAACCTACAGGAACGTCAGACTCCCTGAGAGTTCTCAGAAGAGGTCGTGGTGTCAAGTTTTCGTAGGTAAGAAGTCGGGAGTCGAAAGAAATCCCAGGTCGAGAGAGTAGGTAAGTGCTGGTGACCCTCTTGGTGTCCGAACTGACCTGCCCGGAAACAACCGTTCGGACACCGACACAGACCAAAGTACTAACAGGCAGAGAAGTTGTCACACGACCGTAGTAAGGAGGACACACGAGTGGGGAACACCACTACACTTACCAGGGGGAGGGGAGGACGTCCGTGTCGACTACCACGGGCTGCGGGAAGGGCATTGCTCTACCCTAATCGAGCGGAGACGAGGAAGAGCGAGCCGACCAGAAGTAAATAAAAGTGTCATCTGCAGAGGTGACCCGGACGGGACCGCCGAGTCACCATTTCTTAGACGGACGTTACGTCCTCTGTGCCCAAGGTAGGGACCCAGCCCTTCTGGGGCGACTTCCTCCCGTACCGTTGGGTGAGGGCACAAGAACGGACCTCTTAGGGTGCCTGTCTCCTCGGACCACCCGACGTCAGGCCCCCCATTGCTTCTGAGTCTACACCGAATCACTGACTTGTCGTTACCTCTGCAGAGGTGAACCTCTTTCCCCGTCCTTCCTCTCTACCCTGTCTCCCATCCCCTATTTCTCCTAAACTGTCTCCACCCACCGTCACTAGGGGTTGCGGCTAGAAACGAACGTTCTGGACTCTGCTTAACAAATTCACCCGCACCTCAACCCTTTTCCGCGCAAAGAACTAAGGACTCCAGAGCAGAACGTCTAGAGGGTCGGCACTTCGGTCTGCGGTCAGATTTACACTTCAAACTGGGTGTCTGCTGCTTCGACTGAACCCTGACGTTCCTTTTGTGATGGATACCCCTTACACATGACTAAGTGTTCCTCTTCCCCGACTAGTTCTTTTTCCATTCCACCGAACCGCTACTCCAACTCGTTTCAGGCCCTCTGCCCCTTCCTGTTCCCTCCGGGCCGCACCGACGCCAGGTACCCCAGTGTTTCTCAGCCTGCACTCACTCGGCGACTCGCTGTTGGTGCTCCAGTTCACGTGCCCGGGGTAACCACAGGAAACAACTGGAGAGGGTGAGGTCATGAGAGCGGATCTTTGAGGGTACCTGCCTCCTCGGACCACAGGTGCCCCAGCGGTTCTCAGCCTGTGCTGACTCGCTGAGGCGAAGAGGGGTTCGTACTCTCTCACTGGACCCCTATGCAGTTCCTTCAGTGCCAAGCTCGACGTGGTCCCTTCACCGGGAGCACGGGTGACACACAAGTCATCCGACTGAGGGGCCCCCTCGGTGCAAGAAAAACGAGTCAACCAGGGGCACGATGTGAACTTGGACTCTTTCTTTATCGTAAGCGAGGCGGACACCGTACCTTAGTTTGATTTGTCTGGCGGAACCCATGTCAGATGCGTCCTGTGAGGACTCCCTTACTACGGACACGCTATTCCGTCCTTTTCAGTCGGGGGATCTTCCCCCACACCCCTGAGGGGACGACGACTTCTGAAACTCGAAGGTCATCTCCCCCAACACCCAAGTCGAGGGCCCAGACCCTTGATTGTAAGGGTGTCCGACGTGCCATAACGGTTTTTGTGTTCCTCCCCCTCACACTCCAAGGTTTTTTTTTTACATTTCGCTACTCCCGCGTGTCTTGTCAGGTTGGACGTAGGGAACCCTCAAACACTCTTGATCTCCGAGGGTCTGGAGTGGGCCCTTAGCACATTGGTCTGACATGCAAAGGTGTTCTAGGGACCACTCGAGGTCCGCCCAAGCCTCCCTCCAAGTTATACATACGAAAATCGGCTAAGTGTGACAACGTCGTCTTTGATTGTCTTGTAACATTTCGTTACACGAATAGGGAAGTCAGGACAGACTGAGAGACACTGGGGTACCTGACGTCGGGTGGTCCGAGGAGACAGGCACCCTAAGAGACCCGTTCTTATGACTTCACCCAACGGTCCGGGAGGAGGTCTCCTAGAAACGCTGGGTCCCTAACTTGGACCCAGAGGACATAACGTCCGTCTAAGAAATGGGTGACTCGGTGGACCCTTCGGCCTTCGGTAATATGAGGTTAATTTTTATATATATATAAAAAAAAAGAATTTTTCCACTCGAGACTTGTGACTGAAAGACTTGGAACGATCGCTCGGAGAAGAGTTTCTTCCATGGACCCACTCTGAAGTGTGTCCCTCCACCTACAGCACTGGTCCCAGTCACGTCCTCGTTTCTGGCTCCTCCTACTCTCCTTTCCTCTGCCCAAGAATTGCGTGGCCGACCAACGTAGAGAGGTCCAGTTTGTCTTACTAACAGTCACGTGTAAAGGTCTGACGAGAGACGTGCCCCCTCAGTGCGAGTGGCAGCTTCACTCATGGTTGGTCTCTGCCGAAAGTCTCCACGACCAGATGTGATTGGGTCCATCCCTCTCGTGCCCGGCCCCGCTGGGAAGACGAGGGGCGCTCGTAAGTCTGAGGGAACAGGGCGGAAAAAGGCAAGCTACCTGTGTAAGAACTGTGCGTCCCTAACACGTACAGACTCCTAGAAAAACCGAGACAGAAGAGTAAAGCCACGAAAGGACGAACCGGCAAGGAAACGCCGAACACCTTAGACTGAAGGGACTGGCCCCTACCTTCGGTCCGGGTGTCGTCACTTTCACACCGCGGGATTGGTCCCCTGGTGGTCCCTCGAGGGTGCAAACGACGAACAAACCTACGCACGTACGGAAGACTTCACCATGGTCGACTCTTTGTCGGTTCTTTGTCCTTAGGTCCAGAAGCTCGACAAGTGCACGGATAAGAGAACGCACGCAAAAACGACCAACCAAAAAAAAAAACACCACTCTTGGGAAGTCCCTAGAAGAGAGAAGGCAAGTCAAATAAGTGAAGTCAGCGCAGGCTGAGAAACGTTGGGGTACCTGACGTCGTGCGGTCCGAAGGGACAGGTAGTGGTTGAGGGCCTCGAACGAGTTTGAGCACAGGTAGCTGCTGAGTCACTGCGGTAGGTGGGTAGAGTAGGAGACAGCGGGGGAGGAGGAGGGCGGAAGTTAGAAAGGGTCGTAGTCCCAGAAAAGGTCACTCAGCCGAGAAGCGTAGTCCACCGGTTTCCTAACCTCAACGTCGAAGTCGTAGTTAGAAAGGTTACTTATAAATCCTGCCTAAAGGAAATCCTACCTGACCAACCTAGAGGAACGTCAGGTTCCCTGAGAGTTCTCAGAAGAGGTTGTGGTGTCAAGTTTTCGTAGTTAAGAAACCGCGAGTCGAAAGAAATATCAGGTCGAGACTGTAGGTATACACTGATGACCCTTTTGGTGTCGAAACTGATCTGCCTGGAAACAGCGGTTTCACCACAGAGACGGAAAATCATACGACAGATCCAACCAGTATCGACAAGAAGGTTCCTCGTTCGCAGACAATTAAAGTAAAGAAAAGAGAATCCCTTAAAGTTCGCCTGTTACGTCCTAACAGTCGACATAGGCGGTCGCACCCGCAATCTGGGGACCTTGTAGGAGAAGACAAAAAACCCTTCTCAGAGTCCTCCTGACCATAACTAAGAGGAAACTTCGTACTTCGGTAGCCCAGGTAAGGAGAAATTTGCAGTAACAAAAGAAAGACAGGGAAGGGTCCATTCCTCCCGTGTCGACGGCTTTTGAAGAGGACACAATAGATGCTGCGCCTAAAGTACTTGACGTCGACCCGGTTCCCGGCTCGCCGAGGGCTGCTGCAGGTCATAAAAAACATGCACGCTAGTTTCATTCACATCTGGAGTACATCTGTTGGGACCCTCTACGACACTCCTTCCCTTTTTGACGGGACTACCAAGAGACTTGCAAACCCCTGGACTGTCCTTTTCTTAGCTCTCCCTTACAGGAGCAATGGACTTTCTGAGCCCCTGGGTGCACCCTACAGTGGAGGCTCTGGAGAGCCCCAATTGCAGCATGTCAATGAAGGACCAATTGCCATGGTCGGTTCTTCGTCCTTAGGTCAAGAAACTGAGTCAAAACGACGATTTCCTTTATCCACTCTTGTTGGTGGGCCTTAAATTTTGGTGACGAATCAATCTACACTACCTTAAACACATCCGTATACGTACCTTTAAGGACCTTCCCGACACTATTTACTGGTGTCTGACCCTCCGAATTTTGCTACCCTTACCTAACAGGGTCCCGAGACCTCCGGTCTTTAGAACCAGGGAAAACGTCGTAGACTTTGTTGGGGGCGGGGGTGCAGACAGACGATCGAGGACCACTGTCGGTCGTCGGGAACCGAATATGTACGTAATAACGTTGAAGACTTGGACGCGGGAGGAGGGCCACTTGAGCCCTCGAGGGGAAGCACAGCCCTACCCTCTTTCCCCAGAGGGGAGACACCTGGTCCCCTCCGTAAGGCGTAGTCTCCACGGCGGCCCCCAGAGCAACGTCTCGTCATGTTGGGTGGGCTGTTATAGTCGCAGGTCACGTTGCGCAGGGTGACGGAGTAGGTCACCCTTTTCGGGTCCTGCGCCGTCCGTGCCAGGTTGTCCCTCGAGGTCATGGTCGACCTGTAGGTCTCTACCCATTCGCCCGAGCCGCGGCCCGTCCCGTCACTCCGAGCCCCTCGGACCGTCGGTCGGGGCGTCCCGCTGCCCTCCTCGCCCCCGTGCTCTCCCCCGACGCCTTGCCTGCCCACAGCCCCCTCTAGGTCCCGGGCCCCCGCGCCTTGACGACCCGCGGTCCTCTCTAGGTCCTGGGCCCCCGCACCTGACGACCCACGGCCCCCTTAGGTCCCACACACGGTTCCTGGACCCGTGCCACACCTGTCCCACTCGGTAGGCTTTGGATGAACCGATCTGGGTCATATCTGTTCCGAGGAGCCGGGGTTGGGGTGTACCGCTGGGTAGAATCTACGCTCGGGGGATTAGGTTCTGGTAACCTTGGGTCACATCTGCCCCACTCGGCAGTTTGGGTAGACGAATCTGGGTCACACTAGTTACTTGGAGTCAAGGCCGGAAATACCCCTGCGTAAAATTTGTTCTCGGGAGATGAGGTTCAGTCGACCTGGGTCACATTTGTCCCTCTCTGGGAGAGGAGTGCCGGGGGACCTGGGTCACATCTGTGCTCTCTGGGACCGGAGTGCCTTGTGACCTGGGTCACATCTGTGCCTGTGTTGGAGCGGAGTGCCGGGGGACCTGGGTCACATCTGTGTCAGTGTAGGAGAGGAGTGTCGGGGGACCTGGGTCACATCTGTGCTAGTGTGGAAGAGGCGTGCCGGGGGACTGGGTCACATCTGTTTTCTCTGGGAGAGGAGTGCCCGGGGACCTGGGTCACATCTGTGCCAGTGTGGGAGAGGAGTGCCGGGGGACCTGGCTCACATCTGTGCTCTCTGGGAAAGGAGTGTCGACGGACCTGGGTCACATCTGTGCCAGTGTGGGAGAGGAGTGCCGGGGGACCTGGGTCACATCTGTGCTCTCTGGGAAAGGAGTGCCGGGGGACTGGGTCACATCTGTGCTAGTGTGGGAGAGGAGTGCCGGGGGACCTGGGTCACATCTGTGCCAGTGTGGGAGAGGAGTGCCGGGGGACTGGGTCACATCTGTGCTAGTGTGGGAGAGGAGTGCCGGGGGACCTGGGTCACATCTGTGCTCTCTGGGAGACGAGTGCCGGGGGACCTGGGTCACATCTGTGCTAGTGTGGGAGAGGAGTGCCGGGGACCTGGGTCACATCTGTGTTAGTGGGAGAGAGGAGTGCCGGGTGACCTGGGTCACATCTGTGCTCTCTGGGAGAGGAGTGCCGGGGGACCTGGGTCACATCTGTGCTTGTGTGGGAGAGGAGTGCCGGGGGACCTGGGTCACATCTGTGTTCTCTGGGAGAGGAGTGCCGGGGGACCTGGGTCACATCTGTGCTAGTGTGGGAGAGGAGTGCCGGGGGACCTGGCTCACATCTGTGCTCTCTGGTAAAGGAGTGTGGGGGACCTGGGTCACATCTGTGCTCTCTGGGAGAGGAGTCCCGGGGGACCTGGGTCACATCTGTGCTCTCTGGGAGAGGAGTGCCGGGGGACCTGGGTCACATCTGTGCTCTCTGGGAGAGGAGTGCCGGGGGACCTGGGTCATATCTGTGCCTCTACGGGAGAGGAGTGCCGGGGGACCTGGGTCACATCTGTGCTCTCTGGGAGAGGAGTGCCGGGAATCTGCGTCACATCTGTGTTCTCTGGGAGAGGAGTGCCCGGGGACCTGGGTCACATCTGTGCTAGTGTGGAAGAGGCGTGCCGGGGGACTGGGTCACATCTGTGTTCTCTGGGAGAGGAGTGCCCGGGGACCTGGGTCACATCTGTGCCAGTGTGGGAGAGGAGTGCCGGGGGACCTGGCTCACATCTGTGCTCTCTGGGAAAGGAGTGTCGGGGGACCTGGGTCACATCTGCACCTGTACGGGAGAGGAGTGCCGGGGGACCTGGGTCACATCTGTGCTCTCTGGGAGAAGAGTGCCGGGGGACTGGGTCACATCTGTACGTTTACGGGAGAGGAGTGCCGGGGGACCTTGGTCACATCTGTGCTCTCTGGGAGATGAGTGCCGGGAACCTGCGTCACATCTGTGCTCTCTGGGAGAGGAGTGCGGGGGACCTGGGTCACATCTGTGTCAGTGTAGGAGAGGAGTGTCGGGGAACCTGGGTCACATCTGTGTTCTCTGGGAGAGGAGTGCCGGGGGACTGGGTCACATCTGTGCTAGTGTGGCAGAGGAGTGCCGGGGGACTGGGTCACATCTGTGCTCTCTGGGAGAGGAGTGCCGGGGGACCTGGGTCACATCTGTGCCAGTGTGGGAGAGGAGTGCCGGGGGACTGGGTCACACCTGTGCTAGTGTGGGAGAGGAGTGCCGGGGACCTGGGTCACATCTGTGCTAGTGTGGGAGAGGAGTGCCGGGGGACTGGGTCACATCTGTGCTAGTGTGGGAGAGGAGTGCCGGGGACCTGGGTCACATCTGTGCTAGTGGGAGAGAGGAGCGCGGGGGACCTGCGTCACATCTGTGCTCTCTGGGAGAGGAGTGCGGGGGACCTGGGTCACATCTGTGTTCTCTGGGAGAGGAGTGCCGGGGGACCTGGGTAACATCTGTGCTAGTGTGGGAGAGGAGTGCCGGGGGACCTGGGTCGCATCTGTGCTCTCTGGGAGAGGAGTGTCGGGGGACCTGGGTCACATCTGTGCTAGTGTGGGAGAGGAGTGCGGGGGACCTGGATCACATCTGTACTCTCTGGGAGAGGAGTGTCGGGGGACCTGGGTCGCATCTGTGCCAGTGTGGGAGAGGAGTGCCGGGAGACCTGGGTCACATCTGTGCTCTCTGGGAGAGGAGTGTCGGGGGACCTGGGTCACATCTGTGCCAGTGTGGGAGAGGAGTGCCGGGGGACCTGGGTCACATCTGTGCTCTCTGGGAGAGGAGTGCCGGGGGACCTGGGTCACATCTGTGCTAGTGTGGGAGAGGAGTGCCGGGGGACTGGGTCACATCTGTGCCAGTGTGGGAGAGGAGTGCCGGGGGACCTGGGTCACATCTGTGCTCTCTGGGAGAGGAGTGCCGGGGGACCTGGGTCACATCTGTGCTAGTGTGGGAGAGGAGTGCCGGGGGACTGGGTCACATCTGTGCCAGTGTGGGAGAGGAGTGCCGGGGGACCTGGGTCACATCTGTGCTCTCTGGGAGAGGAGTGCCGGGGGACCTGGGTCACATCTGTGCTAGTGTGGGAGAGGAGTGCCGGGGGACTGGGTCACATCTGTGCCAGTGTGGGAGAGGAGTGCCGGGGGACCTGGGTCACATCTGTGCTCTCTGGGAGAGGAGTGCCGGGGGACCTGGGTCACATCTGTGCTAGTGTGGGAGAGGAGTGCCGGGGGACTGGGTCACATCTGTGCCAGTGTGGGAGAGGAGTGCCGGGGGACCTGGGTCACATCTGTGCTCTCTGGGAGAGGAGTGCCGGGGGACCTGGGTCACATCTGTGCTAGTGTGGGAGAGGAGTGCCGGGGGCCTGGGTCACATCTGTGCCAGTGTGGGAGAGGAGTGCCGGGGGACCTGGGTCACATCTGTGCTCTCTGGGAGAGGAGTGTCGGGGGACCTGGGTCACATCTGTGCTAGTGTGGGAGAGGAGTGTCGGGGGACCTGGGTCACATCTGTGTTCTCTGGGAGAGGAGTGCGGGGGACCTGGATCACATCTGTACTCTCTGGGAGAGGAGTGTTGGGGGACCTGGGTCACATCTGTGCTAGTGTGGGAGAGGAGTGCCGGGTGACCTGGGTCGCATCTGTGCTAGTGTGGGAGAGGAGTGCCGGGCGACTGTGTCACATCTGTGCCAGTGTGGGAGAGGAGTGCCGGGGGACCTGGGTCACATCTGTGCTCTCTGGGAGAGGAGTGTCGGGGGACCTGGGTCACATCTGTGCCAGTGTGGGAGAGGAGTGCCGGGGGACCTGGGTCACATCTGTGCTCTCTGGGAGAGGAGTGTCGGGGGACCTGGGTCACATCTGTGCTAGTGTGGGAGAGGAGTGCGGAGGACCTGGATCACATCTGTACTCTCTGGGAGAGGAGTGTCGGGGGACCTGGGTCAGATCTGTGCTAGTGTGGGAGAGGAGTGCGGGGGACCTGGATCACATCTGTGCTCTCTGGGAGAGGAGTGCCGGGGGACCTGGGTCACATCTGTGTTCTCTGGGAGAGGAGTGCCGGGGGACCTGGGTCACATCTGTGCCTGTGTGGGAGAGGAGTGCCGGGGGACCTGGGTCACATCTGTGCCTCTGCGGGAGAAGAGTACCGGGGGAACCGGGGTACATCTGTGCCTCGGCGGGAGAGGAGTGTCGGGGACCTGGGTCACATCTGTGCCTATGTGGGAGAGGAGTGTCGGGGGACCTGGGTCACATCTGGGCCTCTGCGGGAGAGGAGTGTCGGGGACCTGGGACACATCTGTGCTCTCTGGGAGAGGAGTGCCGGGGGACCTGGGTCACATCTGTGTTCTCTGGGAGAGGAGTGCCGGGGGACTGGGTCACATCTGTGTCAGTGTAGGAGAGGAGTGTCGGGGGACCTGGGTCACATCTGTGCCTCTACGGGAGAGGAGTGTCGGGGACCTGGGTCACATCTGTGCTCTCTGGGAGAGGAGTGCCGGGGGCCCTGGGTCGCATCTGAGCTAGTGTGGGAGAGGAGTGCCGGGGGACTGGGTCACATCTGTGCCAGTGTGGGAGAGGAGTGCCGGGGGACCTGGGTCACATCTGTGCTCTCTGGGAGAGGAGTGCGGGGGACCTGGGTCACATCTGTGCCAGTGTGGGAGAGGAGTGCCGGGAGACCTGGGTCACATCTGTGCTCTCTGGGAGAGGAGTGCCGGGGGACCTGGGTCACATCTGTGTTCTCTGAGAGAGGAGTGCCGGGGGACCTGGGTCGCATCTGAGCTAGTGTGGGAGAGGAGTGCCGGGGGACTGGGTCACATCTGTGCCAGTGTGGGAGAGGAGTGCCGGGGGACCTGGGTCACATCTGTGCTCTCTGGGAGAGGAGTGCCGGGGGACCTGGGTCACATCTGTGTTCTCTGGGAGAGGAGTGCGGGGGACCTGGATCACATCTGTACTCTCTGGGAGAGGAGTGTTGGGGGACCTGGGTCGCATCTGTGCTAGTGTGAGAGAGGAGTGCCGGGCGACTGGGTCACATCTGTGCCAGTGTGGGAGAGGAGTGCCGGGGGACCTGGGTCACATCTGTGCTCTCTGGGAGAGGAGTGCGGGGGACCTGGGTCACATCTGTGCTAGTGTGGGAGAGGAGTGCCGGGGGACCTGGGTCACATCTGTGCTCTCTGGGAGAGGAGTACCGGGGGACCTGGGTCACATCTGTGTTCTCTGGGAGAGGAGTGCCGGGGACCTGGGTCACATCTGTGCTAGGGTGGGAGAGGAGTGCCGGGGGACCTGGGTCACATCTGTGCTCTCTGGGAGAGGAGTGCCGTGGGACCTTGGTCACATCTGTGCTCTCTGGGAGATGAGTGCCGGGAACCTGCGTCACATCTGTGCTCTCTGGGAGAGGAGTGC